>PVHT020000034.1:14724802-14742866 GCA_004024745.2 Catagonus wagneri | reverse complement strand
GCTGATCTAAGAACTAAGTTGACATGAGACAGATTAACAGGAGAAAATTTAAAAAAAGTTAAGGTATACATGGGAGAGATCCAAGAAAACTAATTCACCAAAATGGCTAAAACTTTCACCTTAAATACCATCTTCAGCTAAAGACAAAAGAGGTGTTGGGGCAGTGGTTTGGAACCTCAAAGGGGAGGGAGGCAATTCACATAAAAAGAGAAAAGAAAATATTTGGTCAACTAATGTTTGGAAGGCCATGCAGAGACAATGGGGCAGAGTGGACTCTGATCTCTAGGTCCTGCCCTCCCCCACCATATCTGGCCAAATTCTCCAGCAAATATCTCTGGTAATAGCTCAAGTCTGGGGCCAGGGCCTTTATCTAAGGGAAGAGATCACTGTTTCTTCCTGAGTCTTTGTGCCTCTATTGTTTTCAGCTTGTAATAAT
This sequence comes from Catagonus wagneri, assembly GCA_004024745.2. Classification (NCBI taxonomy): domain Eukaryota; kingdom Metazoa; phylum Chordata; class Mammalia; order Artiodactyla; family Tayassuidae; genus Catagonus; species Catagonus wagneri. The sequence goes on along the minus strand of PVHT020000034.1, from coordinate 14,742,430 downwards.
CTACATGACAAAGAGACATTGTGGGGTGGCAAATTTTGTTCCCTTACACACTCAAACTACTATTATATTCCACTGTTCTTAGTAATGAAAACAACAGATAATGGAAATATCTATTTTCATGAGAACATATGTGGTACTATGAAAATTTACTTTCAAGCCTCCCTCTGTTTTATTCATTTTCTTATTTCAATAGGGTCTGGGTCTAAAAGCCTTTTGAATTTAGCCAATATTCCCTAGGTGACCTCATCTATTCCTTTAATACCTGTTACTCTTTTATGCTGCCATTCTTCAAATCTACATCTACAGTTTTGACAACTATTTTAAGCTCTGCAGATTTTGCATTCAGCTTTTCTTCTTGAACCTTGCAGAAAAGTGCACTTTTGATATATCCAAAATTGAATTTATTCTCAGAACCCTTAAACCGTCTCTAAGCTCTGTATATCAGTAAATGGCAAGAATATCTATTTCTTTTTTATAGCTTGTTTCTTTGCATTTGATAGATGCTCAAGAAATCTTGGTTAAATGAAATTAGTAGATTAATTAATACTCATTTAAAGATAAATCATAAAGTAGCATGAGAAACTTCGGATGTATTTTTTTTTAACATTTCTCTTTATTTATTTACTTATTTATTGTCTTTTTGTCTTTTCCAGGGCTGCACCCGCGGCACGCGGAGGTTCCCAGGCTAGGTGTCAACGTGGAGTTAGAGCTGCCGGCCTACACCACAGCCACAGCAACGCAGGATCCTTAACCCACTAAGCGAGGCCAGGGATCGAACCCACAACCTCATGGTTCCTAGTCGGATTTGTTAACCACTGAGCCATGATGGGAACTCCTAATATTTCTCTTTAAATTGTAGTTATTTTTTAATGGAGTTCCCATCTTGGCTCAGTAGAAATGAATCTACTAGGATGCAGGTTCAATCTCTAGCCTCGCTCAATGGGTTAAGGATCTGGCATTGCCATGAGCTGTGGTGTAGGTTGCAGACGTGGCTCTGACCTGGTGTTGCTGTGGCTGGGGTGTAGGCTGGCAGCAGTAGCTCTGATTTAATCCTTAGCCTGGGAACCTCCAAGTGCCACAGGTGCAGCCCTAAAATAAAAAATACCAAAAAAAAAAAAAACCCATAAATTGTTATTTTTATTTCCTTAACAAAGATTTACATTTTAATTTTTAAAGCAATTAAGAAGTCTATTAATCAGCATTTGCATTTTTTATTTAAAATTAATACACTTAATTTTCCTTTTTATTTTTTAATTTTAATTTTTACATTTTGGCTACTCCCACAGCATGTGGGAGCAGGGATCAAATCTGAGCCTCAGCTGTGACCTATGCTACTGCTATGGCAATGCCACATCCTTAACCCACTGGGCCACAGTGAGAACTCTTATTTTTCCTTTTTAAACCAATAGAAAATATTCCTGCTTTTGCCCTTGATGCACAACACATTTCCTTTTTTTTCAAGTTCGTACATCCTGTAGGTTCCAATTTAAATCTTTAAGCTCTCAGGAATTCTCAAACATCTCTTTTTGATCTCTGGCCTTTAAAATTCATATTTATTATTTTCATTATTTTAATGTGAAATTCAAACCTTGATTATTGCTCTACACTAGTTTACATGGGCTTGTTATGACAATTAAAGAATGTACCTCATCATCCATTTCTAAAAGGAGTGAGACACTGCAGTCACTGACCTTCAACTGCAGTCACTGGAGGAGAGCTCCGGGTGTAGATCAGGAAGGAGACACTCTGCCCTAGGGAAACTGGCAGAACAAGTCTTCAGATAAGTAGACATTTTCACCTAATTCTTCCCTTAGGTTTTCAGAGCAGTTTCTCAGAGCTATCTGAGAGGTTGTCTCCTGGGCTATAATCCTCACTAACACACTGAACAAACTCAACTCACAACTTTTATATTGCACATTTTTTAAAATCCACAGCTACATCTTCGATTAATTCAACTCTTTGTTGTCATAAATACATTTTACACATCCCCTAGGACAAATTCGAATACTCAGTGGGTACTCAAAAAATCCGTGGCTAAATTATGCAAATCAGATCTATCTGATGTTTCTGGAATCACTTAGCATTGCTTCATGCTCCCTTTCTTGAAGGTTGGGAAATTGTTCTTGAAGAGTCACAAGCCATAGAACAACAAAGCCATTAGATTGGTTTAAAAATGTAACTGTCATAGGACAGTAACTAATGCTGTAGGCATTCATCTGACTGACCCACTGACTCATTTGAATTAAAGGAAGACAGTTCACATCCTTCGCTTCAACATTATCTAAGTGCCCGAGAGTCAAAGTGAGATGTAGTGAGATGGATATACACAGAGCTCATCCAACCTCAGTCTAAAGGAGGCTTACTGATAGAAGGCTTCCTCATTCAATTATACAATTATTTGCTTAATTGAAAACTAAATTTACATTTTCTCCTGGGGAAAATGCTAATTTGATGCCCGTTTTTTAAAAAGGCTTTGCATATTGAAAACACAAAACTTTATTGCAGGGTACAATGAGTTAGGGTGTGTTAAAAATTAAGCATCTAAAACATTTACAGGGCCTGACAAAGTGTATGGAAATGAGCTGTTTTCCAAGTGCGTGCCACAGGAGGTGACAACTGAGCTGAACTCTCTTTCACACATTTTTAATGATGTATTTCTCTTAGAGTTTTAAAGAATTTAAGATTTAGCTGCTTTCAACTCTAGAAAACAGAAGATTCAAAAAGAATTTAGTCTTGGATTCTGATATGTTAGTTCAGAAGTAACTGGCAATTTCCTTATAGGTGTTGATATAAAAAAATTGTGCAAAAAAAAAAAAAAAAGATGAGTTCCCATCATGGCTCAGTGGTTAACAAAGCCAACTAGTATCCATGAGGACTCAGGCTCGATCCCTGGCCTTGTTCAGTGGGTTTAGGATCCAGGGTTGCCATGAGCTGTGGTGTAGGTCACATACGTGGCTTGGAACCCATGCTGCTGGGACTGTGGTGTAGGCCGACGGCTTCAGCTCCTATTGGATCCCTAGCCTGGGAACCTGTATATGCCATGGGTGTAGCCCTAGAAAGAAAACAAAAAAGTGAAGTGCACAATTTCCATAGGTGATATGCAAGCAAGTAGGTAGACATTAAATGAGCAATGTTTATCTCTAGCAGATAGTAATAGAGAAATATGTACAGATCCTGATTTTTAAAAGAAAAAGGGCTGGTAAAATATTATCTTTAAGCAAAAATTGTTTTACATGATAAAAGTTAATTCTCTCACTTTCTATGCACCTGTATACATATATGTACATATTTTTTGTTGAAACTGAAATAAACACTATTCTATTCCCCAAACTTCTTTACTTCTTGAGTAGAACTGCACTAAATTTGTAAGCTATTTGGGGAAACAATTATAATTATGCAATACTATTATATTTTCTAAAATTGTTCTTTAGAATGCTAGTCTTACCAGATATTATAGGCATTCCTTACCTAAAATATTCCATGGCCAAATAAGTTTGAAGTGCACTGGGTTACACATTTGACCATGTTTTTTTCCTGCAAGTTTATTTGAGAGAGGCATAAGTTGCATATGGTTTCTAAAACGTATTTGGCCATCAACTATCCCCAGCTTATGTGTACACTTTCCTTTTCTATTTATTAAGTTCCCGGTGATGAAATGTACAAATGAATATTTGTAGTTCAGAGGAACCAGATCCTGGATCGTACTCTATTAATGGATTTTAAAATTGTTTGCCATAGAAGCCGAATGCTACTGTGTATTAAAGGATGTTACTCCAAAATTGCTTGCATCGCTTTTTTTTTGTTTTTCGTTTTTTGTTTTTTTTTTGGTTTTCGTAATTTTAGGGCCACAACCATGGCATATGGAGGTTCCCAAGCTAGAGGTCGAATTGGAGCTGTAGCCACTGGCCTATGTCACAGCCACAGCAACACAGGATTGGAGCTACATCTGCGACCTACACCACAGCTCACAGCAGTGCTGCATCCTTAGCCCACTGAGCAAGGCCAGGGACAAAACTGCGTCATCGTGGATATTTGTCGGGTTTATAACCACTGAGCCATGATGGGGAGCTCCCTCTTCTATCACTTTCTTAAGCTGGATATTTGTGTCTATTTAAAGGTCCTTTGTCTCAAACAATCCTTTTGAATTTCCATTTAAAAAGGCATGTGGGAAGTTTCCACTGTAGCACAGCAGGAATGAATCTGACTAGGAACCATGAGGTTGCGGGTGCAATCCCTGGCCTAGCTCAGTGGGTTAAGGATCTGGTGTTGCCCTGAGCTGTGGTGTAGGCTGCAGACAAGGCTTGGATCCTGAGCTGCTGTGGCTTAGGCCAGCAGCTGTAGCTCTGATTCGACCCCTAGCCTGGGAACCTCCATAAAAAGCAAAATAATAATAATAATAAAATAAAATGAGATGAAATGTGAACAATATTGTTTTTGTGCATGTGTAACCTTCCTTCTTTGAATGAACTTTCACGGAATGCTTTGTAAGTGACAGACCTTCTAGAAATGGGTCATGCAAAATTGAATAAAATTTTTTTAAAAATTGAATAAAATAGTCAGTTAAAGGCCTAACCAATTCACTGTAGAGCATATAATCCAAAGCAGTAATTGCTTAATCTATAAGAATGCATTCCCCTTTTTGAGCATGTAACTGCAAAACACACATATTATCTTATTTATAGTTATATGCCTTCATTGCTGTTGCAAATAATTTGAGTAAAGTATAAAACTTAACTTTTGAAAACTTGAAACTGCACAATATTGGCAACCATTGTGACACAAAGTTTAATACTTAAAGCATATTTTTATGGGTACAATTCTAGGGGCCCTAATTTTATGCTCAGGTTGAGAGCAAAATTAGATTTTATAGCAGCTCCGAAGTCTTTTTGACCCACCACACTGGTCATCATCTCTAAGATTTATTGAGTACAGGAGAAAAAAAATCTTCCGTTGGATAGGAATTTATAGCTTGAAGATCTCAGTATCCTTGGTAGTTACCTAATCACCTACGTGATACATTAAAAAATAGCTTTACAACTTAGTTTTTCACTTAGATAGCTTTTATTATGATATCTGTCATGCTGAAAATCTTAGGAACAAAGAGTGTTCCTTGTCACCCATTTTATTCTTGGATAGTAAAGCAACCTAATATGTTTTTTCTTCAAGACTAAGTTCTATAACATACTAATCTTATGTTAAATTACTTTGGTGTTTTTAGTGATGAAAATAAAATACTTTAAAGTTTATACTTTAACATATTATATTTATATTTAAAATTAATTAGCAAAGTTAACTTTTTTAATTATTTTGTACTTGTGACACATGGGCTAGTAGATATACAGATGTGAGTTTGGGGATTTCTAAACCAAAACCAATTAGTGGGAAAAACCTTTCAGTAATGATCTCCCATTTAGACATATACAATGGGGGAAATCCTGTAGTGGCTCAGCTGTAAACAACCTGACTGGTATCCATGAGGACAAGGGTTCAATCCTGGCTCCACTCAGTGAGTTAAGGATCCGACATTGCCTTGAGCTGTGATGTAGGTCACAGATGCTGCTTGGATCCTGTTGCTGTGGCTGTGGCATAGGACAGCAGTTATAGTTCTGATTTAACCCCCAGTCTGGAAACTTCAATATGCCAGCGGTGAAGCCGTAAAAAGACAAAAAAAAAGAAAAAGAAAAGAAATGCAAAAGAGGTATACAATATGTAACGCTGCCAATTTTATACAAAAAATTGTATAATAAAAAATCATGGAAGCAGCCAAGAATCATTCCATGTGTGGGAAAATGTGGACTATATTTTCCTTCGCAATTGATCAACCTGAGGAAAAATAAGCAGTGAATATTCAGTTATCCTTGGAAATAAGGCTGAATTGCAAAGACTTCAATATGTAGCACATTACAGCCTGGCTCCAATTACCATTGTGATGTCTAAGCTATTCTTATCCATTTGAAATAATATATTAAAATGTTCCCACCTCTTTAAGTAAATGAAGAGTCCTTTCTACAAAGTCTATAATGAAGTTACTGTGGCTTTTCTCCCCACTTCTCCCAGTTCCTATAGAAAAATAGTTACCAATGTGGTAATGTATTTTTTTCAGAGGCAGCAAAACCATAATGTCAAAAGAATTCTTGCCTCGTGGTCATATTTTAGTCTTGATGCATATTTAAATCCAGACTCAGAGCAGGGGCCATCAAGAGAGCTTTCTCTGAAATGTACTTACAATCTTGAAATTTTTTATAAAGCCATTTTCTGACTTGACATTACATATTAAATGCAGAGCTGAGCATGGTTGAACAATTTGGTTTCTTGGAAACCATAAAAATAAATTAGGATTCAGCAGCAGCAAGTCAGTTTTAAGCTGCTCTAAGCATTGTTCTATATTTATTATTGTAATACTTGACCACGGGTGATGCAAGTGGATCAAAAGTACAGTGATATTATAAAACTACACACAGGACAAGTGCTTTAGAGTACTGAAATATTTGTTTTTAGTGCTAAACTTTCAAATTGAAAATCTTGATGCAGTTCAATTTGAAATGGAAAAAAATATAAAAATAGTACAAAAATATTAAAATCTAGCTGTATAAAGAATCTTAGTAAAATCATAACGAAGAATAGTATTTTTGCTTCAATATGAATTCACTGCTCTGCTTTGCTTGGTACTAGTGACAATATATTCTATAACAACTACAAATTAAATATATTTTCATTATTTAAATACACTGCTTTTTTCATATTAATATTTTATTAGTAATGAAAAAATATTGGAACATTTCCTTCACTTGCAGTGGGTCTTAGTGCATAGCTCATTCGTCACTGAATATAGAAATTTCCTGGGGCTTACTAATACTAGATAGAAAGCTCATCCATTTTCAGTCCTCCTTCAGAAAATGAAAGAACTAAAAATTTGTCCTCTGTAAGCCATCAGAAAAAAATGAAGTAAATAATCGACCAATTGGGTTTTAAAGATGGAGAGATAATTTATATTTTGTTTATCCAGAACTATTATTTGAATTTTCTTCTTGTATTATTGTATAAGAATATAGATCATGGTGGTATGTCTATATCTCTAGAGAACCCAGACTAATGGGTCTAAAAGACGATACTTTGTCACCGCTGTGGCACAGGTTTGATCTCTGGCCTGGGAACTTCACATACCACAGGCGCAGACAAAAAAATAACATGTAATTATAAAATTTTTTTTCAGAAAGAAGAATAAAACTCTTTTGGAGGCCTAATGTTTATGTTTGTTTCTTCTTCCCTCTCTGTCATTTTAATAGTCACTTAACACACTCAGAGAATAATGAAATTTTACTTTTCCTATCTTTCCCCAATTTTATTTCATAAGTAAACCACGTAAATCTACCATGATGATCATCTTTTCAGCAGATTGATTCCGAATCTGTTTCATTTATTATGGCTCCTTGTGGAAATCTGCTCAGATCAACTATTTTTTTGCATTTGTTTTTCTAAATGGTTAGATTGTCTCAAATTCTTTCATCATCAACGTATAATGATCTGGAACAATAAAAGCAGTGCATGCGCCCTTGCTTGAGTTTGTATGAACTTACTTTCTTTTCACTTAGATAAATGATATTCTGACAATTCCATCAGAAATTTCTATTTGATCAGAAAGTGCCCTAGAAAAAGTTAAGAAATATATATAGTCGCCTCCATTCATATCTATATTGCTCCTTCACAAAACTCAGTGTTTGTGGTCGCTTTCCTGCCTCCCCACCTCCTTCCTCTGTGACCCAACAATTTATGCATTTGAAAAAAAAAAAATGTCTAGCTCTCTTACAAGTGGATTCTATTATCCTATAATCCCCATTCTTTCTTCATATTTGGTTCTTAGCACCTTTTGACTTAGAAGCTAGGAATGGTGGTCACAGCACAATGGCCTTCAACTGCCATAACAAATGTGTTTTCTGAATCATTACTTTATTGTTTAAATCTCTTCAAAACTTGCTTCTCTAAAATCTAAATGCTCCTTTTTATATATAATAATCTTCCATTCAAAAAGTTGGTTTCAAATAGTTTGTAAAAAACACTGTTTTGATTTATGTACCCAATTCCTAGATATTTAGTATGCACATCAAAAAAATGATATAAATAGGGAGTTCCCATTGTGGTGCAGCGGAAATGAATAAAACTAGTATTCACGAGAATGTGGGTTCGATCCCTGGCCTCCCTCAGAGGGTCAGGGATCCATTGTTGCCATGAGCTGTGGTGTAGGTCACAGATGTGGCTAGATCCCATGTTGCTGTAGCCATTGTATAGGCTGGCAACTGTAGCTCTGATTTGACTCCTAGCCTGGGAACTTCCAAATGCCACAGGTGTGCCCCTAAAAAAGGAATAAATAAATAAATAAAATGATATAAATATATCTGGAATTAGTGACAACTATTAGAAACATTCTATTTTATCTTTGTATTTGTCATTATATTTGCTCTATTATTCCTAGTGTACCATAAGTTCTTTGAGGTAAGAGTTTGTGTTTTCTATCTTTTTGTAAACTTAAAGTACATTGCAAGGATTATACTAGTGAAATAAGGGGGAAAGTTTCAGACAAGTGCTAAATCTTTGCCTTATTGTGTGTGCGTGTGTGTGTGCGTGCTCTTGTGTGTATGTAAAGGAAAATCTTTTTTTTTTTTTTTTTAATTGGCTAAACCCGTGGCATATGGAAGTTCCAGGGATGGGGACTGAGGCAGATTGAAACGAGCGGCAGATGTGACCTAACACCAAAGCTGTGGCAATGCTGGATCCTTTAACCCATTGTGCTGGACCAGGGATCGAACCTATACTTCTGCAGCAACCCAAGCTGCTGCTGTTGGATTCTTAACCCACTGTGCCACATTGTGAACTCCTATAAAGGGAAATCTTTATAAACATTATAATCTTGGTTAAAAGTTCTATGTGTGCTATGTAAAGAATATTTAATACCACTTTATAAGGATTTCCAATATTCTGATTAATAAATACAATTGATTTCACTCATGGATATAAAGTTGTTATTCACCTTTACTTAAAGCCTACTTCTGTATCATTTATTATGTAGCATTATGTGACTATACTAGTCAGTCTTTGTGGAGGCCTGGGATATAATAAACATCTTCTCACTTAAGAGTTTATTAATTGTTCTTATCTATTAATCAGACATTAGCCTAAGTTTGAATTTGTATTACAAGACTTAGGTTATGCTACATACCAAAGACAAGAGGAATAGGGCCTGCATTTTCTTGCCTTTTTGTGCAAGTAAACTGCAATGCCATTGCCTTCATTGTCTCTTTAATCCCACAGGCAGTGCCTGACATGTAATACTAACTTTTATTTAGGATACTTTTTCTAATGAACTGTAATGAGATTCTGTAATGCAGCAAGTATAATTTATGAATTGGCATCAAATAAAGCTTTGCAAGCAAACTAAAGACAAATCTCACAAGTTAGCTATTCATAGCCTGCCTTTGGAATTAAATCAAGAGCACCGAATAGAATAACATCTAAATATTGTGGGCCAACTGTCTTTTACAGCTGACAAGATGCTTGGTATTACCATGCAAATCAAAAATTATTTCATCCTTTATAACTTACTTCGGTCTTGCAATGTGTAGAATAGCTAAAAAGGAACCCCTGTGGGCTATTAAAGGGGAGCCTTTTAGATAATAGCTTCTTGTCAGACGTTACCTTGTTTTTAAAACTGTTTAACTCAAATATATTTTAAAAATGCACACTAAATCATTGCCAAAGAAAGTAATCTTGAATTTTTCATGAAAGTCCATGAAACAATAATTCTTTTAACCTAATAGCTACTGTATGTTTTCACCTGTATATCACAAACTGGTCATGGTCTTTCTCAACCTAAAACCTGTTCTTTATTAAATATTTTGTTTTTCTGGTTTCCTCCTATGTTCCTCTGCTCAAACTTCTCCATAATTAAGAGATCATTAAGCAAAGATAATTTTACTAACTAAATACACCAGCAAACTCTCCTCTTTTCTCTATTCATCTTGCTGCTTCATTTACTCCTATTTTGTCTCTTACCTGAACCAAGCGAGAAGGCCAGGTGTAGGAGGGAGAGGGCAGGACAATGTCAGTATGGCTGCAGTAAAAGATGAGTGGACCACTGGTGTAAGTTAAGGATGGGACTGGAGATCTGTGACAAAGGTCCTACATTGAAAGATGTTGACTTTCATCCAGAAATTGATGGGGAATCACTGAAGAATATTAAGAAGTGAATGCAATTATCGGAAAACGAAATTATCCTGGTGGTAAAGGATTGTTTAAAAGAAAGGTATTGCAGGTAGAATTATAGTCACTCCAAAAATGTCCATGTCCTAATCCCTAGAACCTATGAATATGTTACTTTACACGGTAAAAGCTTAAAGATTTTGTGATGGAGGATATTTTAGATTATCCAGGAGGGTTCGATCTAACCACAAAGGCACAAGAATGAGACCTGATTCAGAAAGAGCCGTGTGTGTGTGTGTGTGTGTGTGTGTGTGAGAGAGAGAGAGAGAGAGAGAGAGAGAGAGATATTTGAATAAGTTAACTCTCTGGGTTTCAAGGTGGAGAAAGGAACCATGAGCCAAGGAATAGCGGTGGCTCCTAGAAACTGTTAAATTTAAGGATTTCCCCCTAGAGTCTCCAGGAGGAATGTAGTCATATTGACAAGATTTTAGTCCAGTTAATTCATTTTGGACTACTGACTTTCAGAACTGTAAAGACAATAAATCTGCATTATTTTAAGCCACTAAATTTGTGGTAACTTGTTACATAGGAAAGTAATACAGAAGGCATAAAGGAATAGGAAAGTAGAGACAACATTTTCTTGGGCTTAGAATGAGAGTGAATTTCAGCAGTCCAGAAAAATCAGGTTTAGAAGGTAAAGAGAAGATTAAGCACAATTCTTGAATTAGAGTACCCTTTCAAGTAGAAAATAACTGACATGTTTGAAATAAATATGTGAAATAAATATGCAGTTAGGCTAAGGCTTAGATTCTTTACAAGATTTTTTTCTTGTTTTGTGAGAAGAATGTAAACATGATGAAAAGGGAATCTAACACTATTACTATAAGACAATGCATTTGAAACAATGATAATTATATCATTTTCAAAACTTAAAAGATTTCTTCTTAAACAATATTACTAATGTTTTCACAACCTAGGATAATAGCACACTGAAATCAATTTTGCTTTCATTCTAGTTCCCAAATACATGGTGGAAACTAACAAAATGCAGTGAGTATAAAAATTTGGGGTACCACCTCATTACGTCATATCTGCGTGACTAGATACTGCAAATTAAAATTTTTAAAATAGAGTAGGGCTGTAAGTGTATTGGGGAAAGAGGAGCAGGAGTAGTTTTTTTGTTTTTTACTTTGTTTTTTGTTTGTTTGTTTGTTTGTTTGTTTGTTTCAGGGTCTTGCTTGCAGCATATGGAATTTCCTGGGCTAGAGGTTAAATAGGAGCTATAGCTGCAGGCCTATGCCACAGGCAAACCATCAGATCCCAGCCACATCTGCAAACTACACCACAGCATGTGTGGTAATCCTGGATCCTTAACTCACTGAGCGAGGTCAGGGATCAAACCCACATCCTCACGGATACTATGTCAGGTTCTTAACACACTAAGCCACCACGGGAACTCTAAGGAACATTTTTTGTTGTTGTATTTAGAATTGAAATAAAAATCTTTCATAATAAATTAGGTACCTAAAACTATTTCCTAGGCAAACCATTTTGTACTTGAAGAAATATAGACCCAGAATTACTAAAAAACCTGCATAGATGATATAACTGCAAGTAATGAACCAAGAACTGAGAGCCTAATACACTGACATCAAGGCCAGGATCCAGTTATTAATCTATACACAATACAGTTTATAGTCATATTATTGCTATATCTATTCTTTTGCATTTGTGAATAACTCAAATGAGTTAATATGTCTACTCAATATCTTAATGGCTGCATAGTATTCAGTTCAGTATTCATTATTGTTGAACATTGGCGTACTGGAATTTTTTTCTTTTTGGCCCTGCCATGGCATGCAGAAATTCCTGGGCCAGGGACTGAAGACATACCACAGCTGTGACAATGCCAGATCCTTAACAATGCCACCCGGGAACTCCTGGAATTTTTTGCCTGTGAACCATGCTGTAGTAACTGTTCCTTTGTATTTATTTTTATGTATTTAGCTTTAATTCCTAGAAATAGAATTTATAAATAAACTGTATGGTTTAAGACTTTTTACCAAATAATACTTAATTGCCTAAAGAAAGGATGTAAATATCCTACCTGTATGTAAAATTTTCTTTCAGTAATGATTCTGAAATATAGGATGATTTTATAACTACTTACAATGATGGTTTACATTGATTTGGCCATATCTCCATCTTTTCTCTGATCACATGGATGCATTCAGACATAATACAGTGATAGTTATAGTCTGTGAATATTGACTTTAAATAAACTAAAGGCATTTGATATTTCACTAAGTTCAAAGAAACACAAGTTACAAAGAAGGAAACTTTCTGTACTCTCAAGGTGATTATTAAAATGACTAACATGTTAAGGTCAGAGTCTACTCAAATTAACTAGGTGTTAACATGCTCTAAAAATAGTCTAATTAACCATACTATTGCATTGAATCTTCATTCCTTCTGGGAGCTGGGTTGCTTGATCTAAGTCAGCTTCCTTCTTCTTGTAAGACCGTTTTTCAAAATATTCTTTCCTCTTTTTTATTTTCTCTTCATTCTTCCTTACAGTTTAGCTTAAGACTTAGAGGTTGGAAATGACAACATTTGAAAAAGACACATATGTCTAATTGCTAGAATAACTGCGTTTTTCTCTAATCCTTTCAGTTTTCCTCTGCTTTGTTACAGTGTCTGCTTTTCCATTATTTTATTTTCAAAATATTTTAAGTAATTGTTTTTAGTTATTTAAATGGCTAGACTGCCTATTAATTATTATACCATTATTTACATGAGACCACTGAAATCCTCAGTATATTACCTATAAAAAATATGCCTAGGAAACATAAAAATTTCCATAACTAAGTTACATTAATTAGTTGGACACACATACACATATGCACTAACCACTCACTTATTATTCGTTCATTAATTCATTTTTCACACAACAAAAAGTTACTGATCAGCTGTTATATACAAGATATCACAAGAGATAAACAGCTCTTGATTTCAACTAATCTGATAGGGAAACAAGAAATTACTCTAAAAATAGAAGGTGAAGTGAAAAAAAAATAGATATTATAAGACTCCCTATGGTCTTTTATAGGGGCAAATTCTGTATTTTTAAATTTAAAAAAATGCTAAAGGCATAAGGGATACATGAGCAAAGAGATGGAGACAGAGAGAGCAGGGGGTATATCAGCAACAAGTATTAATTATTTCTGCCTGATCGGGGTACACAATATCCAAAAAGGTGTTTTTCTTTTTTCTACTATTTTCTCTCTCTCTTTTTTTTTTTTAGCTTCCTCTGCAGCATCTGAATGTTCCTGGGCCAGGGGTCAAACCCACACCATGGTGGTAACCAGAGCCGTAGTAGTGACAATATTGGAGCTTTAATCCACTGAACCATCAGGGAATTCAAAAACAGAGCTTTTCAAAAAAGTTAGAAAATAAACTACTAGAGACATTTGGAGTATATTCAGTTGTCAGTTACAGGTGTTTGAAAATTTTTACAACGAGAGTAAAATGATCAATGTGTTACTTCCTCAAGATTAATAGGAAATCAGAGCAAAGGACAGAATTAAACAGGAAATCTATCAGAGTTCCCACTGGGACTCAGCAAGTTAAGAATCCAACTAGTTGTCATGAGGATGCAGGTTCAATCCCTGGCCTCCTTCAGTGGGCTAAAGGATCCAGCACTGCTGAGAGAGCAGTGTAGATCACAGATATGGCTTCAATCTGGCATTGCTGTGGTTATGGCATAGACCGGCAATGCAGCTCCCATTTGACCCCTAGCTTGGAAACTTCCACACGCCACAGGTTCAGCTCTAAAAATAAAAAAAATAAAAACGAAACTTGTCTTGAAAACAGTTATCATTATTATAAACTGTTTATTTAATATTTATTGAGTTTCTACTATATTCTAGACAGATTATTACATACAAAACCATATAGAAAATTAAGGCAAAAGTACTGGGAATACAAAGGGAAACATGTTTACTTGAGAATGTTGAGGGAGGGTAGGTAATTGAAAGCTTCCAAATCAAGGGCCCTGGGGAAACTGGTCCTAAAATTTTATAGATTGTATGTAACCTGTTTGAAAAGTTGAATATATGGAGATGGAAGAAAATGATGTACAAGAGGACAAAGAATGGCAATTTTGGTCAAAAGCATAGTAGAAGATGAAGCAAAAAAATATACCGAGTTCAAAGACTGAGATATTTTCCTAAGACAATAAACAACTATTGAAAAATTTAAACAGAACTAGTCTTTGACCTGGGTTTCTTTTAGGCAATAGAGTTCAGGGACCCTGAACCAACCATTCAGATATCTACATTAAATTTTAGCAGAGTGAAATATATAACTGTGAAATCATCAGTAACTAGTGTGTATTATTGGTAGCAGTGTTTTCCGCTTGAAGTGTACCTTACCAGAACATTTAGAAAACTATCTCACCCTTAGTAGACATCCAGGAAACACTGACTGATGATGACATTGACGGTGATGAGAATTTGCTATCTGGGTTAGGGGCCCAACTCAGCAACTCTGTCAAATTTCTTACCTAGTTCCTTCCTTTTGCCAATAATAAGTGAATTGTGTTTGTCATTTTAAAAAGATACAAAGCATCTGTAATAAAAAGAAAATCTTAACCATGTTGCAAAAATGTTGAACAGTCTTTTTCAAAATTTGGACAGAAATATTTTGATCTTATGAGATTTTTATTCCAGTGTGTCAAATTCTTCCTTCATGCAGGTGGCTCTGGTTTGCAAAAATTTTGAAAACAAATTCCTGATTATTCTGCTGGTTTACTGATTACTTTGGGTTTATTCATTTGTTCTCTATCAAGCTTGGGGAGTATTGTATAAACGTTACAATTTCATTATGACTGTCATTGTTCTGGAATTCTTTAGAATCTGATGGTAAACTCTATTAGGCTTTCTGTTCACTCTAAATTCTTGGTTGAATGGGGAAAAGTGTGATAATTTCAGGATTTTAGATTTAGCACATGGTTGATGTTCAGTAAATAAACAATAAATATATGAATGGCAGGTCCTGATATTCTGATGATAGGTAGAACAGTAAAAATACACACGTTTTCAAGGTCAAAGGAAAACTATAAAATATTTCATTGAGGAAAACTTTGAGCAAATAAAAATGTAAGGATCAGAGTATCATGAAACCTCATATTTCCATCACAGTTTTAACGATTATCTACTCATAGGTAATCCTATTTCATTTATATCCCCACCTGTATCCCTACTCCTTCCTTCATTATATATCTGAAGTAAACATCACTATTTTCTGAATATTGCCTATCAATGAGTCTTAGTACAATATCAAGAAATATATAATTTAAATGTTTTTATTTATTTTTTGCTTTTTAGGGATGCACCCACGGCATATGGAAGTTCCCAGACTAGGGGTCGACTTGGAGCTACAGCTGCCGGCCTACACCACAGCTATAGCAACATAGGATCCGAGCCACATCTGCTACCTACACCACAGCTCACAGTGACGATGGATCCAGGACCCACTGAAAGAGGCCAGGGATCGAACCCACGTCCTCATGGATATTAATTGGATTCATTTCCTCTGCACCACAATGGGACCTCCAAAATATATAATTGTTATTAAGTCACTCCAATTGATTTACTTTAATACACTGAGCTTTGCATTTCATGGTTTCTATTTCTTTCCCATTCTGAGTCCAATCCTCTATAATCTAGTTCTTGTTTCAACATTTCAATCTTTTCCTCTAAGTATGTAATTTCCCTCTAAGTGCATCCTGCAGCTGCTGCATTTTTCATGGCAGTTAAAGTCGCTCATTTATCCACAGTGACTCTTGCTCTTCAATGTTTTTTTCTTTGAAACATTTCTACAGTTACTGAGGTAACGTTCACCTTTGCAAGAGATTCCTTGTATTAACCTTGTCAGATGTTATTTATTCAACCAGTCAATAAGAGTTTTGTCACTGAATGAGTGGTATAGTCGAGGCCTTGGCTCTCTTTTTGTTTTTATTTAGAAAAAAGCTTTTATTTACAGGGAAAAAATTTCATTTTCCTTAGGAATTAGAGGTTCAGATGTTTTTCCCCAACGAAATTAAAGAATCTATCTAACCGATATGGTTCTAGGCAGAAATACTGTAATTTTATTTAAAAAATGACTGGTTTTAAAAATTATTGTTATTTGACTACAAAATCAGATCTTACATATTCTTACTGTTGTCAGCAAGCATGTCCTAGAAATGCCTTGAGACTGAAAGAAATAAGACTATACATTTTCACTCAGAATGTTGCAAATATTTATTTATTTCATCTTCTGTCACTATTTTGCTAAAGTCCTTAAATGAAAATAAGCCAATCATGTGCTGGGTCAATGCCTTCTGTTTTTGTTTTTTGTGCCTTTTATTAGCATGCCTTATAACTTTTTTTTTCAAAAGCCAGACATACAACTGTAAGAATTCATGTATATGAAATTCTAAAAAACATTTATGACCAAAATTAAATCATTGTTTGCCTAGGGGCCAGGAGTTTAGTGAGGAGATTATTCCAAATAGAAGATACTTTTTTAGAATGAGGGAAATGGTAGTGTTTATTCAACATTATAAAATTTTCACAGCTCAGTAACTGTATATTTTAAATGGGTGGATTTGAGTTAGTGTAAATTAAACCTCAATAAAATTGGAAAACTTTTGATATATCCAGGTTATTTTATGATTTCTTGTTTGTATGCCAGGCCACCATTTTTGCAATGACTGGATTTCCCAATGATACAAATTTTGTCAATTTATGAACAGTGAGTTCCAACTTTCTTTTTTTTCTTTTTTGGTCTTTTTAGGCCAAATCCATGGCATGTGGAAGTTCCCAGGCTAGGGGTTGAATCAGAGCTGCAGCTGCTGGCCACAGCCACAGCCACAGCCACAGCCATAGCAATGTGGGGTCCAAGGCATGTCTGCAATCTACATCACAGCTCATGGCAACCCAGGATCCTTAACCCACTGAGTAAGTCCTGGGATCAAACTTGCATCCTCATGGACACTAGTTGGGTTCGTTACCGCTGAGCCATGTTGGAAACTCTGAGTTCCACCTTTTTCATGAGATGCAGTACAAACAGAATTAGTTAGAATGGCCATCATTAACAAGTCCACAAACAACAAATGCTGGAGGGGGTGTGGAGAAAAGGGAACCCTCCTGCACTGTTGGTGGGAATGTAAGCTGGTGCAGCCACTATGAAAGACAGTGTGGAGGTACCTTAGAAAACTCTACATAGAATTACCATATGACCCAGCAATCCCACTCTTGGGCATATATCCAGACAAAAATTTCCTGGAGAAAGGCACTTGCACACGCATGTTCACTGCAGCACTATTCACAATAGCCAAGACATGGAAACAACCCAAATGTCCATCGACAGATGACTGGATTAGGAAGA
>PVHT020000034.1:14662832-14712634 GCA_004024745.2 Catagonus wagneri | reverse complement strand
CAAGAATATACATTGGACAAAAGACAGCCTCTTCAATAAGTGGTGCTGGGAAAACTGGACAGCTACATGTAAAAAAATGAAACTACAACACTTCCTAAAACCATGCACAAAAATAAACTCAAATTGGATTAAAGTTCTAGATATAAGACCAGAAACTATAAAACTCTTAGAGGAAAACATAGGCCACACGCTCTCTGACATAAATGATAGCAACATCTTCTCAGATCCATGTGTCAGAGTAAGGACAATAAAAAGAGAATTAAACAAATGGGACTTAATTAAACTCCAAAGTTTCTGCACAGCTAAGGAAACCCTAAACAAAATGAAAAGACAACCCTCAGAATGGGAGAAAATATTTGCAAATGATTCAACTGACAAGGGATTAATCTCCAAAATTTACAAACAGCTCCTACAGCTCAACACCAAAGAAACAAACAACCCCATCCAAAAATGGGCAGAGGATCTAGGCAGACAGTTCTCCAAAGAAGACACACAGATGGCAAATAAACACATGAAAAGATGTTCAACATCGCTCCTCATTAGAGAAATGCAAATCAAAACCACTATGAGGTACCACCTTACACCAGCCAGAATGGCCATCATCAAAAAATCTACAAACAATAAGTGCTGGAGAGGGTGTGGAGAAAAAGGAACCTATTACACTGTTGGTGGGAATGCAAATTGGTGCAGCCACTGTGGGAAAGAGTCTGGAGATTCCTCAGAAACCTCAGAATAGAATTACCATTTGATCCAGCAGTCCCACTCCTGGGCATCTATCCAGCAGAAACCATGACTCGAAAAGACACATGTACTCCAGTGTTCAGTGCAGCACTCTATGCAATAGCCAGGTCATGGAAACAACCTAAATGCCCATCGACAGAAGAGTGGATAGGGAAGATGTGGTACATACACACAATGGAATGTTACTCAGCCATTAAAAGGAACGAATTACCAACATTTATAGCAACATGGATGGACCTAGAAATTATCATGTGAAGTGAAACCAGTCAGACAATTAGACAGCAACACCCAATGCTACCGCTTACATGTGGAAACTAAAAAGACACAATGAACCTTCTTACAGAATAGACAATGACTCACAGACTTTGGAAAACCTTGGTTTTTCAAATAAGACAATCTGGGGGGTGGGGGGATGCACTGGGGATTTGGGATACAAAATCTGTAAAATGGACTTGTGATGATTTATGTACACCTATAATTGAAATAAAATCCATTAAGGGAAAAAAAAAATCTTAAGTGCAATCATTGCAAATGGGGGACCATCTTTGTTAAAGTCTAAACATTCAAGGTTATGAAATTACAGGAGGAGGCCGTGGCAGGTTCCCCATCACGTCTTTAGTGGAGTCAGCAACTGAGTTAGCACCCCAGCGATGTGTATGGAGCCAAGTAAATATCTTGGGGGCATCCTGTTGCTGTCTACCAATTCAGTGAAAGTGGAAAAAATACTGTAAACAGCTCAGGCATGGTGAAGGATGAGGGCATAATGGAAATGAAATTTTCACCAGAGTTTCCAGAGGAATTTTGCAGGCTATTAACAGACAGTGCTTAATTAGTATTTTTGGAACAGACTGAAAATCAGACACCAAGTATCCCACGTTTCAGTAAACAATAGGATGCTAAAGAAAGTTCAGCTGTAGTCTTTCCTGATCTTGCACAAGTATCCAGAGAAAAGCAAGTGTGTGGCTAGAAGAAAATCAAAGCCTATGTTCAGAACTGGTTGGGCAATTATATTTTTCTGAGACAATTTCAATTTCTCAGTGTTAGACTAAGTGATCTAAACGGATTATTCATCTTAAGTACACACGGTATTATTATGTTGTCTCTTTTATAAGAAAACTGTTAAGACCAAAGTACCAAATGTGTAAGAGAGAAAAGGTCAGGGTTTGCATTTCCTTTCTCCTTCAGTACTCTTCTTACCATGAAGAGGTCCATAAAGATGACAAAAAAGAAACACATGAGAGTGAGAAAGCCTTAAAAGAATACCAAATTTTCAAAAAGGCATTTATAAATTTTATTTTGACTAAAATGACTTTCTTATAACAAAGTCTTAAACTTGATGTTGAGGCAGATGGTCAGTATATACATAGGATGACAAGAGAGAAAATATTGTTTCTATTTTATTTACAATTGCAGTTTAGGTCAACAAAACCTTTTTTCATTGATAACTGTCTGCTTAGCACTATTTCTCTTTCTGAAGGTGTAAAGATGATTAAATATAATTTTTAATGTCAAAGAACTTACAGTACAAATAAATTGGCTAAACAAATTCCAGTACTTCATTCAGTGCCTTCTTCATGCTGTCCGAATTAAAGAAAGAGGGACCTGCCCTGGTGATTTTCTTTCTATAGTCCTGGCTCTTTGTTAGTAGACTTCCTTCCACAGTTCTATAACTTAGGGCTACATTTTTTTTTGTAATAATGTAACTGAATTGTTAGTTAAAAACACTAAGCTTCAAAGTGGTATGTCACAAAAGACAAGGACTTTATTTAGCACCAAAAATAATGATAATAAAATAACTACAAAACAAATGGAATAAAGAGGAACTTGATTTTACACACACACACACACACACACACACACACACACATATATATATATATACACATGTATTTGCTGTGTGTGGAAATAGGTAAATATCTGGAAGTACTTGGCACAAAATAGTATGGAAAAAAGTAGCATGGAATCCTGGAAATATTTTGACCAGATCACAAAACTTTAACAAAATGATAAAGAATTGAGAGTAAATAAAATTTTTCAGAACACAAGTAACATAAGTAGTGAAGGCAGGGAGAAAAAAATTGAATCGGAGAAAAAAATTACCAATTAATTAGATGAGGCCAGAAAATACACAAAAATATGAAGTGTGGAGTAGCAAAAAGCACAGCTATACCTGGTGTTATAGATATCTTACAGTAAAACAAATATGAATGGATGATAATAACAAATATTGTAAGTGACTCAGCCATCTCCCTTCAGCATTTACCATCTCCCTGCACTTAGGCTCAAATTACAATTTCCAAAACCTTTATTCATTTCTTCAGAGTTGTCTCTGACCACCAAGGCCTGCTCTGCCTCCTGGACGGGTGGGCTAGAAGCACTGGTGACTCAGTAGACTTCCGGATCAGCCATCCTTTAACCAATAGTTGATGGGGTGTTTGAATCATTACCCTCATCTCCCCTGTCTCATGACTAGGGTAAGGCTCAAGTGCTTGTTCTTCTCTATCTCCCCCAGGTTCTCACTAGGACTAAGCTCCAGGTGCTCACGTGGAATCTACTTCTTGTTTCTTTGTTTATTTTAGCCACACCCACAGCATACAGAAGTTCACAGGCCAGAGATCAAACCTATGCCACATCAGCGACCCGAGCCATAACTTCTTCTCCTGGATTTAATAGAATAGCCACGTCAGAAAATTTAAAGAGGTAATAGAAAACTGACCTAAGCAATTCTCTTGAAGTGAAATTTCAAAAGGAAAAAGATGTATGGTACAAAGGAAAAGAGGAGTTCCCATTGTTAAGGATCTGTCATGGTCTCCACGGCAGAGTGGGTATCGTCCACGTCCCAGGGCAGTGGGTTAGAAGGATCCAGGTGATGTCATAGCTGCAGCCTGGATTTGATGCATGGCCTAAGAATTTCCATGTGCCATGGGTGCAGCCAATAAATAAATAAATAAATGAAAAGAGTTATAATTACAGATAATTAATTCAGTTTCCAACAATGTCTAGTGGATCTTCAGGAGAATATAAAATGACACAAAAAGTCTATATCAACCATAAGGGGGAAAAAAAAGAAACTTCTGTGCTGAAGGCTGCCTCAAGTCTTCAAATAAAAAAAAGGACCTTAGAATGACAAATATACTGTATCTTAACCAGATGGCTCTACCTGAAATGAAGCTCATTTATATTTCAGGATGTGTTGCTCATTTTAAGAACAACAAAGAAAAAATGGTGACTCTGCAAAGAGACAGTATTTATCATAAAGGAATAATTGAATAAACAGAGAAAAACAGGAATGAGAGGCCATGTGGTCACTAGGCAATGAAGAGAGCATACATATTCCCATGGGATTTGTAGCACACACGAGAGCTAGCTATACTGTGTTTTTTGTCCTTACATCCAAAGAAACTTATTTTTATCCTTCCCTCAGTTTTTCTACTTAGGGTTCTCTGTGCCTTGCAACAAAAGCGCAGTATCTAGAATAAACATAGAGAGCATGTCTCAATTTTATCTACATCTAAATCCTTTGTCTTGTATCCTGTAACTTCATCAATATGTTTCTCCTTATTTATTCCTAATATTTCACCATTTTTCTAGACCATCGTGCTCTGCTCCATATACTTGTATTTGTCGGCCTGAAATATCCTTTTCTCTTTCTCTACCTGGCAAATACATATTTATTCTTTAAGAATTAGATCAGTTATATCCAACCTCTGTGAAACTTTTTTCCAGTGACGTGATGGAGATTTAGTTTCACAGATCCAACCTCTGTGAAACTTTTTTCAAGTGACTTGATGGATATTTATATATACAAATCTATATATTTATATATATAATATATTTTATATATTATAATATATAATTTCACTGGGCAGTGATGCATCAATTTTATTACATATCTGTCTTCCTTGGTAGACTTTTGGTTCTTAAGCAGAGGTTCCATGCCTTGCTCATTGATGTATACTGTACACAGTACCTATTACAACGGAGGGCGTACTGTGCCTGCTCAGTAAATGAGTGATCAAAGAGATGGCCTTGATGACATTAAATAGCAGATAAATTATTCAATTTCAGTTATTTGACTTTATGACACACTAATCACAAAATATCAAATCTTGGAATGATTGTGATTTAATTTCATGAGACTGCTGAAGTAATAAAATGATTTTGCCATGATTTTATTTTTATTTGTTTAGCTTGATATTCTAAGCAAACTAAAGAATTTGAGGTCAGGAGAACTGAGAAGACCATTAATTCAACAACCACCAAGGCATATGACAGCCCTCAAGGCAATTCGAGGACCGCTAGTCTCACCAACTGCTTCTAGAAGAGTCTGCCAAGTAGTTAGACACTGTGGACAGAGGAATTGCTCCTCTTTTGACATCTGTGATTTCAGGTGGGCAAGCATTCCCACGGACTCAGCTAGGGACAAAGATATTTACTTTACTGTTTTCTTCCATGTTTGGACAGAAAGCACATTACTGAAATCTTTTTTTCTCACTCATAACAACAAACTCCTTGTTGCTTTGCCTTCATGGAAATAATAATAAAGAGGAAATTACAGATGGCCTAAGTATCTTTTTTGAGGAGGCCAAAGGGCACTGTCTGTTTTTGCATTTCATAGCAAAATGAATCTGTAGTAGAAATATTTTCCCAGTTGACAGCTTATGGAAATGTAAGCTAATTATCACACACACACACACACACACACACACACACACACGCACACACACACACACGCACACACACAGTCTTTTTGGTTTGAATTTTACATTATGCTACTTTATGTTACTATGAATAAGTAGTACTTATTGAAAATCTTTTTTGTGTCTTTAAAGTAACAGGCTTATTAAAAACTAGTATGGAATTATTATTACTTTTGTTTTACATACGCAGCATTTTGTTTAAAGTACTCTGTATTTTATTAGAAGTGTTTTTTAGAATATTGCTGCAAATTTAAATGTATAGGCCTGGAGTTCCAATTGTGGCACAGCAGAAATGAATCAGACTAGGAAACATGAGGTTGCAAGTTTGATTCCTGGTCTCGCTCGGCAGGTTAAGGATCTGGCCCTTGCCGTGAGCTGTGCTGTAGGTCACAGACACAGTTCAGATCTGGTGTTGCTGTGGCATAGGCCAGTGGCTACAGCTCTGATTAGACCCCTAGCCTGGAAACCTCCATATGCTGCAGGTGCAGCCCTAAAAAGACAAAAGACAAAAAATAAATAGGCCTAAATTGCATTCACAATCAATTCAACTTGCTCTTTTGAACTGAGATTTCCAAAAAGACTGTTCAGCTATTCACAGCTTGGTTTTAAAGAAAAGAAAGCAGAATTATGATGAAAACTGTTACACTGATATTTGGCTGACCTCTAAAACTAAAACTGCCTTTCATGTTTCTCTTTTCACTCATCAAGCTAGGGACAGCACTCAGCTTATAAAAGAAGAGGATGTTTTGTTATTGTATTCTATTTTCATTATGATTTAATTGACATACATCAAAATTCATGCTTTTTAGTGTATAGTTCTGTAATATGGACAAATACATATATTCATGTAACAACTAATGCAAACAGAATACAGAATAATCACCTCAAAAAATTCATCCATGCTCTTTTGAAGTCAAAACCTAACTCCACCTTAGAGTTTTGAAAGCACTGATCTGTACTCTACCCCTATATTTCTCTCTTCAGAAAGCAACATAAATGAAATTATTTTAGTACGTGCTTTTTCCATTCTGCCTTCTTGTACTCAGCGTATAGTGAAAGTGAGGTTCATCCATGTCGTTGAGTGTATAGAAATTATCTTTCCTCTTGTTGTTGAATACTATTTCATTATACAGATGCATCATAATTTGTTATCTATTCACTATATGATGGATATATAAGCCATTTCCAGTTTGGTGTAGTAATAAATAAAATCACTATAAAGATTCACATAGAGGATATTGTGTGAATAAAAGTGTTTATTTCTCTTTTGTGACTACTTAAAGGGAATGGAATCATTCAGTTGCATTGTGTTTGGCCTGGGGCTTCTCAGCCCTGATGGCTGGAGTGCCATTTTTCTAAACTGGCCACCTCTAGAGGAGCACACACTGATGATTACTCCTGAGACTTTTGCCTCTAATGTCCTTAGCCACAGTCACACCCTGTTTCCCCAGGAGATATCCCTCCAAGAACTGCAGTTAGGTCTGACCCAGATTCCTATGGAGTCTCTGCTTTGCCCTGGGACCCAGTGCACACGAAAGCCTGTGTGCACATCTTAAGAATGGAGTCTTTCCCCCAGTCCTGTGGAGCTCCTGCTCACAAACCCTGCTGGCCCTCAATGCCAAGTGTTCTGGGGGCTCCTCCTCCCAATACCAGATCCCCCTTTTTTTCCTTTTTTTTTTGGGGGGGCACACCCTCAGCATTTAGAACTTCCCAGGTCAGGGATCAAACCCCTGCCACAGCAGTGACAACACCAGATCCTTAACTGCTAGGCCACCAGGAAACCCCAAAATGCCCTCTTTTTAGGATACAGTGTTTAAAAGAAATGAGCTACCAAACTTCAAAACGATGTAAAGGAAACAAATGCTTATTACTAAATGAAAAAAAAAAAAAACTGTAAAGAGGCTATAGACATGGTTTTGAGTCCAACTATGTGACATTCTGGAAAAAGGCAAAACTATAAAAACAGTGAAAAAAAGTGGTTGCAAGGGAAGTAGGAAGAAGAGAGAGACAGCAGATTGAGCACAGAGGATTTTTACAGCATGAAACTATTCTAGAAGGCATTATAATGGTGAATACATGTCACACATTTACAAAACCAATTTGATACGCTCCAGGTGTGAATCCTAATGGCCCGTACTTCATAACAATGCATCAACACTGATTCATAAGTTACAACAAATGTACTACACTAATGTAAGATACTAATAATTGTGAAAATTGTGAAAGGTACACAAGAACTCTATACTTTCTGCTTAATTTTTCTATAAACCTAAAACTGCTCTAAAATGCAGCATATTAATTCTTTAATTTAATGGACAAAAATTTAATGGATATTAGGTATCTTCTCCTTGAGGACTTAGAAAATGATTTGGAGAAAAATATCTAATGTACCCTAGAGGGAGGCCTGGACCTGGCTGCAGCACTGATTTGTAAAAGCTGGAATTAGCCATGGATCATGAGGGAAGGCAAAATCATGGTTAAAGCTACATATGTTGCCAAGTCACAGTCCTGCTTTTGTAAAATTTAATTCTCCACGCCCATTAGTCAAAATGAGATGGATTATGAGACAGAAAACCAAACAACTGGCTCACTGGCCTCAAGACTTTATAGACCCAAACTTTCCTTATTCGGTTTCTACTGAGCTCTAAAAATAGCCTTGGGACATATGTAAGACAGATTTCATTAAAGCCATTTTACAAATGAAGACACTAAGTCAGAAAAATTCCATTAGGACTGGGAAGTATTAAGAGAGAATCTAGAAACTAAATTAAAAATGCCTCATATGTAAAGCAGCAGTGTTAAAAATTTTAAACACAGATACTTCTGCTGACTCAAACTTTTTTTTTTTTTGTCTTTTTAGGGCTGCACCTGCAGCATATGGAAATTCCCAAGCTAGGGGTTGAATCGAAGCTGCAGCCATGGCTTATGCCACAGCCACAGCCACAGCAATGCCAGATCCGAACCACATCTGCAATCTATGCCACAGCTCACAGCAATGCTGGATCCTTAACCCACTGAGCAAGGCCAGGGATCGAACCTCCATCCTCATGGATGATACTCAGATTCATTTCCACTGAGCCATGATGGGAACTCCAGGCTCAAACATTTTATTTTCCCAAATGAATCCTTCAGAGGAACTTGAAATCAAGTTCACTTGATAAATGTATTTTTACAGTGTATTTGTAAGAGCAACTGTTTTAAACTCAAAGCACTTCTGTATACAAACTACTCATATTTATAATGTAAGATTTAATTATAGGTTGAGCTAAACTATAAGATCTGTACAGAATATAAAATTATACTAATGTAGTTTCTATTTTTATGTTGATTGTTAAAATTATTTCACACCAGAGATTTGTCACATTTAACAGAACTGAAATTAGAAAATATCAATTAAGTATATTACCCAGTAATTAGATGGAACTGATAATTGAATGACTATGTTATTGCTGTTGGGATATACTTTGCAAAAACCAAGGTAATATTCCACCTTGAAAGTATAACAATGCATGTACATTTGTTGTGCATGGTCTAGAAATTCCATCTTTTATTACTTGTAGTTTTGCACGCTTCCATATCTGTCCATGTTGGTTCTCTTATGTATTCCATTGTAAGTTAAATTAACTAGTACACATTTTTACAATGATCACTAAAAAAAATGAAAATCTAAAGTTCCAGTTGGCTCTCAATGCTTTTACCGCTCCTTGTATCAATTCCTTTCTCGAACAGGTCACCTGGGTGCAGAGAAAAGTAGGTGTCCTGGACACTCCAGACTTAGCTCTAATAACAATAATACCTGAGAATGAAATTTCCCTAATTATCCGTTATTTACTTACTCATTAATTTGACAAATATTTATTCAGCATATATGGCACACTGATATGAGCACCAGTAGTCAAAACCAGTTGAATCTCTGCCCTCATGGAGCTTACTTATTAGTTGGAGTAAGATGGAAAGAAATAGGTCAAAAAATAAAATTGTTACATGAAGAAATAAGTGTTTGAAAAGAAATATAGAAGGTAATTAAGTTAGGTTGCTCAAGGAAGGCATAACTGATGGAATGACATTTGGTTAAAGAAAAAGAGTGGGAGAATGTTGTATAGCTTTCTGGTAAATGTGCAGAAATCATAGGGAGCAGCATAGTAATGATCTTAAAAAGAAAGAGTGTTCCAGATGAGCAAGAAGAAGAGCAAAAAGCCCATGGACTGGATGTGGAGAGGAGTAAACGATGGGGACAGAGGCAGGAGATATTTACAGAGCATAAGTGAGATGACAAATCATTGGGATCTTGTTGACAATAGTCAAAATATTGGGCGAGTTTAATATTTTTAGTGCAAAGTTTTTTTTCTTGTATAGCTGCACCTGAGGCATATGGAAGTTCCTGGGTCAGGGACTAAATCCTAGCCACACCTGTGACCTACACCACAGCTATGGCAATGCCAAAACCTTAACCCACTGTGCTGGGCCAGGGATCAAAACTGCACCTCTGCAGCAATCCAACCTGCCACAGTCAGATCCTTAACCCACTGCACCACAGTGGGAACTCTGTGAGGATTTTTCTTTCTTTCTAAGTCAGGGTAAAAGGGCCTCAAGTCAGTAATTGTGAAGAATTATTTTAAGCCTTTTAAACTAAAAGATTTGCTATTTACAGTGAAAATCAGTTAGTGGTTAGTGTGAACATAATATCCATGTAGCTTTGGATTCTTTATTGTGAGTCTCCTTGAAATTGTTCTGATTATATCACACAGACATAATTGCTCAAGAAAAAGATAACCTTTATATAAAAATCTCATGAGTAATCAGCTCCATCTGTCAACCAATTGTAGCTTTAAATTTACCAGTCCACTTCTGTAGAAGATTTCTAAGTTTTTTTCTGTTTCTTTTTACTTTGATATTTCAAAATTGCAAAGAAGTTACATGAATAAAGCAAGGAACTCCTATATATATATACTTTTCCAGATTCACCAACTGTTCAGTGTTTGTGTGTGTGTGTGTATGGATTTTCTTAACAATCTTGATCCTTACTACCTCTACGTACATTTTTGTCTTTTTCCTTAAATCAAGCACTCTTATAAAACCAAAGAACAGTTATTAGTATTAGGAAACTTAACATTAATACATTATCTTCTAAACAATATTCCATATACACATTTTGTTACTTAACACAATAAAGTTTATAGCTCAGGTTTTTTTTTGGAGGGGTGTGTGTCTAAAAATAAATCTATGATCATCTTCAGGATTTAACTGTATACCTCTCTAGCTTTTTTCATATGGATCAAATCCTCAGATTAATTTTTATTCCTTGATCTTAGTTTTTTGAAGAGTAGATCTTTTTAAAGAACATACCTGAATTTGGGTTTATCTGAGTTTTCCTCATAATTGGATTCATATTATGGCAGAAGCACCAGTAAAGAGATACTCTTTGTCCTTCCCAAAATATCATAATGCAAATTAAAACTGCAATGAGGTACCACTTCACACTAGTCAGAATGGCTATCATTAATAAGACTGCAAATAACAAATGCTGGACAGGGTGTGGAGAAAAGGGAACCCTCCTACACTGTTGGTGGGAACATAAATTGGTACAACTACTATGGAAAACAGTATGGAGGTACCTCAGAAAACTAAATATAGAACTACCATATGATCCAGCAATCCCACTCCTGGACATATATTCAGACAAAACTTTCATTGAAAAAGACACATGCATGCCTATGTTCACTGCAACAGTATACACAATAGCCAAGACATGGAAACAACCTAAATGTCCATCAGCAGATGAATGGATTAAGAAGATGTGGTGCACATACACAGTGGAATACTACTCAGCTATTAAAAAAAAAAACAACCACAAAATAATTTTATTTTCACCAACATGGATGGAGTTAGAGACTCTCATACTAAGTGAAATAAGTCAGAAAGAGAAAGACAAATGCCATATGATATCACTTACATCTGGAATCTAATACATGGCACTAATGATCATATCTACAGAAAAGAAAAAACTCATGGACATGGAGAACAGACTTGTGGTTGCCAAAGGGGAGAGGGAGGTAGTAGGATGGACTGGGAGTTTGGGGTTAGTAGATGCAAACTATCACATTTGGAGGGGTTAAAAAATGAGATCCTGCTGTATAGCACAGGGAATTATATCTAATCACTTGTAATGGAGGATGACTGAGGATAATGTGAGAAAAAGAATATATATACGTATATAATTGTGTCACTTTGCTGTACAGGAGAAATTGACAGAACTATATTGTAAATCAACTGTAATAAAAAAAATTTTAAGTATCTTACGTATGGAGAACATTGATATTTCTTTTTATTTTTTAAAACTTTTTGGTATTTTTAGGAATGCACTGGCAGAATATGGAAGTTCCCAGGCAAGAGGATGAATTGGAGCTGTAGCCGCCAGCCTACACCACAGCCAGAGCAACAGCAGATCTGAGCCACAGTCTGAGACCTACACGGCAGCTCACAGCAACACCAGATCCTTAACACGCTGAGCAAGGCCAGGGAATGAAACTGCATCCTCATGGATACTAGTCAGATTCATTATCACTGAGCCACGGTGGAAACTCCAGAACATTGATATTTAAAGGCATCTGGCTATACTTACTAAAACATGGGCAACTAAGCATGACTAACATAACACATTCATTAATCCTGCTGCCAGCAATTATTTTCCCAATTAAATCTTGTCTTTCTATTCTCTACATAATGGATTTTTTAGTCCTCACATGATATCAGAAGTATTTCACATTAATATTTTGCAAAAGGCAGACAAAGTCAATTTGAAAGAAATGCCTAAATAGATTGGACTCTGAAACCCAGACTTAGTCCAGGTTTGGGGGAGGCAATGCATGAGAGCTTGGCTTAAAATAAAACTGATTAATATGCTTATTAGACAAAAGAAAAATCAAGCTGATTATTTGTAGTTTAGATTTCTATTTAGTGCCCTTCATGAAAGCCAATTTTTCATGTTGTGTGAAAAAAAAATGAGATTAAAGAAATTACTTTCAAGATTTACTTAGCATGTTTTTTTTAACTTAATTGATTTGTATACCTCTTTTTTGTTAATAGGACTTACTCTCTTTTAACAACATACTACAAACTGAGTGGCTTTAAAACAACAGAAATCTATTCTCTCATAGGTTGGCGATTACAAGTCTAAAATCAAGATGTTAGCAAGGCCTATGATCTCTTCGATACTCTGAGTGTAATCCTTCCATGACTTTTTCTAGTTTTTGGTGGTAGTCTGCAATTTTTTTTATTCTTAGCTTGTAGGTACATAACTACAATCTCTTCTGTCTTCAAGGGGCCTTACAACTATGTGTTAGTGTTTGTCTGTTTGTTTGTTTTTTTTTCCTTTTAAAGGGTGCACCTGTGGCATATGGATGTTACTGGCCAGGGGCTGAATCACAGCTGCAGCTTCTGGCCACAGCCATAGCAATGTGGGATCCAAGCCCTGCGCCTGTGACCTATACTGCAGCTCATGCCAATGCCAAGTTGGATACTTAACCCACTGAGCAGGGCCAGGGATTGAACCCATACCCTCATGGATACTAGTTGGGTTCGTAATCCCCTGAGCCACAACAGGAACTCCCATTTTCTTTTCTAATGAAAAACTCCAGTCATATTGGATTCACACCCACCCTAATAGAACAAGACCTTGTTATAAAAGATTACATCTCCAAAGACTCCATTTCTAAATAAAGTCATATTCATAGGTACCAGGGGGATAGGATTTAACATAACTTTTTGGTGGACACAGTTCAAATTACAACAATATTGTCAACCCAATTTTCTTTGAAATGAATGCCTAATGCTAAGAATCAGGCAATCAAGATGAATTAAGCATCTGGGAAGGACAGGATCAAAATTTGGAAAAAAATAGTATTTCAGACTCTACAAAAACCTGCACATGGTTTTTGTAATAAATGGTCATAGCACATTTATTCACAACTGTCAAAACTTGGAAGCAACACAGATGTCCTTTAATTATTAATGAAAGACAAATAAACTCATGGCATGTCTAAATAATGGGATATTATTTAGCCTGAAAGAGAAATTAGCTATCAAGTCATTAGAAGACAAAGAGGAAACCTAAATGCATATTACTAAGTGAAAGAAGATAACCTTAAAGGACTACATACCGTATAATTGCAACTATATGACATCCTGGAAAAGGTGAAACGATGGAGACAGTAAAAAGATAAATGGTTGCCAAGGGTTGGGACAGGGGTGACAGCAGAAATTGGGTGAATAAATGCAGTCCAGAGAATTTTTAGGGCAATGAAAATATTCTGTATGATATTATAATGATGGCTACATGCCATTATACATTTGTCTAAATGCACAGAATGTACAATACCAAGAGTTAATTGTTAGGAAAACTATTGACTTTGGGTGACTGTGAAGTGTCAGTGTAGGTCTATCATTTGTAGCAAATGTATCACTCTGGTGGGTGGAGGGTAATGTCAATAATGGAGGAGGTTATACATGTGTGAAGGCAGAGAATGTATGGAAAATCTCTGTATATTCATCTCAATGTTGCTATGAACCAAAAACTACCCTCAAAATTATCTTAAAATATTATACCATAAAATAATTCAAATTGATTTGCAGTGTATTCTAGTATACACATAGTTAATCATATGACATCCATCAAGATACTCTTGGCTCAGACAAGGATGCTTAGGTTTTGATTTTTTCCTCTTGAAGTATGATGTAATTCCCTTCCGTCTCTTCGAAGGGACACTTGTGGTAGGTACTTCATGAGTTGGATGACTCATAAATTTATCTTCATTTAGGAAGCATTTTTCTTCTTCTTCTTAGGACTTTGAATGTAAAGGTTTAGCTCTGCTAAAAATTTCCTTTGAAAAATGATGAAAAAGAAAAAATGTCTAGGGCTATGTGCAACATGAGCTTACTATCAGAATTATTTTTCTCTAGTTCTCAGCAACCAATACAAGAAAAAGAGAAGATAATATTCTCTTGATGAGATTGTGAAAACATTATTTCCTTTCTGTGGTATGGTAATCACTTACCTCTTAATGTTTCATCCCCTTGGAAAGTGTTGGTTTTACCTATTTCCCAAATTTTTCATGACAATTTTCAGTTATTGGAGACCCATAATCAAAATCTTTCGAAGTATCTTATCAAAGTTCTGATAATTCCTACAATAGTCCTGGGAACTTACAGGGAGCTCATTTTTCAATGTTACAGTTCAATATTTCTCCGACTTAAGTGGGAAAATGTTAAGTATTAAAATGCTTCTTAGGCTTTTTATTCCATCATGTGCAGGTATGTGAAGATCATCAGTATACACATCATATCTGGCGTACATGAATTATTAGGAGAGGTTTTAGAAGGTACTGTTTTTGTTTAATGTGTAACAAGCAGAAATAAAACATTAAGGTAGATTTATTAATGCCTCAGAGTGCTCGGTACTAGACAAGATCTCACCAGAAATCTTCAGACTAGGGAAAATATTAGACTAGACTATGTGGTGAGCATTTTCTTTGCATACTAAGCTTATGTAATTATATATATGTAACAGAATTGTCAGTAAAGTGTATGAAGAGAAAAAATTAAAGAGAGCTAGAAGGACTCTATGAAATCCCTTAATCAAACACACAGTCTTGTATTTGTTTGTATTTTAGCTTTTTATGATGAAGCTGATACCTGTGATGAGCGAATGTCACAAAGCAAGTTAGTGCAGACACCAGAATTGAAATCAGTTCCTTCGATATTCAGTCTAGGTGCTTTTGTACCGTACCATCCTATCTTTGCTTTGTATAATGTTATATATAACATCATTTGTCTTTTCTTTCCGAATCTACCTAAATGTCTTTCTGATAACATATTGTCAAACAGAATTAGTTCAATGCCTTTTGGTTGTTCTTTCCACTTTGAAACATAATCCTGCATTGTTGGCTTATTTTTTTCATTTTTTTGGAATGTGGACTCATTATATAGTAGTTAATCTCCAAGGAATGTATCTTTGATGACACAACAGTAAATTCCATCATGCTGGAAATGATGATTCTTGTGGTTTGAATTACACACATGAAAACTCTTCATCACAGCCATGCCTTGAATTAAAAACAGTGCTCCTAATAAGACACGAGTTAAAAACATAATAAAAATATTTAAGTAGCTAAATTCGTGCTGGAGAGTTGCCTCCCTGTGACACTAGATTACCTTTCTAGATTCACTCATTTTGTGGTTTCAGACATAGGAAAACATACATATAAGTTAATCATCAGATGAATGAGACAGATCTTGAAAATTTGTTTGAATTTCCAGGCTTAACAAGATCAAATTATTTAGCGGTTAATAAGATATACAGACATGACAGGTGCTTTTACTTGTTAAGCAAGAACATGACGATGCTCTTTGACCAAATATAGATGTATTCATATAGCTTATGGTGACATTCTGAAGTCATCAATCATTTTGGATCAAAAGGCTAAAGAAAATGCCAAATGACTTTTTTCTAAAAATCTATAAGATACCTAGACCGTCATAAATACTTCTATGAACCAAAATGCATTCTAAAGTGAAAAAATTGCCAAATTGTGTCAGTAATTTGAGGAATAAGTAAATAAAACCAGAGTTGATACATTTTATACAAATTATTTAAGGAGCTGTTACACACACACACACACACACACACACACACACACACACACACAATTCTTTGAAAGTGTGCAGTACATGGAGTTCCCATTGTGGCTCAGTGGAAACAAAACGACTAGTAGCCCTGAGGATGAGGGTTTGATCTCTGGCCCCGCTCAGTGGGGTGGGGATCCGATGTTGTCGTGAGCTCTGATGAAGGTCGCAGGTGTGGCTTGGATCTGGCGTTGCTGTGGCTGTGGCGTAGGCTGGCAGCTGTAGCTCAGATTTGACCCCTAGCCTGGGAACTTGCATAAGCCGCAGGTGTGGCCCTAAAAAGACAAAAAATATAATAAAATAAAACAAAACAATAAAATAGAGTGCAATAAAGAGAGAAAGAGATTTACATTTTCCAGAGGTGGGACTATGTGCAAAGGTACAGACAGGGAAATTAGAACAGAGCAGAATCCATGTAAGTGTTGAGAATAGAGATTAGCAAACTTTTTCCTTCAAGTTCTGGATAGTAAATATTTTAAGCTTTTTGGTCTCTTTGAAAATACTCAATTCTACCATTGCAATATGAATGTAGCCACAGATAATGCATGAACAAATTTATTGACCGCGTTTCAAAAAATATTTATAAAAACACATAGTGGACCAGGTCTATCTGATGGGCTGTAGTTTGCCAACCCACATCTGACATAGCAAACAGTAGAAAGAACAGAGGCCTTGAAGTGAGAAAAGGTGGATTCAAGTTGATTATCTTTTTTTGAGCTTGGCCAAACATGTTGTCTTTCTGATTCTCCCATTTTAACTCATTGCAATATAATCAATAGGGGACAAGATTTCAGCACACATAAAAGGAAAGAATATTGACGTCTTTTATTTTTATTTTTATTTTTTGTCTTTTTGTAGGGCCGCACCACAGCATGTCGAGGTTCCCAGGCTAGGGATCGAATAAGAGCTGTAGTTGCTGGCCTATGCCACAGCCACAGCAATGTGCTGTCTGAGCTGCATCTGTGTCTGCGACCTACACCATAGCTCACAGCAATGCCAGCTCCTAACCCAGTGAGCGAGGCCAGGGATTGAACCTGCATCCTCATGGATATTAGTCAGATTTGTTTCTGCTAAGCCACGACAGTAACTCCCAGAATATAGACATCTTGGTAAGCAGCAAAATACACAAGTTTTAAAAATTCATCCATCACAGAAATGTGAAGTGATAGTAAATGGAAAGTATAAATCCGCAAGAAAAAAAAATGGTAGGAGAGGAATCCCTGCTGTGATTCAGCAGGTTAAGAACCAGACATAGTGTCCATGAGGGTCTGGGCTGGACCCCTGACCTCACTCAGTGGGTTAAGTAACTGGCATTGCCACAAGCTGGGCTGTGGGTTGCATACGCAGCCGGGATCCAGTGTTGCTATGGCTGTGGCATGGGCCAGCAGCTGCAGCTCCTATTTGATCCCTAGCCCGGAACTTTCATCTGCCATAGGTGCAACCATAAAAAGGAAAAAAAAATGATAGGTGAGAAGATGCCAGACACAGAAGAAATCAACATTTTTTTTTAATTTGAAAAGCTGGTATTTGAGTAGCAACCTCTTTATCAGAGTTAAAGCTAAAAGTAAGTATATTTAGGAAACAAACTGCTTGTACTCCCAAAACTTCAGAAAATTTTGGAAATTGACAGTAGGTACTTCCAAAGGTGAGAATGCTGGTTAATGACAAATACAGGAAAAAAGGTACTTGAGACATTTAAACTGCCAGATCTCACACACCAACCGGAAGAAATTTCCTTTTCTACTCTTCCTCTATGAAAGAGATGGGAGATTTTAGTCTCTGTATGTGTTGGTGCAATAGGCTTTAAGCTCAGGGATATTAAGCTGACCAAAGATGGGTATTTAGTCTATGGAATACAAAGAGGCTTAAATAAAATCTGTATTCTGAATGATGATTGCCCCTCAGCTGTCTTCCCCAAATTCAGCAGAACACTGACAACATTCAGGCATATAAACCTGGTAGAAGTTGACTAATGATCCAAGAGAAAAGGCCCTTCACAGATGATATGATAAGGCCTGGTATTCACCTCATCTCCATTTCAACAAACCCCAAGGCAGAGACCATCCAAAGAATGGAATCAAAATGTTTAATTATATCAACAAAGAGATCAAATATCTTATTTCCAAAATGAGGAAAGAATGCTATTACAAAACATAATCTCCAGAGAATGAAAACCAAAATATGGAAATAAAAATTATGACAGTAGAAACTTTAAAATTCAACGTAATGACTGAAGCACAAATTCACAATGACTCTAGAGCAATATTTCTCAAATTTTAGTGTGCATACAAATTTCTAAGAGAATTTGAAAAAATGAAAATTATGATTTAGTATTTCTGGGGCTGGACCTGAGATTATGCATTTCAAACACATTTTCAGATGGTGTTGATGTTTCTAGTCTCAAATACTCTTTGAGCCACCAGGCTTTCTAGTATATAAGGTAAACAAAGAGATGGGAAATCAGAAAGAAAATAAAAAATTAAGAGTATTAGTCTTAGGGATTTCATATCTGTCCAAGAGCAGACCCAGAAAGAGAGAGAAGAATTTTTTTATAAAAAATTCAAGAATACAATTACTCACAGTTCACCCTCCGATACACATATACTCACACACACACATGCACAGACACAAACACAACCTCATAGCAAACTTTCAAAAATGAAACAGCCAGGAGTGTCCGTTGTGGCACAGCGGAAATTAATCTGACTAGGAAGCATGAGATTGCATGAGCAAGCACAGGTTCAATCCCTGTACTTGCTCAGTGGGTTAAGGATCTGGCATTGCCATGAGCTGTGGTGTAGTTTGCAGACGTGGCTTGGATCTGGTGTTTCTATGGCTTTGGTTTACGCCAGCGGCTGCAGCTCCAATTAGACCCCTAGCCTGGGAAACTTCGTATGCAGCAGGTACGGCCCTAAAAGGACAAAAATACAAAAAAAAAAAAAAAAGGAAAAGGAAATAGCCAGGTAGAAGATATTGTAGTGTTGCATCAAGTTTTCCAAAGCTGGAACTCAATACCTAGCCTGATTCACAATCTAGAATGTGAAAAAATGAATACATATTTATATAGACATGGAATCTAAGTATTTTGGAGTAAAGAATTTTAAAAAGACCAATATAGGAGTTTCTGTTGTGGCTTAGCAGGTTAAGAACCCCACTAGTCTCTGTGAGGATGCTGGTTCAATCAATCACTGGCCCCACTCAGTGGGTCAAGGATCCGGGTTGCCGCCACTGCCCTGCCAACTTTCATATGCTGCAGATGTAGCCCTTTAAAAAAAAAAAAAAAAAGATGTCGTATTCTTTCTCAGATGGAAATGCATTACTACTCAAAATGACATAAACCTCCTGAGATCCAGACAGCAGGGGGGTCTTACAAAAGGAAGAAGCAAAAGGAAGTTCTGTTAAGTCAAAATCAACAATTGTTAACAGATCTAGATAGTAACCAATATGGATTGAAGTAGAGAACACATGGTTCCAGGAAAGATGTTTCCAAGAATGAAGAGGGCCACTGAGTTAAAGGGAGCACAGAAAGAGTCTCAGGCTGGGCTACCAGATGCCCAGCAAAAATAAGAAACCCTAATTGGCTCACTAGGGGAGAAGCATTTTAAATAAAAAATTACAATGATGGTTTTAAGGAAAGATGAAAGATCTTTAGTGAGAAGACATTCAAATATGGTAACTACACAAGACTGGATATTTCAATAACTAAAATGAAACTATTATTAGAATAAAATGTGACTGGAGAAGGTTTTAACGTCCAAAGGATCCCAGGGAAAACTGAGAACTGCCTTCACCTTACAAAGTAGATTTTAATAATCCGTAGGAGAAAAAAAATAAAGGTAACTTCCGGTCCCATCCTACATCTCTGGCTTGTTTAATGTAAAGGCCTACAGTAGAATTTTTCTGGGCTAAAGAGTGTTGCAAAGACTGTGAAACCTTATTCATGGCATTTTGGGGTCACTGGACAGAAGCTAGAATCATGGATGAATCAGTGGGAGAGAATGCGGTGACATTCCATTTGAATTGCCCCGCTTCTTAGAGTTAGCTTACTTTAGCATCTGTACTTTTGAAAAACCATTGAAGGCAAGGGAACAGAACTGCAATAGAGTTACATCATTACAGTCTCAAATGGAGCCTCCCTTATCACCCTCTGCCCCGAAAAAACTGATGTCAATTGAAGCAAATTGAAAAAGACAACAACATAGTTTTATAAATTAGGCAACGAACTTGGAGACATTACCCTAAGAGAAGCTCCAATTTTAAAGTACAAGTTAGAGATATTTTGAGGGGTCAGGGGTGATTTAGTCACTGGAGGTGGTAAAGGTAAGTGGGAAATTCTGGTGATCACAGTAAACTAGAGGGTTGACGTTGGGATAATCGCCCTCTTTTATACACTTCTCGTGATGCCTTTTTGCCTTTTTCTGTATTAACGTATGAGGTTTCCTAATAGGGTTGTATAATTCATGTTCATATTAACATACTGAATGAATTAGAACTTTCTCAGAAGCTGCAGGGAAATTAAAGTTATTTGAGCATTCATTCACTTTTTCATTCAGCAAAATATGTTGAATATCCACTGTGTGTCAAGCATCCTGCCAGCCACTGGCAAGATAAAAATTATCTATCTGTACATCTATCTACACAGGCAATATATATATAATATTCATATTCATATATGAATATTAATAAAATTTAATGAAATAGATATATAAGTACCATGTCCTATTATATCAATATATAATATAGTAATATATAATAGCAATAATATTTAATGTAGTTATTAAAATTAAAAATGTGTTATAGTATGATTTATATATAATTAATACATAGTATAATACAATTAATAAATATTGGCAATATAGTATGTTACATATTAATTTGTGTTTTATTATGTATTAACATGATATAAAATACATATTATATTAATATGTTATATTATATACTTATGTATATAAACTTTCATAAATCCTATAGAAACTTGAGCTTTTATTTTTCTTTCTTGATCAGTAATACTGACATCAGTTGAAATATAGAAGACTAAAAGACACATAATTGCAAACCTAATAATGGGTGAAATAAAAACTGACATGATTATATAAACTGTAATTAAATATTTACATTATGCATAAGACTGTTTAGAGTAAGATTTTTACTTGGTAGGGACCCATTCTGTGCCTCCCTTTATATTTTTATCCATTTTCTCTACATATTTATTTGTTATATTTTAGGAAAAATACATGTTACAGCAGGTGCTGATAAGAAACTAAATGATAGAAATAATGAATATAGGGGACTTCGTGAAGTTATATATTCTGCGCCCCCTGCTTCCACAGAGGTCTCTCTTCTCTCACCCAACTTCCCTTCCATACTCAGGGTCAGTCACTGGAAAAGAAGAGAGCCCTGATTGGAGGCCTTGCCTTCTCTACCTTGGGGATACTCAGGTCCTTCTCCCTGCAAAGATGACCCCACCATCTACTAGCTGTGACCTTCTTCTGGTGCTCAGTATTTTAGGAAAGTTTTGCCTCATGGAGGATGTAGACTTTCAGCAGTTACTATGGCACTTATATAAACCTAGATGAAATGTTTTGAAAAGCTTCTAAAGTATCTTTCCAGTAGATTACTGAGGAAAACATATAACAATATCTTCAGTCTTGCTTGGAGCTAGAAAGATTTTACTGATCATTTCTGTGGCCTTCCCTTACACATTGATTCCACTGTTCCCCACATCTAAATCATCCTTTGGATCTGTTTCCTCTTTCCTATTTCTATTGCTTAAATATTAATTCAAACTCCCCTCATGTCGATTACCACAATAGCCTCCTTCTGGCCTTCACATTCATTCTTTTCATACTACTTTTATTGACTCAGGTGAATAACCTGTCAACTGGAAAAACAAAAAATCTTTTCAAGGACTATGAAATAAAAGTCTGCTTATGTTTCTCCACTATTGAAAATTACTGTGGTCTTAGGAATTAAACAAATCTTTCAAAGCTCTAGTCCCATGGTAAGAATTCTGGTGGCCTAGGCCACTGCCACAGCAACGCGGGTTCTGAACCACAACTGCAACCTGCACTGCAGCTCACAGCAATACCGGATCCCTGCCCAGTGAGCGAGGCCAGGGATAGAACCCACATTCTCATGGATACTAGTCAGATTTATTCTGCTGTGCCATAACGGGAACTCCCAGTCTTCGTATTTTTATATTTTTAATTTTATATCTGACTTTTTTTCCAGATAATAGTTAAAATAGCCTCTTGGGCAATTTGTGTGTGTGTGTGTGTGTGCGCGCGCGCGCCCTGTAGGAATAACAGACGGCCCTTCTTCTGTGTTCTCATATACTGGCTGTCAGCTCTTAGCCTATGTTTTCTTGGCAACAAATAAAAGGAGGAACTCTGGAGTCAAATCTTTTCTCTATTCTTTTGGAACTCAATGACCTTGGGCAATTTGCTTAACTTTTTATAATAAGTCATGAGTTCAGATATTATAAAAAAATAGTTTTATTCATCTGATGCAAAATTGATATTCCAAAAATATCTGTGAAATGAATGAATTTGTTCACTCTCTAGGAGCCTGGTCCAGTGCTACCACCTTCATAAAATTTTTCCTTATCTCTCTGGAAACCACTCCATTTCTTTCTAATACTTTATGGCTCATTGTTAATCTCTTGTGTATTATTATATGTACTACATGTTACAATTACATATATTTGTCTTATTTAGCTAATATAGTAGAAACATTTTGAAACAGGGATTGTGATATTCATCCTTGCATTCTTCAAGGAATCTAACATAATGCCTTCCTCACATTAGGTGATAAATGAACAGTTTGTCCATATGATATTGCTCTTTTGTAATATAATGGCTTCCAATCAGTGTATTCTGTGTTCTTTATATTTTTCATCTTATTATATTTATATGCTTCCAGAAGCACTTATAAATTTTTACTTTGCTGGTTTTCTTCATTTTGTTTTCTCATTATTTTATGCTCTTTACTTATCAAAGCACATAAATTATTTGCAGTAAGAGCTAACTGTTTTACTTATACATATGCCTACAGTTAACATGAAATGTTATCATCTGCCACTGGACCATTACTTGTGAATAAAATCAATTTAACTCAAGCAAACAACTGGGATTGATTATACTTCTCTAGTGCTAAATTAATATACACTACTAAGCAAGTAACAAATGTAACAATGCATTTCCGTTAAGGAGTTCCCATTGTGGTGCAGCGGAAATGAAATCTGACTAGTAACCACAAGGTTGCAGGTTCGATCCCTGGCTTCGCTCAGTGGGTTAAGGATCTGGCATTGCCGTGAGCTGTGGTGTGGTCACAGATATGGCTTGGAGCCCACATTGCTGTGGCTGTGGCATAGAACAGCAGCTGTAGCTCCGATTCCACCCCTAGCTTGGGAACCTCCATATACCGCAGGTGTGGCCCTTTTTAAAAAGAAAAAAAAAAGAATTTATTTCATTATGTTAAATATAATATTCTATGTTTTCACCTTAGTTTTGTTTTTGGCAGAAAAAAATTTCATGTCATCTCAGCGTCCCACCTTCATACTTTCATTCTCTGCTTGGATGCAGTTGTAGATTCTGTTCTCTGCAGCTGTTGTTCATTATATAAAACCTGAAGTGGAATTTTTTTCTTTTTCCCAAATGGCAATGTTTTGACTTTGGCACTTCCCACAGTAGAAACTAAATACTTTTTACAGAACATATAATAGGTGTCACTTTTGGTAATAATAATAAAGATTTTAAAGTCCGTTTACATTTTCATCTTCAGCTCAAATTATTTTTGAAAAAAAAATGTATTTTATGCATATTAACCTATTAATTTATTCAGAATATATTAACTTACCAAATATGTATTAAATGTATATTGACTTAGAGTTGAGTATATAAGGATGCATCAGATATAGGTATAAACTCTTTTAATGCTTATGATACCCACATCTATTACACAATTATTTTCAAAAGATGTTCTACTATCTATCGATCTGTCTATCTATCTATCTATCTATCTGTCTATCTATCTGAGTTAAGAAACTGCCCAGTAATGCACAGTTAGGAGGAACTCAGACTCCTATGTTGTGCTCCGTTCATGATCCCAGCCTGCATCCCTGGATCTTGACCCCCGGTAGGAGTAGGCATAAGTTTATCATAGACAGAAGTTTAATTTTTGCTTGTGATGTTGCTGATTCATTAAAACCACATTAAGCTTGTCTCATGACCTTAGAAAATTGAACAGGCTGGTCTATTAGCCTGGTTTGTCCTATGCTGAACCCTTTTTTTTTCCTTTTCAAAAAAAGTATCAGACTTCCAAGAAAAAATCTTATCAGCATCCTTTCTATAGATGACATTATGCAATCTCAAGGAAAGATTCAATGTAGCAGATCTGTTTCTTTCAGTTCTTGCCCAAGCTATAGCCATGGTGATGACTCCGTCAAACTCTGAGAACTAAAAGATGAGATGTCCCCGTCACTAGGTACTGATGTTATCCTATATAGAGGTGAGGAGTGGGCCAAAATGAAAGAGATGGTTAGCATGCTCAAAGGAAACTTTCAAATTCATGATAGGCACCTAGTGTCTGACTGAGGTTTTGCGCCATTGCTGGTTGTATGGTAGGTTTGTGACCAACTATTTTAAGGGCTTTCCCAGGCAAGAATATCTCTTACATGCCCCTGAAGTTCACAGCTGAAGAAAAAGGATGTCTGTACAATCCATGCTAAAGGACAAGAAGTCCTACAAATGACCTTTTTAGACTTTACCAATGTGTATCATTTTCCTGCTACTCTTGTCCTGTATTCTTTGCTGCAATTAATCTTAGCCATGAGTATAACTTTTATATTAAGTCATGCAAGTCCTAGCAAGTCACCAAATCAGTGGTCAGGACTGCCAAGACAGAAATGCTTTTTTTTTTAATAAATTCATGTTTTGATGTTTTATTTTAATTTCATGTGATTGATACTTTTAATTGTTCAAGACACTAATGAAACTAGGCATACTGAAGACACATTTATTTTTGTCCCCTTATTAGCATGGCAGTTTCTATACTGATTACTACCATTTTCTTCTTTTTTACTTTGTATTACTTTTTCACTAAATGAATCAGCTCTCTTATCCTGTAACATTTGTTTATAATAAATAAAAGTTCTTTGAAATATATACGTTTTACCAAAACTACTTTAAATCTATTGCTATTCACGGAAAATTGATTTATTAGAACATTAGTGTGCTGATATCATACTTTCTGTATTTTTCCAAGATACATATGTAGTTTAAACAAGATGGACTTACAGTCTCTCAACCCAGAGTTGGATTCCATCTTTGTTTCTGTCTAGCTTTGTCATTTGAACAAGTAATATAGACAAAATCATCTACCTCAAAAGTTGTCACAATTAAATTCGACAATGTATAAAACAGTGTCCAATGTACAACGTGTGATTAGAGCATCAAGACAGACTGCCCAGAATATTTGTAAATTAAAAAGTACTAAATA
This sequence comes from Catagonus wagneri, assembly GCA_004024745.2. NCBI lineage: Eukaryota > Metazoa > Chordata > Mammalia > Artiodactyla > Tayassuidae > Catagonus > Catagonus wagneri. Next base: position 14,687,015 of record PVHT020000034.1, on the reverse strand, counting down.
ATATGTCTCATGATACTCTTTTAAGTGGATTTTTAAATTTTATTTTTAGTTTTGAAGTGTTTGCTACTAATATATTTTAAAAATTTGTTTTGTATCCCTTAACCTTTCATGACCTTGCTGAATTCACTTATTAGGTCTAGCAGATGTTTATAGCTGACAGATTTCCTATGGGGGAAAAAAAAAATTCTAGTACATTGTTGAATAGAAGTGGTGAGAATGAGAATCTTTGACTTACTTCTGATCTTATCAGGAAAGCGTTCAATATTTCACCACTAAGTATGGTGTTAACTGTAGGTTTATCTTAAGATGCCCCTTATCAGACTGAAGAAGTTCTATCCTCCCCAGTCTATGCGAAGTTATTTTCAGGAACAAGTATTGAATTTTGTCAAATGCTTTTTTGCATCCATTAGGATGATCATAATGTTTTCCTTTATCCTGTTAATAGGCTAAATTACATTGATTGATTTTGTAGTGTTAATACAGCTTTTCTTCATCCTTTTTTATATATTGCTGCTGCAATTTATACAAAACTGCTTTTCTTTATAATAGAACTATTTTACAAGGATATTTATTTTCTGATAATCATATGTTGACTTCAAAGCTTAAAGTGGCATTGTTTTCTTTCATTTGGTCTCGGTTTATTTTCTTATCTTTTCCTTTTTAAAGCCCACTGACTCTTTTCTAGGAGCTTTCTACCAGGTAGCTTAAGAACTCCCTTACACGTTTGTAAGAAAATTTACTTTGAAATTATTTATGTTCACATTAAAAATTAAATTCATTGCAAGTGCTATTACAGGCCAAGTTATGGGCTTGGTATTTAAGATACCTATAGCTGAATAATGACACCTGGTAATATACATCTTTTAAGAGTAGTGTTTGCCAGAGTGCCCGTCGTGGCTCAGTGGTTAATGAATCCGACTAGGAACCATGATGTTGCAGGTTCGATCCCTGGCCTTGCTCAGTGGGTTAAGGATCCGGTGTTGCTGTGAGCTGTGGTGTAGATCGCAGACACGGCTCAGATCTGGCGTTGCTGTGGCTGTGGCATAGACTGGCAGCTATATCTCCGGTTGGCCCCTTAGCCTGGGAACACCCAGATGCCGTGGGTGTGGCCCTAAAACGACAAAAGACAAATAAAATAAAATTAAATTAAATTAAAATAAAAAGATAAAAAGATGACTTGGCTTCTTCATAGATGGTTTTATAATAGTTATTTCATATAACATTTGTATTTCGGATTAACTAAACCAAGTCAATGATTATATGCATATTTTCAACTTCAACCTAAAGATCATCCCAGGCTTTATATTTAATCCGATAATTTTTTATATTTAATCTAATAAATAACAATCTAAAAAATGTTAATATCTAATCTAATAAACAACAATCTAATAAATTTTAATATTTAATCTAATAAACAACAATCTAATAAATTTTAATATTTAATCTAATAAATAACAATCTAATAAATTTTAATGTTTAAGCTAATAAATAATAATCTAATACATTTTAATATTTATTAATATTTGCCAGAGTTTTTCAACTTTAGCAATAGGGTCATCTTGAACTGGAAAATCCTGTGTTTTGAAGGGGACTGTTTTGTGCAGTGCTGAATGGTTAGCAACATTCCAGGTTTCTACCTACTAAATGCCAATAGTGTCCCTTCACCTGAAATTGTAACAGTGAAAAATGGCTCCAGATATTGCCAAATATCCAGGACAAAATATCAACTGAGAACCACTCATATTTACTCCAAAAATATATCTGGTATTTAATAGTATTGTCATATAAAGGAATATAGTTGTAGGCAGCTTCTAACTTGGCTGCCAATAATTCTTGCCTTTCTGGGTTCATGTTTTTGTATAAATTTCTCCGCTAGAGCGTCAGAAGGACTTAATGATTTGCTTCTAACCAATTATCTGTGAAAAAGTGATGGAATCCCGCCTCAGCCGTGAAGTTACAAGAGATTCTGTCTTTTGTGCTGCTCACCTTCTCTTGATCTCTCAGTTGCTTCTGTAATGAAAGGCAGCTGCCATTTTGTAAGCCCAGGTAGAAAGAAACTGATGGAGAACTTCAGCCAGTGGATGAAAATGAATTCAACGAATAACCGTATGAGTGAGCTTGGAATGAGATCCTCCTATCCTCCTTCAGTTATGCATTGAAATGACCACAGATACCAGTGACACCTTATTTGCCGGTGTCAGAAGACCCAGCTGCACTGTGTTTGCATTCTGAGCTCAGAAATATAAGATTACTGAGTTTGGTTTTAAGCTACTAAGTTGTGGAGTAGCTTTCTGTGCAGTTATAGATAAGTAATACAGTGATATCTCATTTAGTTAAATAAAATTTATTAAGAATTTTTAGACTTCTTGATTTTTTTTTCATGTTTTTACATGGGAAATTCCAGAGTTCTGAGTCATCTAGCACTCACCTGTCATGATGTTTCTTTATTTGTCAGTGGTGGGAAGTCTTTATTTCCTTTTTATAATGTATCTAAAATCCTAAATGTATGTTTCACAAGACATGTATCCACTAATAGAGGGAGGTAATGTACAGGAAAAAGAAGGTATTCGTGCAAAACAGAAAAAGACTGGTATGGATTACAGTAAAACCTCAAGAAACCATACTTTTTAGTATATATTGAGTATATTGTTTTATTATAACAACAAAATCTGGAGTTCCCATTGTGGTGCAACAGAAATAAATCTGACTAGTAACCATGAGCTTGTGGGTTCGATCACTGGCCTCGCTCAGTTGGTTAAGGATCCAGCATTGCTGTGACCTATGGTGTGGGTCACAGATGTGGCTCAGATCCTGTGTTGCTGTGGCACAGGCCAACAGCTGTAGCTCCAATTTGACCCGTAGCTTGGGAACCTCCATATGCCATGGGTGCAGCCCTAAAAAGCAAAAATAAATAAATAAATAAATAAATAAATAATAAAAAAATAAAAACAAAATAACAAAATCTAAATTTTAAATTAAAAAGAATATCTTTGATGTATTTCAAGAAGAGATAGTGCAAATTTTACAAATGCTAAAGAATAAGGGAAAGAACGAAGAACTACTCTGTGTCCATTTTGCTTTCATAATATGAAAAAGAAAATTCATCTGAGCTATGAAAGGTTGGAAAATCACATGACTAAACATAATTAAAGATGTAGAAATAATTGGGTTAGTTTGGGCCACACATTCCAAATAGACCTCTATCTTTAGGATTGGCCTGGGATATACTCTCTAGTCTCTTAGAATATTCTGCCTGCTAAGAACTTTTTCTTTTCTTTTTATGGCTGTATCTGTGGCATATAGAAGTTCCCAGGCCAGGGACTGAATTGGAGCTGCAACTGAGACCTGAGCCACAGCCAAAGTAACATGGGTCCCAGCCATATCTGTGACCTACACCATGGCTTGTGGCAATGCCAGATCCTTAACCCACTGAGCCAGGCCGAGGATCAAACATTGCATCCTCACAGAGAAAACATCGGGTCCTTAACCCGCTGAGCCCACAATCAGAACTGCATAAGAATTTTTTTTTTTTTTTTTTTTTTTTTTTTGTGCTTGAGGCCTTGGTCCATGCTGTACCAGACTGACCAGGTAAGTTTATCCTAATAATGTGTTTATGATGAATACCTGATTTTTCTCTGTGGTCAGCTAGAGAGTGAGTAGCTAAGGTCCATCATGCAAGCTATGAATGTCTACATGACTGATATCCAGTAAAAAAACTCTATATTCAAGGCTCAGGTGCGCTTCCCTGGTTGGCAATGCTTTTCGTGCATTGTCACATAGTTTTTTTTTTGGAAGAATTAAGTGTTTCTTTGTATGACTCCATCAGGAGGGGGTATCTGAAAGCTTCTGTCTGGTTTTTCCTATCATTCATCTCATGTGTCTTCTCCCTTTTCTGGTTTTAATCTATATCCTTTGAATGCAATAAACTACAAATATGAGCATAACAGATTTTCTGAATTCTATGAGTCATTCTAGTGAATCTTCAAGCCCAAGAACGGTGTTGGGGACCTCTGATAGAGAAAAATAGTAAGAATTATTACAAATGCATTTATGGCTTCAGTTTCAGATGAGTTACACACTCAAGTATTGAAGTAAATGACGTTTATATTATGAATATCACCCTTTATACTTTTTGTGGTGTCACATAAAATAAGTTCAAAGAATGCCTGTTATCAAATACAATACTGACTTTGGTGTCAATTACAGAAACTGTAGCTGCCTGAGCTTGATATCAGATTCTATAAAATTCAGTAATGTATTATGGAGCAGACATTGAGCATGCTGAGAGCAGGAGTTATACAGTAGTTATACAGTAGATATCGTTATAATTTCAGGACCTAAGTTAGCACATGATACACAGAGGATGCGTAACAATTATCTGTAAACCTGAATGAGTTCTAGGAACCTAAAAGAGAAGGGATCATACTAGGAGTTGGCATAGATGCCGAATCAATATTGAAACCCAGCACAAAAAATATTTTAAATAAAGTGCTATCTAATAACATCAGCCAAGCAGAGGAAGGTCACAAGATTATCTGGATTTTAGAAAAGTGTTAAAATCTCTCGTGTTGTATTTATTTACCAGTGGGATAAATGTAGGCCAGATGAGAGAAAATCAAGTTTTCTCAGAGTTGGATGATAGTATATTCAGATGGTTGAATTATGGCTCCCTAAATGTGATCACTTAGGACTTTGTTCTATGCCTTGTCTTATGTAATATTCTTATTATTGACTTGGACTAAAGACAAAAATGTGTGCTCATAAAATCTTCACATGACAAAAAAGCTAAAAGAAACGGTCAAATGCAGCCTAACAACCAGTATTTGAAAAGTTCTTTGCAGCAATTTTGGTGGAAATGACTTCAGGATTTAGTTGACTGCCAGCTCAAAATAAATCAGCCATAGCTGTCAGGAAAGTTAAATAAACGTGTGGTATATGTAAATGCAGTGGCACAAATGTGTGTGTGTATGTGTATTTCACTCATGGCTATAGGAAATTATCTCTTATTAAGATCAGTAAAGTTAATAGAATCCATCCAAAGAGATCATCCTAATGCAAAATTCTTGGTTTTTCTCTTACATTTCAGCTATTCTCATATTTATGATCAACCGTGTGGTACATAATCATAATCTTCAAGATTCAGCAATTTCTGTTTTAGTGCTGCACCTGCAACATATGGAGGTTTCCAGGCCAGGGGTTGAATCAGCTACAGCTGCCTGCCTATGCCATAGCTACAGCAATGCCAGATCCAAGCTGCGTCTGCAACCTACACCACAGCTCACGGCGACACTGGATCCTTAATCCACGGAGCGAGGCCAGGGATCGAACCCGCAACCTCATGGTTCCTAGTCAGATTCATTTCCACTGTGCCATGATGGGAACTCCAAGATTCAGCAATTTCTAAGCATCCTAGCGTGACCAAGAAAGCTGTTGTCCTAAACGGCTTTATTAACTCAGGAAAGTAAATTGTCAGGAGGTATTAGGGCTCACCTCAGTAAATATGTGCTGTATTGTCTTAAGTGACTTACTTGGCCAGAATTGTGTCTTAGTGGTTGCTTTTAGATCAGAGAGGTAGAGGGATGAAAGGCCTGCCAGAGGGCCACCTGAAAGAGGAAACCGAAAAGCAGGGAGATTATCTGAGACGTCTCACCCCCCCCCCCAAAAAAAAAGCCTGTTGAGAAGAGAAGTGCAAGAGTCCAAATATCACCTTAAAGAATATCAAATTAATAAACAAATAAGTTTGAGAAGCATAAAGAAAGGCAAAGTTTAAGAAAGTGTTGGAGCAACGGAGGAATTTCTAGCATGGGAACATGTACCCTCTGACACCCAGCCCACTATATGAGAGTCTCTGTCTTTCATAGGCTGTTGTGGGTCCTATAGTTGTCGCCTCCCTGTGCATGTGTCTATAGGAACTAGGCTGTCTACATAGGATGCCTCCTGTGCATTAGGAGTATCACATACCTCATTGCTTGACTCCCCTGCTGCAAGGCAAGCTTGTGAAAATAGCTTTCAGCAATTATGTTTGCTGATAAGGGCCTGGGGAATGGATCCCATGTGACTACCATCTTAATACAGGAGAGCTGGAAGGAAAGCTATCTGTGAATATTCAGCTAATGCAGGGGATGATACTTCTCACTTCATTAAAAGTTATCAGACTATTTATTGTAGCTATATTTGCCTTAAAGGGAATAAGACACATAAAAAACTTTACGTACAGTGATCAGGAGCTAGATCCTGAGAAAGGCAAATAAGAGTAGTTGAATTGGAATGATTACTCAACACCTGTCCTAAAATGTGACAGCAAAGTTGGGCCCCAATTGTTGCTTGGAAGGGAGAGACAGGTTTCTATACTTTAAAGTAATAGCAATTATTACAAATTAATAATGTATATAAATTATTCTATGAATATAATAAATTATTAATAAAATATAATCCTCACTAGTACAGAGGGGCGATAATTGCTATTTCCAGCTGTCTAAATGAAAGATAAAATTTTGGACTATTCATCTATCCACACCAAATTATTTGAGTATCTAATATATACTGGGGCTTAGAATATTATTTTGATTCATTAACCTCTCAGAGTCGAGAGTCTAAGGGAAACGGAGAAGGTGGTTTATCTTCAATGAATGGATATTTGCCACCAGTAAATCGTAACTAATAACATCATCCCTATTTTCTTCAGTGATCTGGCTCATGAGAAGAGAGAAAAGGTTTATGTATCATAGAGAGACAGAAAGAGAGAGAGGAGCGGAAGAGTGGAGAGCGAGATCGAGATTAGTTTGTTAATTTCTGTTAAAAATTGAATTAGCTTGTAAGAGCATCATTAAACAATATAACTCCAATAAGCAGAATTCTCAATCCTTCATTGTGGCTGATTTCCCTTTTAGAAGGTAGGGGAAATGGGATTTGGAAAAGAAAGGCAATTGTATGAATCACTTGGTTAAAAAAAAAAATAGTGGGGAGGTTTTACAAAATTAAATGCAGCCTACAAGGATTCATTTAAACCTTGTCTTGGGCAAGTTCCCTAGAAACAGACTCTGAGCTGGCAACTTGCAAGGGGGTGGTCAGTGAGTACACTCAAGAGTGGTGCTTTAAGATATGAGGAAAAAAGATGTGTGGAGGGAGAATATGAGCTATAATTCCACAACCTAGTTATCATAGAGCCCCCCATTGATCCCATACTGGGTTTGGGGGCTATAATAGCTCTTAAGTGTTGTATTAAGTTGAAAGAAAGGGGCCCAAGCTTTGCCCCTGGCCAGTTGTTGGATAAGGTCTGCCTCTGGGAAAATGGTGTAACTTTAGCTGAGAGACTTTCAAGTACAAGCAATTTCTGGGGGAATCACTCACCTTTGAGCAGTCAGCAGTTAGCACCTCAGAGAATAACTATGGGAGATGGGGCGTAAAAAGAGACACATCTGTCCTGGGCATTGTGGCATTCACTGCAAACATCTAGGTGAACACTGTCCTCTCGATGGTCATTCAACACTCACAGAATTTGCCTGTGTAGATAAGAGTACTTACAAGCTTTAAAGAGGCATATTGCCTCAACTCAGCCTCTTAAAATTCAGCAGGGAACTCAAGCATAGAGTCGTTCATCAAACTTACATTTGGAGGAGCTCCCGACGTCGTGGCTCAGGGGAAACAAATCTGACTAGTATTCATGAAGTTGCAGGTTTGATCCCTGGCCTTGCTCAGTGGGTTTAAGGATCTGGTGTTTGCCATGAGCTGCTGCGGTGAGCTGTGGTGTAGGCTGGTGGCTACAGGCTCCAATTTGACCCCTAGCCTGGGAACCTCCATATGCCGCAGGTACGGCTCTAAAAAGGCAACAAAAATAAAAGACAAAAAACTACATTTGGAAGTAATTTAGAAGACGAATGGCAAAAGGAAAGTGACAGAGACTGTTAAAAGAAGAGTGTCGATCCCAGAAAACAGAAAAGTGTAGCTGATATCTATAAAGTTAGTGTGCCAGGGAGAAACTTGCTTGAGCTTTTTTTTTTTTTTCTTCCCTAAACCAACTTCAGAGGTGCAAATGACAAACTGTTACAGGTTTCAAGTTCCCTTCAAGGAGATTAAACCCAAAAGCCTCTTCATGTCTCATTGCAGTACCCCTCCCCCCCCCTTGAGCAGCCTGGGCCGCTCACTCCCTACTAGGGAGTCATGTCAGTCATTTCTCACCCCACCTCCGTGTAACGTGTTCCCCATGCAAATAAGATCCTCAACGTGGGGTATAAAAGCAGAAAAAAGTGCATCGGGTTTCATTTTTTAACCCACACATAGGGTGCTCTCGCTCTCTCTCTCTCTATGAAAATGTACTTTTGCTTTAATAAATTTTTAAAACATCCACCATTCCAATGCTTGGATCCCTGACTGAGACTCAAACCTGGGCCCACGATAGTGAAAGTGCCCAATCCTAGCCACTGATCTAGGAAAACTCATTATTATGATGGTATTACAGTTTCCTCAGTCCCTGTCTCACCATAGCAAAGCATTGGAATGGTGGACATTTTACAAATTTATTAAAGCCAAAGTACATTTTCAGAGACAGAGAGAAAGAGTGGGTCAGTGCATAGGTAAAACAGAGATTGGACTCGCTTTAAGATAGTTTTTATTACCCCATGTTGTGGAATGAATGACTGACATTCCTTCCCTAGCAGGGAGTGAGCAGCCCAGGGGCACTGCAAAGAGACATGGCCAGAGGCTTTGGGGTTAATCTCCTTGAAGGGGACTGGAAGCCTATAACAGAATTGCAGAAGATAGAAATAAAATTGATTCAGCCCATGGGGTCTGCCTCTTTTCCAGCTAAATAGAAGAGCCAGGAGCAGGCATAATAAGAAATCATAATTTCACAGCTAAAGTGAAATCTATGAAAAATCATCAGAATGATAAACCTATGAGGAAAGAGAATTTTTTTTTTTTTTTATAAAACTCCTTGGTGCAACTGAAAAGGAAATATTTTCCTCAGGGGCCAAGGAATAAAGGAACAAACAAGGCCCGTGGGGAAGGTAGTTCTTCTAAAGAACTAGATATTGCCTAAAATGTTTCCTAGAAAAAGATTTAACTCAGCAACCTCTAATTAAAGGCTGCAGATCTAAATGAGAGATTGATATCTTTAATTTGTAAATGTACATGAATGACTGTGAGATATATTTATTAGGATGTGTTTCAATTGTGGAATTATTGCAGACTGCTCTGTTTTGCAAGGTTACATAATTAGACACATCCAAATTTATACTTAACACCGTAATAGGTCTTCTTGCAAATGGAGATATGCGGGGGTAATGACCTCTTTAAAGGACAAATTTAAAGGAGCAGAGAAAATTGAATATTTAGTAGGGGGAAAATGATAGAGTCTGGATGTCATATGGTAAAGCAGTTACTTGTATTGGCTCTAGATTCTGGATGCATGCGTTCAGATCCAACATTTACCACTTACTATGTGAGTTCAAAAAGTTACTGAATTCCTGACTCAGTTTCCAAATCTAAAATGTAATTACCTCACAGGACTGTTATGAATATTCAACATGCTAATACATACTTGTAGATTATTATAATGTCTAGTATGTCTTAGAACTATTGTTAAGTATAGATATGGAGGGAGTGTGAGAGTTAAATGAGTAGAATCAATGAGTTTTAGTAAAACAAGGTTACTTGAGGCGTGAGAAAGTAAAAAAATGTGGCTTATTTCTCCTAAGAATTTAGTTTCTATCATTATTTGAGGAAGCTCATCAGTATATGAATACGCTTTCAGTAGTTTGATGGGGTAATGATTTGGTGGACCTAAATGCTCATGTTTAACTATAATAATGGTAAAGATTTATTAATTGCCCACTGTGTTTCTGAGGTTATTCTAAGCAGTTTACATGTTTACACCCAATTAACCTTTCCATCAATTATTTTTTCGATTTTTATTTTTTTCCATTATAGCTGGTTTACAGTGTTCTGTCGGTTTTCTAGTGTACATAAAGGTGACCAGTCACACATACATATATACATTCCTTTTTCTCACATTATCATGCTCCATCTTAAGTGACCAGATGCAATTCCCAGTGCTCAGCAGGATCTCATGGCTTATCCATCCCAAAGCTTTCCCTCAATTTTTAAAGCCATGTACATTTAATTTAAGTCTCATTTCAAGTAGAAGAAAATATGAGAGAGTTTCTATTAATATGCATATTAATAAATTGTGAAGTCAAGTCAAGGTATAATCCCAGGCACCCTGCTCTATACCTTAAACTATATGATGTACCATAGTGTATTTTCTTGAATGTGTGTGCTATACTCTGTAGAAAACATTGGTAGCAAGCCATTCATCAAGTCAATTCAAGAGCATAAAATTCTCTGATTTTCAGCAGTTCCCACTATTAGTAGAGACTGTCACTGTTTATAGTATTGATGATCTTATGCTATTTACAGCTTTATTTCTTGGGAAGGTTAATAAAGAGTGAAAATTAAGTAGTGTTTTGGATTTTCTATACTGACTCCAAGTCCTGATGACTCACAAGGCCAATGGAAAGCATGGGAGTTTGATTACATGCATGTTGCCACATGATTCTTAGAGTAAATGCATGAGAAATAAGGACACCACAATCAAAGAACCCTAATGAATTGGCAAACACCAGTGGGTAATAGGAGGATCCAATCATAAATATCGACATGATTCTTGCACTATCTTTTTAGTCACACACATTCAAGATCATTGAAATTCTATTTTTAGGTGTAAGTTTTTTTTTTACCTCTAAAAAAGTAATTCTTCTTTTTCCTAACATTTTGTACTGGTCAGCTAGGGCTGTAACAATAAATTACTACCAACTGAGGGGCTTAAAAAACAGAAATGAATTTTCTCATTATTCCAGAAGCTAAAAGGGTGAGATCAATGGGTTGGGAGGATGGGCTTCTTTTGAGAAATCTCTCTTTGACTTGGGCATTTTCTCCTTCTGTCTTCACATGGTCCTCATCTTGTACATGTGTATGTCCAAATTTCCTTCTCTTATAAGAACACCACTCATACTGGAGGAGAGTCCACTATAATGGCCTCATTTTAAGTTAGACTTATCTCCTAATAGAGTCATATTTTGAGGTACTAGGGATTGGAACTTCAATGTACGGATTTCGGGGAGCACACAAGTGAGCCCATAACACATTAGTAGTGAAGTAAAAATATGCTGTCCCGCATGAGAACAATTACTTTATATTTTCACCCAAGCCTACGTGTTACTACAATCCAGCAGAAGTTTCAAAGTAAAAGAGGTAATTTTAAACTTTCCTCAGTGTAGTCAACAAATGAGTCAGCTGCACAAAATGTAAGGTAATTTCTTCCCCATGTAGCATTTTCTTCCTTTGATGGGAGGATGGCAAAAAGGAAAGCTTCACAAAGTCAGGTTTTATTCTGTATACCTATTGGAATCAAATATGAATATTCACATTGTACACACACACAAAGGATGTCTGACCTTGAGGGCATTGTAATGATGATGTAATAATCATTTTGTTTTTTCACCTCACAGTAGTTACGGTTACATTTCTCATATTTTTTGGAAGGCATTGGTTAAAGCAGTTACATATCCAAAGAGTCTCAGTATTACCAATACAGAATACATATGCCTAGATAATAAATTTGTAATATATTAGGGTCCTCAAAATACTGCAAATATTACAAAATAATAGGATGTAGATGGCAAACCCAAACTGATGGCAAAAGTTGGTGATAAGAAACTCAAAATACAGTTTCATTTAGCAACTCCTTGTTAAACTATGTAATCATAGAAGAATCATTTGTCTTCCTATATCTGAAATGTTTTTCTCCACTATTTCAGCCCTGTACTTTATTTCTACCTCTAAATGTTACTGAGAAGGATAGGGCAGATGAAATAATTTTCATGTTCTGCCCCATGACAGTAATTAGAATAGCATTACCTAAATAAGGATACAAGGAATAAGCCTGAGCCTAAGTTAGAACTCCAGTGAATATAGTTAGAATCTTGATAGGCTTAAGAAAGACTTTTTAAATCCCATTTTTAGTCACAACTTTCACGCTGTTACAAAAATAGAGAAGATAGTGTAATGATCTTCCATGTACCTATCCCAAACTCAGCAGTTATTTACCATTACAAATTTCATTTTCCTTAACCATATCCATACCCTTTGTTCTCCAGTTATTCAGAAGTGACAATAAAATTTTCAGAAATAAATTTTAAAATTTATTAAAATTTTTAGAAATAAATATTTAAGTATGCATTTTTGTTTTTTATATTTATTTATTTACTTAAAGTATAGTTGATTTACAATGTTTCTTAATTTCTGTTGTATAGCAAAGTATCCCAATCATACACAGTTCCCTGTGTTATACAGTAGGACCCCGTTACCCATCCATTCCAAACATAGCAGCTTGCTTCTACTAACCCCAAATGCCCTGTCCATCCCACTCCCTCTCCCTACCCCCTGGCAGCCACAAGTCTGCTCTCCTTGGCCATAATCTGTTTCTCTTTTGTATGTAGGATCATCTGTGCCATATTTTAGGGTCCACAATAAATGATATCATGTGGTATTTGTCTTTCTCTTTCTGACTTACTTCACTTAGTATGAGAATCTCTAGTTCTATCTATGTTGCTGTAAATGGCATTAGTTTATCCTTTTTTATAACTCAGTAGTATTTCATTGCGTATATGTACCACTTCTTTTTGTTGTTGTTTTTCGTTAATTTCTTTCTTTCTTTCTTTCTTTCTTTCTTTCTTTTTCTTTCTTTCTTTCTCTCTGGCTACAACTGCATCACATAGAAGTTCCCAGGCTAGGGGTTGAATTGGAGCTATAGATACCAGCCTTCGCCACAGCCGCAGCAATGTGGGATCCAAGCCACATCTGCAACCTGCACCATAGCTCACAGCAATGCTGGATCCTTAATCTACTGAGCAAGGTCAAGGATCGCACCCCTGTCCTCGTGGTTCATTACTGCTGAGCCACGATGGGAACTCCTGTACCACATCTTCTTAATCCATTCATCTGTTAATGGACATTTAGGTGTTTCCATATTTTGGCTATTGTGAATAATGTTGTGATGAACAGAGTGATGCGTGTATCTTTTTGAAATATAATGGCTCTTACTCATGGACTTGGAGAACAGACTTCTGGTTGCCAAGGGGGAGGGGGAGGGAGCGGGATAGACTGAGAATCTGTGGTTAATAGATGCAAACTATTGCATTTGGAATGGATAAGCAACGAGGTCCTGCTATATAGCACTAGGAAGAATAGTCACTTGTGATGGAGCATGATGGAGGATAACGTGAGAAGAAGAATGTTTATATGTATGTGTGACTGGGTCATTTTGCTGTATGGTAGAAAATTAACAGACATTATAAACCAACTCTAGCAGAAAAAATAAAAATCATTAAAAATATAGTGTAATATAATATAATGGCTCAATAAATATAAGTATTAACATGCTATTGCTGATTAAAAATGACCTCTTTTTTCAATAGATTTATTTTTTAGAGGAATTTTAGGTTCACAGTAAAATGAAAGCCATGAACAGAGATATCTCTTGTAATCCCTGTCCCACTCATGCAGAACATCTGCCATCAGAGTTGCATATTTGGTATATATACAAAACCTATACTGATATGTCATTATCACTCAGAAACAGCAGTTCACATTATGATTCACTCTTGGTGCTGTTACATCTTATGGCTTTGGACAAATGTTTAATGACATACATCCACTATTATACTCTCCCACAGAACAGTTTCACTCCCCAAAAAATGCTCTGTGCTTCAACTACTCATAACCCCCTCCTCCCAAACCCTGGCAACCACTGATCTTTTTACTGTCTCTATAGTTTTATGTTTTCCAGAATTTCAAAGAGTTGGAATCCTACTGTATGTAGCCTTTCCGGATTGACCTCTTTCACTTAATGGTAAGCATTAGTTTGCTCTATATCATTACACGGCTTGAAAGTTCATTGCCTTTCAGTGCTGAATAATAATAATAATAATAATAATAATAATAATAATAATAATGTATTAATATTGATAATAAAATTATTAAAATTTTAGTATTATATATAATAATTTATTTTTAAGAATAAAATCACATATAGGTGTAATATTTGAAAATTCAAATAAAATCTGGATATTGTGACTGGTTGAAATGCTGCTTAAACCTTTTTTTAATTAATAGTTACACATATTTCCTGCACTCTCTTTTTACTGTCCTTTTTGCTGTTGTTGAGAAGACCAAGAAGTCTGTTGTAGAAAGTTCTCACACAGATAAATTCTGGTAATTGGCATTAATAACAGAAAAACAACTGCCTAAGCTACCTGTCACCATGAATATTTTCTATAGAATAACAACAAAAAAGAAGAATGCAGAGGAGGTGTCTGTGATATTGAAATATTGTCTGAAACACTAAAGTGAAGAGTCTATTACTGAAACAAATATTTGCATCACAGAAATATATATTAGGCTCTTGATTCTCACAATTAATAGCTTGACATTGGACAGGTTTTTGAAATTTTTGGTCTCAATTTCCAAGTATGTAAAACAGTACATAAGTATGTCATATTTAAACTGATGAAAATTGGATTTTGATTTGTTTTGTTTATGAAGTATTTATTTAGGTTTCGTTTTAAGGCATGAAAGCAGTCAGAGAAAATAGACACAGTGCCTGGAGAGTGATAACAATGACAGAAGATGTCACAACAAATTTATAAAATAAGTTATCTTTGAAGAAGAATGCAGAGGAAATGCGTAGTGATGTTGAAGGTAGGTGTGGAACATTGAAAGTTATAGCCTGTAACTGGGAAACAAAGAGACAAAAGCAATGTGGTTTAGAGCTTTAGTCTGGGTCAACAGACCAAGGGTAAAATCTCAACTTTGCAGATCCTAAATTTTCCTTGTCTTTCAAATAAATACAATAATGTTTACCTCATAAAGACCTTATGAAGATCGACAGAAGTCAGGAAAAACAATAAAAATAATCTGCATAATAAAATTCATAGCTGCCAAAATTTGTAAAATTTGATGAGAACAAAGAGGCTAAACTGAAGATATATAAATGGACTATTTGTGTATTTATCTTTCTTTCACATCTATCTTTGTGCATATCCATGCCAGCTTGGATTGACTGCAGTCACAGGGAATTCATCATTTGAGATAATTCGTTTGAATGATCCCTGAAATGTTTTCTTTTTTCTTTTTTTTTTGTCTTTTTGCCTTTATGTTGAGCCGCACCCGCGGCATATGGAGGTTCCCAGGCTAGGGGTCTAACAGGAGCTGTAGCCGCCGGCCTTCGCCACAGCCGCAGCAACGCGGGATCCGAGCCGCGTCTGGAACCTACACCACAGCTTGCGGCAATGCCGGATCCTTAACCCGCTGAACAAGGCCAGGGATCGAACTCGCAACCTCATGGTTCTTAGTCGGATTCGTTAACCACTGAGCCACGACGGGAACTCCTGAAATGTTGTCTTTACAAATACTTTATAGCTAATTAATTGATTTAAAACATTTTTGTTTGTTTTGTTTAATTTTATAAAGAGTAGGGAAGACAAAGTAAGAAAGGAGTACAGAGTTTCTCACACTCTTGTTGGTAATCGTTTATTTCCTTGGCTGGAAGCGGATACATGATTGCTCATTGTATTAACCTATATATCTGTTTCTATGTCTAAAATACTTCACAATAATTTTAAAAATTATAGTTCGATTAACTAGCACTCAGAAATGACAAGACTAAAAAAATATGGAATAATTTAGTTTCAAGTTTCAACTAATGGTATATGGTGTGTAGAATGTGTTAATCGTAAGTATGATGATTAATGATTATAAAATTTTAATTTCCTGTTTCTATGCTCTTCATCTGTTTAATATCCTCTCTTTCCCATGCACCTGGATACATCTCTTCATTTAAGGATATTTTAAAGGAAAATTTATGTTATTAATGTTATATTTGTTGAATAGAATATGAGGTCAAAAATACATAGACTGGGCACTGTGACTGCTATTTTGCAGCAGTATTTGGCTATAGCTAGCCAGTGAAGATTTCTTAGATCACTGGAAACTGGAAAAATTTTTCGATTAAATTACAAATGTATTTTTGCTTTTTTTCCTTTTCTTCTTTCCTTCCCCCCTCTCTCTCCCTCTCTCTCTCTCTCTCTCTCTCTCTCTCTCTCTCTCTCTCTCTCTCTCTCCTTGTTAGGGCCTCACTGGTGGCATATTGAAGTTCCCAGGCTAATGGTGTAATCTGAGCTGCAGCTGCTGGCCACAGCCACAGCCACAGCCACAGTCACAGCAATGCAGGAGCCAAGCCACGTCTGCAACCTACTCCACAGCTTGTGGCAACACTGGATGCCTAACCCACTGAGGAGGGCCAGGAATCTATCCACATCCTCTTGGGTACTAGTCAGGTTCATTACTGATGAGCCACAGTGGGAACTCTCCAAATGTATTTTTCTTAGTCAAGCCTGAATTGAAAAGAAAAGTTGCCCAGTGACAGTTTTAATTAATATTTTCCAGTGTCCAATCTAATATTTTAATGAGTGATAGTAGACATATTTATATATATAAAACTATATATATGTTTTACTTTTATTAAGGCAAGCTCTGATGTGAATTAGTGAAGATATATTGATTTGAGCAGATGAACAGAAATGCTCTGAGGTTGCCACTAGCCTTTATATTCATTATAATTTTAGGGATCATAGTTCCTGCTTCTCTGGACTGAGCTATCTTTCCATCTATATATGTGTTTATTCATTTGGAGGAAATATTGTATTGAATTTTTAGAGATAATTTTTTATGAGAAATAAAAAAAACTTATTTGAAGTCATATAACTTTGTATTTGCTGGAAACCTTTATTTATCTATTTTTTTTCCAGTTAGAATATACTCTGGGGTCTTCTGGTAATAGAATTTCATATTTGCTTTGGGTTGCAATCATGTAGTTCACATGTATTGAATAATGCCAAATTTAAGTCATTCCTAGAGGTAGACTAAGCTAATCTGTAAGTGCCTTCCATATGACCATAGCGATTGATTCAAAAGTAGGCACGAGCTGGGTCAGTCCAATCAGAATCAAAAAGCTGGTGTGGCATTTTATGAATTCATTTCTAGAGCAGCAACAATCTTCAGTGACAAAGAAAAGAGAGTCTCTCTGATAATGAAACAAAAATAATTTAAAAAAATGATAGGGACTAGCATCTTTAGTTCAATAAACTAAATTACTTGAGCATTGTTTGAGCCAATGCTCAACCATATTCGTTTTGTTCTGAAAGCAAATTTGGCTTGATTTTCTGTTTGGGGTAGCCTCCAAACCAGCATCTACATTCTTGACACATATTCACAAGCACAGAGCAAAACTATAATAATTCAGTCTAATTAATCCCTTAATACCTATCCAGTCTGAGTTACTTTGCTCCCCACCCACCTTATAACATTCCATGAAAATACTTAATATTATGGATTATTAATCTGTTCAGTTAACTAGATATTCCAGTATCATTCTGGTCAACATTTTGTAAATCACTAGAATTAAGAAATGCTGTATTTACAGTATGAGATATATACTGAAGAGTCTTTCACTGTATGAACAATTCCTCTTTTTTTTTTTTTTTGCTAGATCCTTAACTGCTAAGCTACCAGAGAACCTCATGATTTCCTGTTTTGATTCTCAGAGACACCAGGGTTGAAATCTTATTCTCAGCTCCTTGGCAGAACCAATTCTGTAATGACTGCTCTCTCTCTGTCCCTGACCTCTGAAACTGTGCACAGCTGATGGATGGAATCCTAGGAAATGAGTCTTGACATGTTTGCTTGTTTGAAATCAGTTTAGAAGAAAAAGTTATAAAGCACTTTAGGGATGCATGTGATTTTCACTTGGATTTATTGCAGAAAATGTATTTATTTTCTAATAAATAAGTCACATCCTGAATTGGTTTTTAGGCAGAGGGATCCATTTGTGTTTCAAGAGGTAAAGCAAGAGTGATGATTGAGAGCTTAATATAGACATAATCTCTAGCTTTCACTGATTAGTTCTCCATGGATTTTTGCCATGGATTAATGTACAGCTGCAAAATTTGCACAGTAATCCTGAGCGATGCAATTTGATGGCAGGCTTTATTTTAGAGTCATTGTCCCTACAAATAATAAGGACGTAACATATGTCAGTTCTTGGTTTACACTTTCATTTGGATAGATAAGCAAAGAGAAGACAGCCTAAAGTTACAAGGAAGCCAACACAGAGATAAAATCTGACGGTGAGATACCTTAGTAAGCAAGTTGGATCGTAACACAGTTGGTGTTACGGTAGCTTCAGGGCAGTGATTGGATATGAGTTGTACATAAAATACTTGGTTAAATTAGATGAAAATCGTGTATTTTCATTAGGAACTGGGGTGGCTTGAATGACATAAACAAGATATGTTTACGAGCAGTAGACAAAGCCTGGTGGAACAAGCTGGTCATGCTTGGAAGAAGTATAACATAAGGATGGAATGAAATTGAAGCACAACTATGTGAAGGATATGTTAACGACTGAAAAAGTTTTGAAACATACTGTAAATGGTAAAGTTTTTTATTGGTTTTAGGCTTTGCAGATAGCTAATGAGAAAAAAAATCAGACTGACACACACTGTTTTTTCTTCTAGAAAAAGAAATTCGTGAACATTGGGAAAACTCATTCCATAAGAATAGCTGAAAATGGGCAATGTTCCACTCTCTTTGCCTGTATGGACATGAAAGAATTGAATTCAACTGCAGTTATCAAATCTTTTGCTGGGACTGGAGGAAGGAGCTGTTTATATTGCACTCCCTTAATTGACTGTAGGATAGAAGGCAAAGTTATGCCAACATGGCTTTGAGGGGAAGACCTGGAACTGGTAAGATAATGCTACCTACTGCTGTTCAAATGCCTTATATTATGGAAAACCACGGCTTCAAATATTAAAATGTAGTATAGAGATACTCAGGAAATAGCAGCAGTAAATAAATGATTATGCCATTCAGCAGACAGAATAGGGGAAGTGAGTAAAGTCCTCTTACGATGTACAACAAGAGTAAAGTGTACAAGGCTTAGCATAAAGTTAACACACAGACCAGAGACTACTGTTGGTTAGAGAAATAAAGAGATATTAGTTAAGAAAAGGACAACAGTATTTGCGAGGGGGGAGGTAAAGAGTGTTCTAGACTCAAGTACAACATGAGAGAAGATGTAAAATTGATGGAGACAATGGTGCATTACAGAAACTGAAAGACATGAACTGTGTCTTTAGAACTTCTAGCTTCTAATGAGATAAAAGACATGGGTCTAGAAGTAAGTAGCCAAGTGCCAAGGTTTGGTTTTATAGCAGCACTAATAAACATTTTCCGGAGTTCTCTTTGTGGCTCAGTGGTTAACGAATCCGACTAAGAACCATGAGGTTGCGGGTTCGATCCCTGGCCTTGCTCAGTGGGTTAAGGATCCGGCGTTGCCCTGAGCTGTGGTGAAGGTTGCAGATGTGGCTCAGATCCCGCGTTGCTGTGGCTGTGGCGAAGGCCGGCAGCTACAGCTCTTGTTAGACCCCTAACCTGGGAACCTCCACATGCCATGGGTGTGGCTCTACATAAAGACAAAAAGACAAAAAAAAAAAAATTCCCATATTATAGAAAAGTCCTTAAAGTGCTAATCGCAAAATGAATTCTTTCCAAATATCTGTATATGTATGAAGAAGATATTCTTTAAAATAATTTTATTAGGTAATTTGCCCTACCTAATAAAATTTCTATTATCCTTTCTTTGCCACATTCAACCTAAAACTTAAGCTGACGTATTCAGTTTATGAGAATGGAAAACTTTGATTCTGACAGAATGATTTAATACCTTTTTTTTACCTTTTTTTAAGGCTGCACCCACAGCATATGGAAGTTCCCAGGCTAGGGGTACAACTGGAACTGCAGCTGCCAGCCTTCACCACAGAGAGAGCAACTTGGTATCCAAGACACATTTGCAACCTATGCCACAGCTCAGGCAATGCTGGATCTTTTAACCCACTGATCGAGGCCAGGGATCAAACCTGCATCTTCATGGATACCAGTTGGGTTTGTAATCCCCTGAGCCACAGTGGGAACTCCCAATACCCAATACCTTTTTTTTTTAATTGAAAACATTCTTTAACTGCTTGCTATGTGAAAAATTCTGTGCCAGTTACTGGAGATACGCAGATAAAAAAATAATCAGAGTACAAATTCTGGAAGGTGAGATCCATTTATAAACAAGCCATCTAAAGGGGAAGTTGAGTTAGTGAAGGGTGGAAAAACAAGAAAATAACCATAGTGCTTAGATTAATCAGTGCTCAGTGTAAATATTGTAAAGAAAGATCACTCAATTTCTTTCTCTCCTTTTTTTTTTTTTTTTTTTTTTGGTTTGGTTTTTAGGACCACACCCACGGCATATGAGGGCTAGGGGTTGAATTGAAGCTGTAGTTGCCGGCCTATGCCACAGCCACAGCAATGCAGGATCTTAGCCGCATCTGCAGCCTACACCACAGTTCACGGCAACATTGGATCCTTAAGCCACTGAACAAGGCCAGGTATCGAACCTGTGTCCTCATGGATGCTCGTCAAATTCATTACCACTGAGCCACAAAGGGAACTCCAAGATCAGTCAGTTTTGATTCACTAGAATATTTGATGAAAGTCCATTGAGAGGAGTAGCTAACAAGCTGAAACAAATTTAAAAGAACAGAGGAAAACCACAGAACAAAATATAATGGGAAAATACGGACACTGAGATCAATCAGATATAAGTAGAAATAATTAGTAATCGGGCATTCTAAGATATAACAGGAAATGTAACATATTCTTTGCTCTTATGGATCTTATTGTAGTGGGGAAACTGATACGATAAGCAAATAAATATCAGGCAATGATACATGAAGAAAAAAATTGGCTTACGGACTGGGGAATACTGGGATGTACATCAGGAAGCAGTCTTCTGTGACATTTAAACAAAGACCTCCAAGAGGTAAGGGAGCCTTGCAGGAATATAATAGTTGTAGTGTTGTTTGAACAGAGGGAAGAGCAAAGGGCTTTAACGGTAAAGAAGATCAGATTTTCAAGATTCCATGAAAAGGTCAGGCTCAAAATTAGGTGTTCAATAAATTTAAGATGAAATAACCCTAGAAATCCATCATCAGTATATCTACATATTCAAAAAGCTGTTTCCATCCCAGAGCAAAAAAATCTCAAAAGAATAAGACATTAGACATTAAAGCAAAAGAAGATCATAAGAGAACTGAGCCCAACAGCTTGAATTTGCCAATGAGAAAGCTCTATGCAGAGCAACAAAATTATTGGCAGAATATGGCTAGGACCAGAAATTATGTCCCTCCAATACTAGGCAGTTTATCCTTTTCCCATTGTCCCTACTGACACATAAAAATTCCCAGAAGTTGTCTTGATATAGCATCCAGCTTAGTACTGAACGTAATAAGCTGCATGATTAATGCACCTTGTTCAAAATGACATGACGATTCAGAACCTTCATGTCATTTTCTCCATGAAAGACCGCATATATTTTATTTAGGGCAGAAAAGACAATTTCTCCATAGTAAAACTGCTTTATACTTAGGCCTCCAATATGAGAAGCATGAAAACATTTTTTTTTTAAACTGGGGAAAATTGGATCATATTTTTGGAAGGAACTTCAGCTACTCTCAAAAAAATATTGCTCAATAGGTTCCTTTTAACTCTCGAGGAACACAAAATGACTAAGGCTGAGCTTTTGTTTATTTTTTGAGTTTTCTGAAACATGAATCAATTTGCCATCTTCTGTTCCTTTAGTGTTTATTTTAATTTTTGTGAATTTTCTATGGGACATCTTTCCTCAGCAGCATTGGTTGAATCATTCACATCTCCTAAAGTTCCATTATTATTGCTTCACTCCCCAACTACTACAGCGGGGCTGGCTTGTTGCTGCTGACATGGCTTTGTGACTCATGTAAAACTCAGGGCCTGCTACCCTTCTAGCTGTGCTGTTCCAGAAAACATGAACATGTGCTTGTCAACATCTCATTAAAGTAAGTGATCTTGACACAGATATTAATTATATTCTAGAGTTAATCAATATATTTCTATTGGAGTTCCTATTGTGGTGCAGCAGAAATGAATCCGACTAGAAACCATGAGGTTGTGGGTTTGATCCCTGGCCTCACTCAGTGGGTTAAGGATCCAGCGTTGCTGTGAGCTCTGGTGTAGGTTGCAGACGTGGCTCAGATCTGGGTGTTGCTATGGCTCTGGTGTAGGCCAGCAGCGGTAGCTCTGATTGGACCCCTAGCCTGGGAACCTCCATATGCCACAGCTGCGACCCTAAAAAGTAATCAAGTAAAATAAGTCTAGAAATCTCTGAAAAGGACCTATGATGGAGAGACAAAAATAGAGGGAACCATCCCTGGAAAGCACTAGGATATATCATGTAGCCTGAAAAACAATGGGACATTGCCACAGAACTAGACAGACTAATAGGTTAGAAGAGAATGTTTGGAAATAGAAATAAATTTATGAGAAAAAACACATATGTTATAGATGACATATTTCATCGGGGTGAAAAGATAGACCATTTAATAAGTGGCATGTGAAAAAAAATTGCTATCCAGAAAAATAATAAAATTGAGTCACTTCCTCATATTATATACTAGGAAATATTCAAATCTGATCAAATATTTACATGAAAACATTAAACAACATCAGTTATAAAAGAAAACACAGAAGATACATTTAATCTCTGAATTAGGAAGATTTCTCAAGCTCAAACATAAGACAAACAAAAAGAGAAATAAACCCGGTCCATTTAACATAAAAATCAAAAGTTTTATACTATAAAAACTCATACCAAATTGATTAAGTAAATTAAGACAATTGAAAAACATATATACTCATCTATGACAAACGTTGATCTTTTGAATACATGTGATTACAGTAGCTCTGATACAAACCAAAAGAAAAATGAGCAGAGGACATGAACAGTATGATCACAATACAACAATTAAGAGTGAAAAAATGATCATCTGTCGTCATAATACGAAAAATGCAAATTGCACATAATAAGATGTTGTTTATCACCTATCAGACAGATAAACATTGAAGAGCTTAATATTGCATTATCACTGCGGTATGTGAAAATAGGCACTTTATATTGTTTATATTACAGTGAGACAATAAATAAGATTTCATGTCTAGGAAAATTGGACATTACCTTTTTTAAAGCTTTTTAATAATTTTTATTTTTTCCATTATAGTTGGTTTACACTGTTCCGTCAATTTTCTACTGTACAGCAAAGTGATCCATTCATACACACACACACACACATTCTTTGTCTCACATTATTCTCAGCATAATATTTTATAACCACAAACACATATACTCTCTGACCCAGTGATTATACTTCTAGGATTTCCCCAAAGGGTATTAACATATTTATGAAAATATCACTGTATTACAAGAACAGGTTCCATCCCCTATCCAAAGCCTTCAGAATAAATGTGTTAAAGAACAGCTTTTGTCTTTGATTTTAGGAATACATATATTATATATCACATATTTGTCTATATGCATAGATTATCTATTACATAAAACCCTCAACAGGATTTGGGGCAGCACCCCCTATCTAAATTATTTCTACCTCTGCAGTGAAATATGTGTATATTCAAGATAAGTGACATAAACAAAAATATAAATGTTAATTTATATTAATATTTAATATTATTAAACATATTAATGTTTACATATGGTTCTTTTTTACAGTAATCTTTTAAAGGTAATTTTTACAGTTTTTGAAATAATAGAATAAATATAGACCAGGAGTTCTCAAAGGAGAGCCTGAATAAGGATCACCCAAAGCATTATGGGAAGACAGATTCATGAGTCCCAACTTCAAAATGCGTTATTCAGGATGTCTGGTGCAGGACCTTACGATCTGCACTCTTTATCAAATACTGTGATGCCAGCGCTGTTGGTTCTTGGTGATCACATTTTAAAAACCTTAATATTGATCATAAAACCTATGTGCTTCTTTTTTCTATGAATAATATTCAACAAAACTTCATTCTAAATATAATGCCTACTGTATAAGAATGCCTTGGAAAAGTGGACACATTGGCATAGCCTTTGTAACCAGACTGCAATTAGGTGTTTGAGGATGGACCAGGGAACAAAGTTCTCAA
>PVHT020000034.1:14644364-14661832 GCA_004024745.2 Catagonus wagneri | reverse complement strand
GATCACATTTTAAAAACCTTAATATTGATCATAAAACCTATGTGCTTCTTTTTTCTATGAATAATATTCAACAAAACTTCATTCTAAATATAATGCCTACTGTATAAGAATGCCTTGGAAAAGTGGACACATTGGCATAGCCTTTGTAACCAGACTGCAATTAGGTGTTTGAGGATGGACCAGGGAACAAAGTTCTCAAGTCAAAAAAACGCACTAGCACTCTATTAAATCTCATTATGGATGGCTTAATTAAAAACTTCTGGTGTCTTTGTCTTATCATCAAGGTTTTTTTTCCAAGAAGTTTTTGTTCAATTATGTAAACCACCATAATCTCTTGCTCACTGACAAATGTATGCTGCTCAAGGACAACAATTCAGTTATCAAACATTTTTTTCCTCAACTTCTAATGAAAAATTTTAGTCTTTCCCTATCATTCAGGTCATACAGAACAAATGCTTTTTATCTAACTTTTCCACTCTTGATTGATTAACTTTAGACTCAGAAATGAAGTTTGATGTCATCTATTATTATGCAAAAGGTTTGTTTAAAGTCTATCAGCAGAGCTTTTCAAATCATCATTACTAGCCTGATGGCTGTGCCACACATTTTAAGTGTTGATTTATCAAAATAATTCAAAATTAGGTGATACTATAAATGATATTCCACAAACTGAATGCTTTTAGGAAATCTTGGATTCTTTTATCTCTGTTAATTATAGAAGATTTTATCATTAAAATGTGTTTATACTTGCCTTTTATAGAGTGTAATGGGCATATTACAGATATTACTTTGGGAGAAAATATCCTCATTTATGAATCATAACATTTTACACTTTCTCTCTTTTTGGTCATTTTGATCTGAAATGAGTTCACATAGCTGGTACAAAATTATTTTTGAACCAGTGGAAAAAAATAGGTATCGCTGGTTAAGCTTGTTTTCATTTTGTACAATAATGACAAGTTAAGTACACATTTCAAATATTTTGGTTGTTGAATTTTCTAATCCCTTCTGTGTTCCTACAACTTAAACCCACCTAAGAGGAGTTAACATAACTTTCCACTTGTGTTACCTGATAGTGGTTATCTCCCCAGTTATTAAAATGTCACCAGGTATTTAGCATCAGTGTCATTCTTTTTATCTACATCATAAATATGTTTAAGTTTATCTTTTTCATTATTACCTCACAAAATTTGTTAAAGTAGATTTTTCATCATAGATTTTCAGATATATTTCACCATGGTCTTCAAGTAGAATCAACTTCCTAAGGATCCACACCCATTTTCATTTTGTCTTATTTTGTTTTAAAGTTATATTAAAATATAGTCGATTTAAAAGGTTGTGGTAATTTCTGCTCTACAACAAAGTGATTCAGTTATACGTATAAATACATCCATTCTCTTTCATATTCCTTTCTCATATAGATTGTCACAGAATATTGGGTACAGTCGTCACAGAATATTGGGCACCTGTATAGCAGGTGCTCATTGGCCAGTCATTCCATATACCTCAATGGGCATATGTCTATCCCAAATTCGCAGTTCACCCCCCACCCCACCTGCACGTGTGCCCCTTGGTAACCACAAGTTTTTCAAAGTCTGTGAGTCTGTTTCTGTTCTGAAAATAAGCTCATTTGTATCTTTTTTTTTTTTTTTTTAGATTTCAAATGGAAGTGGTATCACATGACGTTTGTCTTTCACTGTCTAACTTCACTTAGTATGGTAATTGCTAGGTCATTCATGTTGAACCACATCTTCTTTACCCATTCCTCTGCTAATGAATATTTAGGTTGATTCCATGTTTTGGGTATGGTAAACCATGCTGCCATGAACATTCAGGTACATGTATCTTTTCAAATTATGGTTTCCTCCTGATAGATGCCCAGGAGTGGGATCGCTAGTTTGTATGGCATTTTTATATTTAGTTTTTTGAAGAACCTCCATACTGTTTTCCATAGTGGTTGCACCAATTTACACTCCCACCAACAGGATAAAGTGTCCCCTATTCTACATAACCTCTCCAGCATTTATGATTTATAGACTTTTTTTTTTCTTATGTCTTTCTGCCTTATCTAGGGCCGCACTCGCGGCATATGGAGGTTCCCAGGCTAGGGGTCTAAGAGGAGCTGTAGCTGCTGGCCTTTGTCACAGCCACAGCAACGCGGGATCCGAGCCGCGTGTGCAAGCTACACCACAGCTCACGGCAACGCCAGATCCTTAACCCACTGAGCAAGGCCAGGGATAGAACCATCAACCTCATGGTTCTTAGTCAGATTCGTAAACCACTGAGCCATGATGGGAACTCCGATAGACTTTTTGATGATAGCCATTCTGGCTGGGGTAAAGTGGCACCTCATAGAAGATTTGATTGCATTTCTCTAATAATTAGTGATGTTGAGCGTCTTTTCATGTGCTTTTTGGCCATCTGTATATTTTCTTTGGAAACAATGTCTTCTTAGATCTTCTGCCCATTTTTTTAACTGCTTTTTTTTTTTTTGGTATTGAGCTGCATGAGTAGTTTGTATACTTTGGAGATTAATCCTTTGTCAGTTGTTTCATTTGCAAATATTTTCTCCATTCTGTGGGTTGTCTTTTTGTTTTGTTTATGGTTTCCTTTGCTGGGTAAATTTTATTTTATTTTATTTATTTTTATTTTCATTTTTTTTTGTCATTTTGCCTTATTTGGGCCGCCCCTGCGGCGTGGAGGTTCCCAGGCTAGGGGTCTAACAGGAGCTGTAGCTGCCAGCCTTCACCACAGCCACAGCAATGCGGGATCCGAGCCACATCTGCAACCTACACCACAGCTCACGGCAATGCCAGATCCTTAACCCACTGAGCAAGGCCAGGGATCGAACCCGCAACCTCATGGTTCCTAGTCAGATTCGTTAACCACTGAGCCACAACGGGAACTCCGGTAAATTTTATTTTTAAAGTGTATTTTTAGAGATCATCAGATCTTGAAATATTGAATATGGGAATATGAATCTATATAAACAAAGTAATAGAAAAAACAAATATCCATCAATAGGTATTTCATTAATAAATTGTGGAGTATGCTCTGTAGGGTGATACAACACAGCTCTTAAAAGTAATGAAGATGTTCTTTATATTTTTATATGGAAACAGGAATAATATTTTTTAAGTGTGACAAGTGATGTGCTAAACAATATTTATAGTTTGTTTCTATTCATGTAGAAAAGGAGGAGATAAATATATAAATAGGTACCCTGCATAAGAAAACAGGAATTGCTGCATGAGAGAGAGGGAAAGAGAGAGGGGCTCTTCACCATATACCTTTATTTATCCCTCTGGCAATTTTGACTACTTAAATATGGCAATATTTCATGTATTTAGATTATTTCTACTCAAGAAATTAAATGCTTGAATAAGTGAAAGAGAACTCTGCTAAGAAAACTGTGGAAAGCAGTAATATAGTGTGATATGCTGCTATATGACAAAAAGCCAAAATGTAGCCACCATAGCCATCCAATTGAGGTGAAGCCTGCAATATCAAGAAATCAATCACTATAGCGACTGGCTTAAGATAATTCCAATTCTTTAGGCAAACATCAACATTACCAGTGACAGTGGAAGGCTAACAGGATATCTGTATTTTATCGGTGGGAAAATGGTGGAAAGGAAACTCTAGAAAGGAACAAGATAACTGCAATTTTATAAGAATGAACATTCCACATTCAAGGTGCATGGGTTTTAGATTCTTTTTTCCAAAGGTACATGCCAGCCCTACATCTAGTTCCAATGTACTAGCACAGTTAGGAGCTGAGTTGCAACAAGGATAAATCTTTTAAGCACTTCCGGTGTTAGTTCTTAGACCAGTAGGTCAAAGAAAGTTCATTGACAGAGTTAGCTAGTGTTTTCTAAAGGATTCGATAATGTCTTCAGTGGTGCTCTGATGAATGTGACTAAAACATATGAGCTCCATAACAATATATTTGGGGAGATACATAACTGTTTAAATATTATTATTGAAAATAATCAGTTAATAAATTCTTGTTTGAAAGAAAAAAAAAAAAAAAACCTGTTCTTGGTAGCACAGTTCACAGTTCTGTTGGCTCTATCCTGTTTCACGTTTTAATTTTGACTTTCCTCATCTCCTTATTCTATGAAAACTTATTGAAAATCAACCATATGTGAGACCCTTCTAGTCTATTAGAAATATACATAGAAGGGCACACTTCCAACATGCAAACTCATAGCCTAAAAGGATTACTATTTCCAAAGCTAAAATCTTTTTATTTCTTTGGACTTTAAGTACAGTGTGTGTGCGTGTGTGCATGTGTGTGTTTTTCCTATTTCCCCCAGGGCATTCAAGCAAAGAACTGGCTTCCTTCTCAATAAGGATCTTTAGTTCTCCTTTTTCTAAGGCTCGTTTCTGGGACAAATGATATTAAAACTATATTAATGAGTTTTCTTAGGATGCTAAGTTTAAAGTATCCTAGTAAATTACTTACAGTTAAAGAAAAAAAATCTCGCATTCCAACCAAAGCAATTTGTGAAGCAGTTGAAGAAATATATAGTATCTATCTATTCTTTGTTGTGTCTTATGCTGATAATGGAAATAGTAAAATTTGTTTGATTTTGAACTTCAATTAAATATGCAGTGCTATGATATTTCAAAGATGGTCTAACGTCTAAGATCTTTAAGGAAAAATACAGTACATAAAACCAATATAGTATTTTTTATGAAGTAGATTTCCAAAGTATACTTGCATAATAGAAGTTTATAAAATAAATATTTAAATATATTTTCACAACACTATTAATACTATTAATAAATTCTGAAGCTGCAACTGAAAGTATAATGAAGGGAAATTCTGAATGGAAAGAGACAGTGGTCTTGACCAATTTCACTTAAAATATATTGCTTGGTAAAACACATTGGACTCTATGGTCCCTTCCTGAAGCTTAAAGTTTCACTGGCTTCATGGTAAACCTGTCTCTGTGTGTCATGTACAAGAAAAACTAGGCTTTAGGAAGTTTGGTTTAAAACCTCAGTCCACTGCTTCAGACTTGTGTAGATCCGAACTATTTACTCTGCCTTGGTTTTGTCATCCATTAAATAACTTAACTTGAAGAACCTGAAGGATTCATTTATTCATCTATTGATTAAGTGGCTATTTTGTTTTAATCAGGGAGAACAGCAAGTTGCTGGAAAATAATTGGCCATGTGCCACGAACCAAATGAATGTCCGTGTAGCTGGTAATAGCAAATGGAGGGGAAAATCTTACTGAGATCTGAGAGAATGGATCTTATACATGGTAAGGATATTTATTATTTTATTTTATTTTCAACTTTTTGTTTTTATTGAAGGTAACTTATTTTAGGATTTTAAGGTAGAGACTGACATGCTAACATACATTTTGTGTGGACAATAATAATAATGAAAACAACAATTGTTTTATGGAGCCTCTACTATGTGCCAGGCAAGGTGCTAATCACCGAACATGCTTTTTCATGTGATCTTTCTAAAAGCCTATTGCACTAGTATCATTATCTCCATCTTACAGTTTTAGAAACTGAGACTTAGAAAAATTAACTAACTCACTGGAGGACTTGCAATTAGATTTTAGAAAAGTGAGATTCAGATCCACATCTCTATTAGTCAAAACCCCTTCTGAAAACTCTAATTACCCTGTTTCCACATGACTAGAGTCAGAGCACTTCAATGTCACTGAGATTAAAGGGAGTTTCAGCACCATTTGGATGTGTATTATTAGAAATTTTTTGTTTGTGCTCCAAATGTTTCTGTGGAGAAAAATAGACTAGCCTTTAAAATTGAGGACATTTTCAAATGTTCTGGCAGTTGGCTCAGGAGAGAAAAGGTGTTCTTTTGCAGTTAAATTGTAATGTAGCTTTTTACAAAAGTGATGGTATTTTAAAATGGCTTCTTCAAAGGGAATATTTTCAGAAAATAGTAAAATAGAATTAGACTCCTTGTGTCTTAAAGCTGAACTACTATCTTGATATACTCCTAAAATATAGTACGAAAGATGTTCATTTATCACAATTCACATCATCATGTGGTTGAGAAGTGAAGGGAGATAAAGCAACACCACAAACTTTTAAACATGGCTACATGCCAGCTATTTAGCTTTTTCATATACAGGGTTTCTTTCAATTCTCCCTAATATCCTCCAACATCAAATCTGTATCAGAAATTCCTAGCATAATCATAAGTGCTAATCACATAAAATAAATTAGATTATTTACTATGAGAATTTCACTCATCTCCCAAAAGTCCCTATATGGATTCCTAGAGGCTACTGAAGTTCCAATTTCTTTATTTTTTACCACTTTCACCCATTTTCTTATTAGGTACTTCTTTGTTTAAATTGACCAGTTGCTTTCTTCAAGGTATGAGATCTTTGCTTAATCTGCCGTACAGGCTTTACAATATCTGTTTACAAATTGTAATAGAAGAGTGAACAGTAGCCTTTGGCAGATCCCCTAAAATAACTGAAATTTAATTACAGCCAACTACGTTACTCCTAGAGGCACATAGGACCAACCAAATACTCTTAAGAATAGGTCGATAATGGGCCATGCAAAGATTTTTTTTCTCTGAAAGAGAGCAGATGACAGCTTTTAGGGCTACTGCATAAGGTGGTGGAGATGGATCTGTGCCAGAGACAGTCACCAGTGTTAATACTGAAGTGAGCAACAGTAACACGGTCTATTTGGTTATTGTTTACACAGTGTGGATTTTGCTTCCCTCTCTATTTTCTTCTTCAGCTAGAGAGACCTGAAGATTATTTCCATCTTTGTGTTATTCAAGAAAGAATTGTTTTCTGATTATTTTCTTTTCCTTTCTTATTAACAAGATCTCATCCTCTGCAGATAGAACCCCCCAATTTCTTCACTTAACAATTCCTTGTTTAAAATTGTAATTTATGATTTAGCACCAAAAATTTGCACATGGCCAGTCAAGTATGAGAGGCTAAGCAACAGGAAAGCCAGGGCATTTGGCAGATAAAATCTCACATATTAGTGGGGATTTTCATTTCATGTATCAATCAACCAAGTCAATGGCACCAAGTCTTGGTTTTTATTCACACTTTTATTCAATTAATAAACATATAAGATGGAACACAAATAAAAAGTCAGTAATACTGAAATGCAAGAAGAAATCTGTAATCGCTTTGAAAGATTTGAATTTATTTTTTTTCGTTTTTATCCTCAAACTGATTATTAATGAGAAAAAAACATGGAACAGTTAACAATACAGCATGAATCTTTAGACTTCTCTTTCGAACTCAAGAATTGAAATATGACATTCATTTCATAATATTATGGCCATCATATGCTCTCTTTTCTTTTCCCTTTTTTTTTGTCTTTTTGCCTTATCTAGGGCCGCATCTGAGGTATATGGAGGTTCCCAGGCTAGGGGTCTAACAGGAGCTGTAGCTGCCGGCCTTCGCCACAGCCACAGCAACGCGGGATCTGAGCCGCGTCTGCAACCTACACTACAGCTCACGGCAACGCCGGACCCTTAACCCACTGAGCAAGGCCAGAGATCGAACCCGCAACCTCATGGTTCCTAGTCAGATTTGTTAACCACTGAGCCATGGTGGGAACTCCCATAAGCTCTCTTTTATTTTTGGCTTCAGAGTCCTTTCCAAAGGAAACATGCTTATCTGGCATTCTGTAACACTCCTAATTTCCGGGTGGAAAAATGAGACAGATGAAGTGACATCTAAAAACACTGGGGATTATATTTTTAAAAACAAGACAGTAATTCAGATCCTTGTGCTTTAATTCTTCTCTATACTACCATGACAAAATGTTCATCAAAGTCCAAGAGATTACTGATACACAATAATGACCAATGACTTCACACTGATGGAGCTATCAGTGGAGTAACTGGAAAAAAGTTCAAATATAAAGAGTGATTCACTATTCTGTTTATACAATATTGAAACAACCAGAACTTTCAAACACCCAAAAAGTGTAAAACTTTATGTCATATTAAATAATAATTGAGAACTCTGAAATACTGCAACAGCTTGAAGTATCTTCTGAATGACCAAAAACAGATGGACTTTTGCTCGGTATAACTTTTTTTTTTACACAGAACTGAATATTTTTAAAAACTGCTAATTCAGATATGATATACACAAAACCCTGAACTGACAAGATTATTCAATGAATAATACTCCACACTGCTTTGCTGTTATGGACTTTAACTCTTTCACAAAGTATCGCTCCCTTCTCTAGGCTTTGGTAGAACATCAAGTTAATAACAGCATGTGGTGTTCCTTAGCGTAACCTGCCAAAATGTGATTAATTTCCTTGGAAGAAAAGCCATGGACTGCATTCACACACCTGAGTTGACAGACATCCAAATGGATCCTATATAAAAAGAAAAGGTTTGTTTCTTCTGGAGTATGAACGTTCACTTTTAAGAAATTCAAACAGATTCCAGCATAGACATCTTCAGACTTGATGGGTTTTACATGACTCACCATTTCATAGATTCTTGGCGCCAAATCTCTGGACATTATATAACCCAACCCATCGCAGTAGGGAGGAAACTACTGAAGGGGTAGTAGGGGAAACTAATGAAGGGATACTCCTGGTGTGAAATACGGATTTTTTGGTAAAATCCTCTGTAGGAATAATTATCAATTAGAGGATAACCTGTGAAAAACTTCTCTGGTTTAAATTTAAAAGACACTTCACTAAATTGACAGTCTGATGAAAACATCCGTGTCTGTCTTCACGACCTACCTGGCACTGGGGCAAAATTGAGTTATCCACCTAAACGCCATAGTTGTTTTCAAGGTCAGGTTATTGCAGGTGTCTAACAGATCTTGCCATATTATGTTGTCATAAAGAAGGTGCTCGTCCTCTAAGGATAAGCGTAACACTTTGTCTTCCCTTTCAGCCTGCTGGCCTAATAAGAAAAACGTCAGATCTTTATATCCCCACCAAGACTTCTTTTCACCCCAAGTAACTCTAATGGCCTGCCTGGCTTTCACATCTAGGGGTGTGAGGTCACCAGGATAAGAAACAGATTTTGTTGAGAGCAGTTTGAGTGCTCTCGAAGTGTGAAGTGGAAGTCGTGTCTGTAAATGGGCTCAGACTGGTAGAAGTACATCCGGTTCACGCGCTATGTCACGTTGCAATGCGGCAGAGTCAGGCACCGCATCACCAGGAAGCTCAGCAGCGACAGCAGCAGGAGGCTCCACTTGAGGGGTCTCAGGGACATCCTGCTCGGAAGGGTGATCGGCAGCGCTGGGGCCATTCGCAGCAGCTCGGGAACACGGGCCTCAGGTTCTTCTTGATTTACTTCTTCTGAATGAAAGGCCTTCAATTTCACCAACTGAACATTCACTAGTATGTAGCAGTCGCACATAAATGCTTGAAATTTCTACTGAAAAACAGAGATTCTCAGATCGGCTTAAAATTCTGCCATATACTGCTAAGACACGTACCTGTAGAATTCCAGATGAGACTAAAGCCCTAGCTGAAGTTTTTTGTTTCCCATATTCCATGTTTTAATTAAAAGATTTGCTGTGAACTCTCCACACGCGGTGCGTATCCTGCTCAGACACTGGCTGGCAAGCCAATACCCGGCCCAGCGCAGTCACGCAGCCTTCCCACAGCCTCACGCAGGCCAGGTGCATGCAAATCACACTCCACGCCGGCCGGGAGCCCCTCAGATTTGAATTTCTAATAAGGACTGAAGATGTCAGGCTTGATTTTGCCCCAGACAGATAATTTCCTGGAGTAACCGGAAGCTACTTTAAATAACAGCATTTCAAACAAAGAATCATCCAATTATTTTAGGTTCAGAAATGGAGATGAATTTGGCATGCAAGAAAATTACAGAAAATGCAGTAATTACTATGCAGCTCTTCTAAGCATAACCTGCATGTTCCCTCCCTACTTCAATATACATTAACTCTAAAGAACATTTCAGGTAATGTTTTGACTGCAAACTTCTTTCGTCTGATTAAAGCATATAACAAATGCCTCTGTGAGTTGAAACAGCTCTGATCCCTGGCTTGGGAATTTCTGCAAGCCACAACCATGGCCAAAACAAACAAACAGTTAAGCCCATCTGGTCTAACGTGTCCTTTAAGGCCTATTTTTCCGTATAGATTTTCTGTCAAGATGATCTCTCCACTCATTTCTGTGGGATCTTGAAGACTCCTACTATTATTGTGTTACTGTCAATTCTTCCATTATGTTTATTAATACTTGGTTTATGTATTTAATGCTCCTACATTGAGTGCATGTACATTCACAGTTGCTTCATCTTCTTGGATTGATACCTTGATTATTGTGTAAAATCTTTATCTCTCATGATAGTCTGTTTAAAGGTTTATTTTGTCTGATATAAGTATTGCTACCCTAGCTCTTTCTTTTGATTTATATTTGAATGGAATACCTTTTTCCATTCCTTCATTTTCAGTCTGTGTGTGTCTTTAGATCTGGAGTGAGTCTCCATGTGTGTGTGTTGTGTGTGTGTGTGTGTGTGTGTACACAGTACTATATAGTTGTATATATATAATAGTAATATACATATTCCATATCTTCTGATTGGAGCATTTAGTCCATTTGCATTTAAAGTAATTATCGATATGTATGTTCTTATTGCCATTTTGTTAATTTTGGGGAGGTGTATTTTTAGGCCTCTTTTGTTACTTTTTAAACATTTTGTTCACTTCTCTTGTCATTTGACCACTGTCTTGAGTTTCTGTTTGTATTCCGTGTGTGTGTGTATGTGTGTGCGCGCGCGTGTGTGTAGGAAGTGGTTCTGACAGATCAAAGATGTGATGACTTATCTGTAAATGATTCTGGGATAAGGATTATTCACTGTTAATTATTATATCCTTTCTTCCCTTCTTCCTTGGACTGGCAGCATAAAAAATCTGTGATTCTCCTCTCCATCCATAGCGCCATTCTTGGAGAGGGAACCACTGGGGTTAGGAAGACTCAGAGTTTGTAAAGGCCAAGTTAGAGCTGACTAAATACCAAATCATCGATCATTTTCATTTCTCCATATAAAAATTGATTCATATTCTTCATATTTCTTCATTGAATTCAAGGGAAATTATCCTAGATAAAAATGTGACTACTGACAAAAACTATATGATACTGTACAACAGTTAATCATCATATGCTTAGATAATATTGTGGCATTGATAACGAAAAATCTTCTCTGCTTACTCTTTTGTGTTGAGGGACAATGTTATTATATTCAAATATTTAATTGTGCCTATTTCTCTTAGGCTTACCTGTATCTTGAATAAATATATTTTAGTAAGAATATTGTATATTCTACTTGCACTGTATAGAAATCATGAGCCTACTGCTGAGTGATAGATCTGTGTCTTAGATAGTTCTTATAAGCAACAAAATTATTTTGCTTACATGAGAAGATGGAGAAAAGCATAACTAACAAAGAATGCTTAGTAGAGACTAAAAGACTGTTTAACGAAAGAGCATGTGCATTTCAATTTCTGTAGTGAGAGAGCAGAGAAGAATTATTGCTAGGAGAAAAATAGCACACTTGAATATGGAGCACACTTGTGGAGAATACAAACAATGCTCTATGCATGAACATAAACATGAAGTGGTGGGGTTAGGATCGAGTTGGTCAAAAGCCCCTTGCAAATTTTGCAAGGAAGCCATGCATTATTCAATGATTATTAGGCATTCACATCACTAAAGTAACTTTCACTATCTATACAATCATATGATTATAATTTAAAAAGACTTTGAGATTCTCAGCAATGTATAGAGATGACAGATTGATGACCTTCTCATGCAGCCTAATATTCCAGGAAATCCTTAAAGCCTACTTCCATTAAACAAATATAAAAAGAAGGATGGCTTGGCACAGTCCTGCCAGTTTAAATTATCCATCTAATTAGCTTATGACACTGGATTATGACTAAAGCAAGGGAAACTGTTGAATGATATATGCTGTCACTCTTAGAGGAAAACAGAACGCATCTTGAGTCAATCAGAACTACACAGTCATATTTCCCCCTCTTAATATCTTTTCCTTTGTGTGTATCTTTAAATGCCCATTATTATTCCATTTGTCTCTTTGGGGAGATTAATTAGAATTACATAAACTAGTAATTTTTACCTAGGTATTAAACAGAGTATCGATAAATCAAAGATGTGTCATAAAGTATGCACATAAGGAAATAAAAAGCTGAATCTGCAAAATAAAATGTTAACAATAGATGACATTCAAATTGCAGATAATTAAACATTGTAAGCTCAAAATAAATTTTTTTCACTAGCAAAGAACATACTCTCAATATCATTTTTTTCCTATGGTGTGAAGGGTATATTATATTGTTATATTATCAAGAGCTTTTATTTTTGGTAGAACATAATCAAATATATTCTCAATAAAGCTGCAAAAACTGCATTTATTTACACTAATATTGGACAATACTTAAAAGAAATTACAATTCCATTTATAACAGCATCAAAAATATTTAGAAATTTATCTTAACCAAGTAGGTAAGAGGGTTGTACAATGAAGTTAACAAAACATTGTGGTATAAATTTTAAAGAAGACATAAGCATATGGAAACACATCCCAATTTCATAGGTTGGAAGATTTCATATTGTTAAAACATCTACCATCCAAAGCAATCTGTAGATTCAGTGCAATCCTTATCAAAATTCTAACGATGGTGTTTGTAGATATATGTTTAAAAATCATAAAAATTTTAGTGATTATATTAACATGAAATGAATTTGGAAAACAAATTAAAATGAAATGAATTTTCATTTAAGGGACCTCTAAATAGCCAAAGCAATATTGGAAAAGATGAACAACACTCTTTAGGCTCTTCAGACTCATACTTACTCATTTCAAAACTTATTATAAAAGGTACATTAGTCCAAAGAGTGTGTGCAGTACTGCCAAAAAGACAGATATATCGACCAACTGAGTAGAATAGTAAGCCTAGAAATAAACCCTGATGCCATGGGTGTAGCCCTAAAAAGACAAAAGACAAAAAAAAAATAGCAAGTATTGACAGAGATGTGAATTTACACAATTTGTTCACTGCTGGTGGGAAGGTATAGCTGCTGTGCAGTACTGTATGGGTAGTTCCTAAAAAAGTTAAAATTAGAATTACCATATGATACACCAATTTCTCTCCTGGATGTATAACCAAAAGTATTGAAACCAGAGCCTCAAACAGATATTTGTATACACATGTTCATAGCATAATTATTCACAATAGTTAAGAGATTCCAGTAACACAAATGTCCATCAGTGGATGAATGGATAAGCATAATATGGTATATACATACAAGAGAACATTATTCAGAAGCATAATAGGGTATATACACACAAAAACGAAGGAAATTCTGACATACATGTTTTTTTTTAATTTAATTAATTAATTACTGTGCCTTTTTATGGCTGCACCCAGGGCATATGGATATTCCCAGGCTGGGGGTCGAATTGGAGCTGTAGCTACTGGCCTACACCACAGCCACAGTAATGCAGGATCTGAGCCATGTCTGCAGCCTACACCATAACTCACAGCAACACCATATCCTTAACACACTGAGCGAGGCCAGGGATTAAACCTGCATTCTCATGGACGCTAGTCAGATTCATTTTTGTTGAGCCACGATTGGAACTCCTGACATATATGTTACAATATGGGTGAACATTGAGGTCTTCATGCTAAGTGAAATAAGCCAGTCACAAAAAGACAAATAATGTATATTTCCACATATATGAGGCCCCTATATTAGCCAAAAATAATAGAAACAGAAAGTATAAGCATGGTTCCCAGGGGCTAAGATTAGAAGGAATGGAAAGTTATTGTTTAATGGGTATAGAATTTCAGTTTTATAAGATGAAAAAATGTTTTAGAGGTGGCTGATGGTAATAGTAACACAATATTATGATTATATTTAATACTACTAACTGTAACCTTAAAGATGATTAAGATGATATATTTTATGCTTAAACACAATGTTTAAAATGGAGGAAAAAAATGACAAGTAAAACATGCTTGAATATTTTATTTATGTACAGTTGGAGTCCCAGAAGGAGAATATAAAGAAAGCTAATGGATCAAAATTAATATTTAAAGAGATATAACATGTTTTTCAACCATGAAAAAAATATTTTCATATATTTTTAAAACATATTAAAATAGATTCCAGGGGGTTCATCAAATTACTTCTTTTCCAATTTGGATTCCTTTTATACAATTTTATATAAAAAAAACAATTAAAAATGGTCAAAATTTCTAAACAGACATTTCTCCAAAGAAGGACAGGTGATCAAAAAACACACGAAAGGATGCTCAAGTCACTAATATTAGAGAAATACAAATCAAAACTACAATGAGGTGTCACCAGTTAGAATAGCTGTCAAAAAGTCTGCAAACAATAAATGCATATGTCCTTCCCTGTTGCCTGGCTTTACTGTTGGAGACTTGCTGAGACAACAAATCTAGCTTTCTCTGAAGTGCTGTTCCTCTTATAAAGAGATCCTGGACCTGGTCTTTAGTCAGTCATTCATCTGTAGGAAATAAGTTTTCTTTGAATACTACCATGAGCTTGTGCCTTGAGTTGTCATTTGGCTGACACGGAGCCTTCAGTTTCCCTCTTCAATGCATCCGTTGCTGTCAGCAAAAACATACAGTTCTAACAGTGCTTTTAATTACAACATCTTCCATCTCTCTCCAGTCATACTGATTTCAGGAGATATTGAATATAATTGTGTATCTCCTTCCACTTGGATCCATCCCAGGTTATAATGAGTGCAAATCTTAATAATTTGAGTATTCCAGCATGGCAGTGCATAGACACTTCACTTACCACCAGTGATGGGGTCCTTAATACTATCTGGCTACTGAGAATCCAACTCTTAAGTCTCTATCCTTAGAATCTGCTTTCTATAATGAACCAGTTCAGGTTACTGAGATCTACGCATACCAGCAGCAGGTGGAATATACTACTGCGGCAGCTGCTGGTTGCAGCTGTGGTACGATGGGCTCCCACAAGGATCACATTCTTTTTTCCTCAGTTAATTTATACTTCCTATTCCAGGGTTTTTGGGATGGGGTAATCTGTGTAAACTTCTTAGAAAAATACCCAGGCACACATTAAATGCCCAATAAGTACAAGTTAGTGTTTGTATATTGCCTTTTTCACTTAGCAGGAGATGAACTCCGTTAGGAACTAAGCTTTCATCTATTTTAATAGCTTGCTCTGAGAAAATAAACCATTGCTTGGCATGTAGTGGGTATTCAAAAATAATGCCTAACTAACTAATTTAATTAGCCACACACATTTTATCATTTTATTTAAAAACCCTTTCACTTTATTAGTTTCCTTCAACTTTCTTCATAATCAGGAGTGATGTTTACAGCTGAATTGATCTCTTAAAGCAACTGAAATCTACAGATCAGCTAAATCACAAAAACAATTTTCAAAAGAATTCACTGCCCTTGCCTTTTGTCACCTATGTGGAAGGCAGTGATAGACTTAAATCAAATGCAACAGATGGCATAATAGTGTCTGCACAGGGAAATTATCCCTTTTTTTTTTTGAAAATTGAACAAAATGAATATTTTGCCAACGATTTTTATACTTTCATGCTGTTTCTTTACTGATAAGTTTTTTCACAAATTGACATCAATAATTCACTGGAGTGAATGAGTACATGACTCTAACCTATCTTTCCTTCTGCCACCATTTCATACTCACTGGGTTGGTAATTGTTTTAAGAGAAGTTAATTCTTTCACATTTATTTATATCAGAAAAATTATAGTGATGACAGAAGCTCCATTCACAGGTATAATTTATCATCTATGAAGCACAAATCATTAAAGCCACATCTTTTAGTCCCCAATATTTCTAAACTACCTATAGAATCTTTGTCGCAAATTCGATGCCCAGCAATAGATTGGCCCAGTGTAAACCAAATACTTTTTTATTTCCTTCCAAATTAGTTTTAATTCTTTCTCTTCAACTTGTAAAAATCAAGAGCTTCACCTAAATTTGCATGTCCTTTAAAAGCAAAGCAAGCAAACAAATAACAGAAACAGAACGAGAGAATAAGTTTTAAAAAATATTTCCCAGAAGTCATCAACCTGAAGTCCTAACTTAAATCTCTTGGGTGATCTAATCGTTTGAGCCTATATATTGAGAGCTTCAGATAAAATAAATAAGGAACTCCTCTGGCCAATTACGATATAGTCCCTATTTATGGTTCTTTACAATTTATTACATTTCTTTTTTTAATTTTTGACAAGGTCAATGGGAAGGAATGATGATGGAATTTAAAGCAAAAATTATTTAAAATATGTTGAAAGATTTGCTTCAATTATGAGGGGAAGAATTAAAAGTTCCAGAATCTGAATTTTGCCTGTTATTTCTACAAGCTAATTCTAAGAACAGCCCATCTGTCGAAAAGTTTCTAATGGAACATGTCACTGTTTTTGATAATTTTTTTATTCTAGTTTACTACAAGCATATGTCATCAGTTGAACAAAAATTAGAAACCAATACATTACACAAAATTGATTATTTATACACCTGAAGACTAATCTTGTCGATTTAGCCCTTTATTTTCCAATGAAAATAATTAATACATTTAAAATTTTTGTGTATATCCTCACCAGTCTTAGATATAATTTTCTGTATTCCCTCTTTCAAAATCTTCTGTCTTTACTACTTTTTATAGCCTTTCTTGTCCAGCCCAAGTTATCAGTTAAAATATTTTGAGATTCTAGAATGAAAAGAGTACTTCATAGTTTTGTTCTGTTTCAAAGATTTGGGAAGGATGCATGGCATCTTCCCCTGCACCCCTCCTCGATAAATCTGTCTTTATCTCCATCAGTGTTGCTTTCATCCAGGTAAAAACGTCTCCTGATTTGGAGCAATTCTGATTTCATGTCATACTGGAGAGTGAATCAAACTTTATCAAATCTGGAATGCCATACTCAACAGTCTTTTTAGGATATTTGATGAATTTCAAAGCCTTTTAAGTCTTTTTTTCTCTGAACCATCATAAAAATAATTTCAGGGCAGTGTTGAATTTAATTATATATACTGTTTTAGATTAGTGAACAACCTACATATATTTATCTTTAAAACTTTTAAAAAGGTGTTTTTATAAAAGCACAACATTACTAGTACCTCACCTGTTATATTTCCTGGTGCTATGTTCTGGGTAGTCATTTTATAAGCAAATGAGGAAAATGTTTACGTTAAATACCCTTAATCAGTTGCTGATGTGCATTTTTCTACTCATTTTTCTAAGATGAAACTTAAAAATGACCTTAATTAAGTGGTCTTCTTCAAGAAGACTATGGTCTTCTTCAAGAAAAGCATTTCCAAAAATAGCATATGCATGCTTAATTTCCTTACTGTATTAATATTATTTTAAAAGCAAGGATTAAAATTATAACTACTAATGATTCATATCACTGCAATAAGA
>PVHT020000034.1:14599364-14639364 GCA_004024745.2 Catagonus wagneri | reverse complement strand
GCCACAGCAATGTGGGATCAAAGTCGTGTCTACGACCTACACCACAGCTCAAGGCAACACCAGATCCTTAACCCACTGAACGAAGCCAGGCATTGAACCCATGTCCTCGTGGATACTAGTATACTAGTCAGGTTCTTTACCACTGAGTCACAAAAGGAACTCCAAGAATCCCATTTTTAAATGCAAATACAATTTTGGGAATGTAGTCTTATTGAGTTAATTCTGACCTTGCTGCCAAATGCAAGAAAAGCTGCTGCATTTTAGACTTATGGAGGTCACATATTTATGCTTTGTACATGAAAAAAAGAATAGCATGAATTAGTGACTTAGCACTTAAACAGAAGTGATAATGTTTATTCTTCCTATTGTTTGTTTACTTTATAGCTATGAAAATATATAGCAAATTTGTTGGGAGGCAAAGCATTTTTGTAAACTGATCTAAGAGCTATATGTATATATATATACATTTTTTTCACACAAATCCTAGAACTTCTGAGAAAAAAAAAGGCAGTGTTTTTAATTCTATCTTTACCATGGAGAATATGTCCAGGACACTGGATTGTTTCCATTGACATGGAAATCCATACTTCAAGCTCCATCTGCCATGTTTATATGCCCTTTCCTAGGTGAATGTATCTTATAGTTCTAGTTTTTCTATGGGGTTCTATGGGATCAGAGAGGGGTGATAAGGGATTAGAAAGAGCAAAACAATAAAGCTAAGAAGTATAAATTTTGAACCTTCTGATAAAAACTAGCTTTAGCCTGAAAAAAAAGCAACATTTCTTTTTCCTTTTTTTTTTTGCCTTTTGTCATTTTATGGCCGCGGGTTTTATGGCCTCACCCGCGGCATGTGGAGGTTCCCAGGCTAGGGGTCTAATCGGAGCTGTGGCCACTGGCCTGCGCGGCAGCCACAGCAACGCAGGATCCGAGCCGCGTCTGCAACCTACACCACAGCTCACGCAACGCCGGATCGTTAACCCACTGAGCAAGGGCAGGGATCGAACCCGCAACCTCGTGGTTCCTAGTCGGATTCGTTAACCACTGCGCCACAACGGGAACTCCAACATTTCTTTTTCAATTGGAATTTTATATAAGCTTGCAAGAAAAGGAGAGTAAGAGTGCTCATACAGATGGTTAACTCAGCAGGTAAGAACGTGATCCATCCAAGGTCAAGACCTCATGTCTCTTATGGGCCC
Source organism: Catagonus wagneri (assembly GCA_004024745.2). Classification (NCBI taxonomy): domain Eukaryota; kingdom Metazoa; phylum Chordata; class Mammalia; order Artiodactyla; family Tayassuidae; genus Catagonus; species Catagonus wagneri. Next base: position 14,638,168 of record PVHT020000034.1, on the reverse strand, counting down.
ATTATTTTCATGTCCAGAGAGTACATATTTAACCCAGGTCAGTATTTTCGTAAGTGCTTGCCCCGATTCACTCAAGGGGAGAATTTTTGAATTTCTAACTCCACTATTAAAAGGAGAAGTTAACACGCCCATAAAACATCGATTTGGTAGTTTCAATCGCAAAGTCAAAATTAATGTTATAATGACCATCATTACCCTACTGATCTATCAATTTATGTTTGGGGTAGATGGTTTTATTCCTTATTGACAGGTCAATTCTGTCAACTCATTGAAACAATAGAAAATTCATAAGTCATGAAATCAGTATGAGTCTTTTTTTGGCTGGCCAGAATCTGGTCACCTTTCCCACTTTTGACTCATTGTATACACTTGGAGTAGCAGTAGAGACAAGTTATTTTCTCTGAGATAAGTTTGATAGCACGTGACCTTGTTTCTTCAATCAGTTTGCCCATTTTGACTTTTGAATTGAGGTTTAGTAAATTTAGGGAAGAATCCAGGGAACATCAATTCCAGGCTCCAGATATAGAAGCAGCAACAGTTGAAGCAATACAGTACACCCATAGAGTATAGTGCCAACAGTATTAGAAGTACAAGCTGGCATGTGTGGTGTCTAGCAGCTGCTGCAGCAGTAGAACTTCTCTCACTGAGCTGATATTTGATATGGCATTTGGTCTGTTGTTAGCAGCTACATGGCTTCCTCTCTTCCTGGCCATTTTTCCATTTAACTCTCTAGCCTTCCTAACTTTTTTGTTGTACTACCTGTTATCCTCTTCATAAGTGTTCTGGCTATTGTTAAATTAGCCAGTTTGTTTCTTCTGCATGAAACATGGAACCTTAACTGGTATGGGATGTGATCATTTCATTAATTAAGTGATCAATTAATTTCCTAGATAGGGTTGAAATGAACACTTAACTAGTATTTGGGGAAAGAATTCTGCCCATCTTTAGCTTGCAATAGAAAAACACAAGAATTACTTGCTATCTGAACTCTATTCACCTGAATATATATTGAAATATCTTTCAAGTAAATCTAAACAATATTTACAATCAAAATTGAAAATTTGGCCTAAAAAGCCTACATGTAGACATCAATAAAAACATTTGAGTTGCCTGAGTATCAATGTGGAAGGATATAGACTATGATATAATCTCATCTAAGCAATTTTCTCCATAGGTTTTTGTCTTATATTTTTAAAAACACACTGTGTATTTTTGCTGTCACTTTCCCCTCATAGTGAGTGTAAAAGGCATTCGAAGAAAGTACAAATGCCTGTGAATGAAACGGGTGTGCCTAAGAGGCAACAAAAATCATATTTTAGAAGTAATAAAGTGTGACTACCTGGAAAATATAATCATGACTGCATATATATTCCCATCAGCTGTGCATGTAAGTTGTTTCTCTTCATGCTCTTCATGGGAAAACAAATAATAATTATAAAAGTGTTGTTGGTTCTGGAAAATCACATGTTATTCACATAAAGCATAATAATTTTTAAAAAATCACAAAGTTATCTTTTTCTGTACATCTGTAATCACAATTAGCATGAGGTGCCACTGAGCACTATGTTGACACAGAAGAAAATACCGAATATATTTGAAGATATGAAAAAGGCCACAATGGTGGAACAAGATTTAGTGAAGAAGCTGAGAAACAGAGAATTCAAGACAGACCATGGGTCAAGGAGCTTCTGATAATCACACTGAGGAGTCTTCTACTGTGAACTACAAAATTCTATTGTTGCTGACTTTAAGCCTGAAGGGAAGTGATTGACACAAAGCAAAAAATCGTAATACTTAATAAACAGCCCAAATTTACTGAGACAGCCAGGGGATTTGCTGATAAACTTTTATCAACACATGGGAAATTACCATGTAGAAAGACATTCTACTTGATGCTCTTTGTTGGCCTGAGAGTAAAAGAAAAGGGAACTTATGATACTAAATGTCATATTTTTAAAGGTATATTTATATTATTAAGACCAGTTAATTGCTGTTGAAAGCAAGCTGGACCATAACATAAGCACTTCAAAAAATTCACTTTCCAAAAAAGCAATAATAAATTTAGATCACTGTATCATTGATTTCAAGCAGAGATAATGCTAGCTGTTGATCCTTTTTAGTTAATCTGTTTTTTATTCCAACCATCACACTTCTGTAATTCCGGGTAGCAAAAAAGAATTCAGTCACTTGGATTCAACCTTGAACATACTTCAGGCATTTCAACCTCTCCTTTACCAGCATGCCCTCAAAAGGCTCCAGAGAGCAGCAGCATAAACTCTGCCTTCATCACAAAGCTTAACAAGGTTATCAAACACTGTGCATTGGTACAATATTTTAAGCAACCTGGAGCTTTCGTGATTACTTGTTTGCTAAGTTAATGAAAACTAGATCTGATGGCACATTAATGGATATTCAGATGACAGAAACAGCTTTATTTAAAGTAAAGGGAGAAATCCAGAGACTTGGGCAATAGGCATGTGGAGCCCATTTTTCATGAATGAAAGAAAGTTTCAGTCCCCTCAGCCACTTTAATAAGTGAGTCCCAAAGGGATGAAAAGCAAAATCCTTTGTTCCATTCCTTGTTTTGTTTTCTTTCAGTTTCATTCCTCCTACTATTTTCTGTAGGGCGTGTTTATGGTGAGGATTCTACAGTTAAAAAAAAAAAATCAAGGTATGTTGAAATCAGAAGAAAAGAAGTGGTATACATTTCCCTAGAGATATTACTGTTGTTCTGGCTGGATGCAGTAACTGATGAAAATTTGAGTTCTCCTTCTTCGTGGGAAGCTGAAAATATATTTTGGTTACATGAAGAATGGTGTAATATGTTAGGGTGCAGTTGTTCTATTCTTTTGTTTTGTTTTTGAAGTTTAACGCTATGAACTGGACAGCCAAAAATAACAAATACTTGTCAGACAAATAAGCATATAGCAGTAGGCATTTACCATATTCTCTATGACAAATATCCAGGCCCCTTTTTATGGACAGTCAATGCCTTACCTGGTGAGTATTAGTGCAAGAAGAGTGGAGTGGAGGCAGTGGAGGCACTGGAACTCAACATGCCTCTGTTTCACGGCAACTGCAACAGTTTTCTGATTGGCTTAGTGTTACTGATTCTGAGCATGACCCTATCTGATGACCCTACTTTGTTGTTCCTCAGTTTTCCAGTTGCAGTTCTTTAGCCTTCCTGGAGTTTCAGTGAGTTATATAATACTCTTGATAAATTCATTTTTTTCTCTTTATACCTAAATCAATTCCTATAGCTAAGAACTCAGAACAAAGACTTACTCTGGGTCCTGCAAAGTACCTTGAAGTTTATGAATAGAGAATAAACGTAGATTATCGGGGAACTATTTAAAATAGCAGCCTGAGGTATAATCATATAAACTTGAAGTTAACATTCTTTACTTTGACCCAGAATTGCTCACCCAGCAAGCAAGTCAAATCCCATCGGAATAAGTGCCATACTTAACTGATATTTTGAAGTTAATTTAAATAACGTACTATTTATATTGGAACCAACAAGGGATGATGAGGCCTTACAGACCCGCAATGGTGAAAAACTCTCTCTAGGGAAGGAGAAAATACTATCCCAGAGTCACATGAGAAATGGCATTAGGAATCTGAAAGGAGCTATAGTTATAAAAGGACAAAAGCACAGCCCAAGCCATAGGTCCAAGGCAGGGAGTGGGTAGCATCTACTGAGGCGTAAGCGAAGCTCAGAAAATGAGACTAGAAAAATATACAAACTCAGACCTGCATATTCACATGGATTAAGTTTGGCTAGATATGAAAATTGGACTAGGAGCTTTGCAAATGAAACTGCCATCCTGCTGTGAATATGTAAAAAGTATTCAGGCAGCATCCACATTGCCAGAGAGTAGAGTCAAAGGTTATGCTTTAGTCAAATGGACAAATTCAATTTCTTATTAACAAAGAAAACTCTAAGGTCATCTTAGTCGTCATGGTTAAAAGTTACATTCTTGTGAGATTAAAGAAATATATATATGTAACTAATAAAACAGTTGACTATCTCAGAGTACCTAAGTTCTTTTTAATAAGTTAGAGAAAAGAATAACCAGCTATTCTTAATAAAAAATAGGAATTATTTAATAAGAAATAAGAATACAGGGTTAAACTTTCCCCAGCAGTGGTTTATCTCCTACAATTCTCTTCTTTTTTATGTAACCTTCAGTAGTATAGTTACTAATGGACCACAATAGTTAATATAAGGGATATTAATGGCATATACCTTTAAATTATTACTTTATGCACTGCTCTTTGGAAAACATTAATAAAGTTATTAATTACTATAACTGGAAATAATTTTAATGTTTTTGTAATTCAAATACCCATTGACAGAAAATTCACTAAGTAAATTATTTGTATAATGTCCAAAGACAAAGGCTAAGGACAAAAAGGGGGAATTGAATCCCAGCACAGTATTTTTTCTATATCTATCTTCTCTTAACCACAAAGAGCTACACTACATATTGTTTCTTAAATGTGTGTTAGAATATTTCATTATAAGGCAAGACCAAGTTTGATTTTTGTCTAATGAACCTGAGCTTTCTTCCACTATGAGTCATTTCAGCAACACACCTGTATCCACAATGCATGGCCCTATCAGTTTCTGATAGATTAGTAAGCAATGGAAATACTCAGGCTTGATTAAGCTAGGTGACTGCAAATTCCTGTTCTTGATATTTTTAAACTCTGCTTCTTATAGTAAAATCATTCTATTTAAGAAGAGAATGAGATAATATTTTAATTAAAGACTCAAAACAGCTAGTTTACAGTAAATGCTCAATATATGCACCAGGGAGATTTCTTGTTTGTACATTTACTTCTCAAAAATACCTTCAAAGCAGTGTTTTTTCAAAGTAGCATACTGAATACAAATGGAATTACAATAGTTCATGTTTTATAAAAGGAAAAACGTAATACTGTTCATGATCCATTTCAGCCTAAAAGATAGGTGAATCTTTAGATGTTTACCCTAATCTGGACAACAATTTTGATTTTTCACTATGATTTTTGTTGAGATTTTTTTCCATTACTGTAACCATAGAAGAAATAATTCTTTGAAATCTAAATCCGAAATACCTTAATATCTCCAACCCTTGAGAGGCATAAGTAACTGTAATCAAGAAGAAAGCAAATGTGAAACATTAGAGAAACTTATTATTTTTCCATTTCAAGTCTGAACTACATAGGCCAAGAAGGAGCCATTGTAACCAGCTGATGATTCCTTCATATAAAGGTCTACATCTTACTCATTTTTGTCTCCACAGGACCCAACACAGCATCTACATCTGAGCAGAAATTAAAAAAAAAAAATGCTTTCAAGGTTTTTTTGCACTGTGGATGTCTTATAGTTCCCTGGCACTTTTCTTATAAACTCTGTGACATCATAGTGTATAATTTCTACCTTTTAATTTTTCCTTTTTACCATTTGAGGCCTTTTCTATCCAAATATCTGATTTTTCTCTTATTTAGAAATGGGGCATCAAAAAGTTTGTTGGAAGGTTTTTGTGCATGGTGAAGGGAGATGGATAAATATATTGACAGTTGGGATTAATTGTAGGGTAACTAGATGGGACCTAGCTATTTTGTTGGAAGACCTCATACTGTCTGTGTTAGTAGGTCTTACATATGAGGTCAGGAAATGCTCTCTGGGGAGGAATTATCTAGTTTCCTTGTCTGAGGTGTACTTTTAGCTGCTGATATTGTATAAATCGCAGAAGGCAAAGGAATATAAATTTCATAATTTATTATGCAAATATTTTTATGTAATCTCTCTTCTCAGTTGCCACTACCCTTAAAATCAAACATGGCCCTGTGGGGCTCCAAGCCACAAAAGCCTTTCTGTGTGCCCCCTTTCTTGTTCTTAGGAAATGGATCTCGTTCAGCCACTGTGACCTTCCCAGAGTTCCTAGGGACAGGTTCAGACAGTTGCTGATCAGGGAAGAAAGGGATGCAAAGACAAGACAAGAATAGTCAAGGACAGCTTGGGGTCCTCCCTTGGCCTTCTCCCTGGCTTAATTCAACCCTAAACACAATCACCCATAAACTAAAGATGAGGCACCCTGAGCACAAGTGCCTGTGGATTAAAGATTATTAGCACATGATGTTTTTCAGGAACTTTCCTAGTTTGTTCTGATCAACACACCCTTTTTGCAAGTACTATTATTCTAGGCAATAACCCAGAAGACCACCATCATGGTCATACTGAGATCTCCTGACTCCAGCTTTTACGACTAAGATTTCCCCAAGAAAAGAAGAATGCATGTTTGTCCCAATCCTGATTCCTATTTAAAAACTTGTTTTTCTCCTTTTAACTATAAAATGCCTCACAATTCTTTCTAATGGTGGGGGTGGGTGGGGCAAGCACAGTCTTTAGGGCATCAGTCTGCTGTGACCCCCCCACATTTGCCTGGCAAAGCAATAATGCTATTTTTTTCTCCTTTACCCAAAACTCTGCTTCTTCATTTCAACTCAGCACCTCGGCACCAGCAGACAGAGGAAACACTCCCACTTGTGCTTAGTTATCACTGAGCCCAGATACCCTATAATTCAACCTCTCAAAGATTAAACTCTAATCTTATGCTGGATTGAGGAAAGTCTGAGGATTAAAAAATCTTTATACGACAAATAAATTAGTAAGGAAAATAAATTTTCAACCAGTCCTAATTTATCTTGCATAAATCTACACCATTCTCTCCTGAGATAGTCTCTGGCTTTCATTTCTAAGTTTTTCTAAAACTGAAGCTTGGATCAGTTAGTTTCTTCTTGGCTTCCACTCAGGCAACCTAACATTTCACTTTTCTTTGTCAGCTCTCTGTTTAATCACCACCTTTCAAAATTGTATGTATAGATATCAGACATCGTTTTCTCTGTTTTATTTCACATTCTCTTTATTCTTTTGATTTTATGTTATTTTAAAAGTATTATCATGTTAGTGGGGTTTTTGGAAAGAAGTCGAGGTACAGTATGTCTGAATCTAATACATTTAATAGGATAACCTGCACCATCTAATTTTCCTTTACATAGGGTGTTCATAAAACAGGATTTACCATCTTTCCTTGCTTGAAAGAAGTTGCTTCACTAACCATCCTCCCTTGATAAGAAATGGTGAGACATAAATGAGGCTGTCTGGTCTGTCTGCATTATTTCTCTTGATTCTGGCCCTCCTGCAGCAAGGATTTGGAGGTGTGGGCAGTCAGGTTGCAGGGTGGGGAGGCTGTCCCAGCTGGGAAGTGCTGCAGTGGCACTGAGATAGAGCCAGCGGTCTCACTGCTTAGTGATTGATGGAGGCAGGCAGTCTGGCATTTTACAAATTTATTAAAGCAAAAGCACGTTTTTCAAAGAGAGAGAGCTCTCACACACGTGTGCAGGTAAAAAAGAAGTCCTGACTCACTTTACTATTGTTTTTATATCCCTGTGCTGAGGACCTTATTTGCATGAGGAATGACTGACATTCCTTCCCAAGTAGGGAGTGAGCAGCCCTGGCTACTCAGGGTGGAAGAAGGGGCATTACAATGAGACTTTTTCAGAGGTTTAATTTCCTTAAAGGGGACTTGAAGCCTATAACAAGGCTTACCTAACCTGAGCAAAATACATCCTTCTTGGTACACGCATTTCTAGCTTAGCAGACTTCCACATTAATGTTTGAGGCCAAAGTTCCAACTATTAATAAGATATTTGTTCTCTGGGTATATAAGTTCCTTGGAATATGAGAAACAGGCAAATCAATAGACAAAATAATTGTTAACAGCATTGGGCATTCCTGAGTTCCCTGTCAAAATATTATATTCTCTCTCTCTCTGGACTGTGGGAATTCGAATGTATTTGTTTATATTTTCCAAGTCATCTGTCTAAGAATATGCATTGAATGTTTAATAAGGAAAAACATTATAAAGAAATTGTAACCCATAATCTCCAACTTTAGTGATTATAACAATTAGTCATTTCCTGAGAAACTAGTTCAAGTTGGAAGATGACCGTGAGAGAAGCTGGAACTAAGAATAAAGCATGCTTTAAGATCAATCACTAAATTCTAAACTTGCGCCTGGGGAAACCTGATTAAAATCACCCTGCTCCTAAAGTTAGAGTTACCCTAAACTTTTCTTCCTGAAAACTTGAGGAGATCTTAGGGCCAGAAACCATTGTGGAAATGTGGATTCCTAGTATAAATAGCCTCATTACTCTGATATTGTGCAACCACGAGGCTTTAACTTACCTTGGTGTTTTAACACAGAAGAAATAATTTCTTCTGAGGCTCCTGTGTAAATTTTTCCAATGGGTCTTATCAACCTGGGCAAGAAAATATAGACTAGAGGGGATTGTCATGTATGTCATTTAGTATACTTGCTCTATCAAATTGTTTTGTAATACGCCATTCAGCCCAGAAATGAGTTTTGCAGTTTTCTGGAGCACAGTAATTTCCAGAATGTGTGTGAGGTCACTGAGCTGTTGTGATCCTCATCAGAGTAAAAGGAATCATATTAATCTTTTTATTGTCTCCCCTCACATACAGCAGAAAGACTGGTTGTTTGGCATATGTTCAAGTACCACATGGTGCCAAACAGATGGAGACTATTCAGGCAGAAGCTGAGTCAGGCAAAGATGTCCTCCCCAATTTTGTGTTTGTGAAGAGAGACAAAGAGATGAATCTTCTTTTTCTTCCTCTTTTCATATCTTGATTCTGAATCGGAGGGGGAAAAACATTTTGTATTAACTGCTGTCTCTCCTACTGATCTGGATTCTATTGAATGAGAACACATTTGCAATTAATCCAATGATTCAATAAATCATTAATGCTAAAAATTACAAAATATATTTAAACACTTATTTTAGAAATAGAAAATTATTAATGCTATTGTAATGTTAGGTCTCTTACTTTCAATTTACTTTCTACAACCCTGGTCCACATTTAGTTCAGAAAATATTTATAGCATACTCACTATACCAGGTAATTTTCTAAGGGCTGGAGATACCGTGAGAAATAAAATGCAGAATCTCAGACCCTCATGTCATTTGCGTCCTAGTGGTAGATAAGTAAAAGTAGTAATGGTCAAAATAAATGAGGAAAAATAATATCAAACTGTGAACGCTATGGAGAATAATAACAGATTAAATGGAAAGTGACTACCCTCGGAGCAGGGGGTTTACTGTTTATATAAGAAAATCATGGATGGTATCGCCAATGAGGTGCCCCTTTGAAATAACTAAGTAAACCTGTGCATAGATGAAGAAAAAGAATGTGAATATCCTTCCTAAGGTAGAATTACACAAGTCTACTAGCATACTTGAGAACTAGCAAAGGAGTAATGCAGCTGAAGTAAGGTGAGAAAATAGGAAAGTAGTGAAAAGGCAGAAAGAAAGCTGTGTCAGATCCTGTGGGGATTTTTAGGCATTTACGGTCTGAAATTCTACTCTAAGGGAGACTGGAAACACGGTATTCTGAGCAGAGAAAGGACATGGTGACTTACATTTAAAAGGGGTCACTCCAGCTGTTTGTTTGGATTCTTTAGGGACACAACAGCTGACTCAGACCTTTAGGAAGAATATAGTACTACCAACATGAGAGGTGATAATGGCACAGAATTGTAATAAGCAGTTACATTCTGCATATTTGTTGAAAAAAATACTAACAAGATTTGGTCTTATATTGATTGTGGATGGAAACAAACAAACAAAAAATTTCAAAGAATACTCTTTAAAATTACAGTAGAAGCCAGCTTAGTTGTTTACTCACTCCTTGAGTGAAGGAGTATAGACTTCTGCAAATTTACTCGTCCATAGAGTCAGTGGAAGTACTGACAAAAATTGTCAAAATAAAATGTCTCAGAACTCTGGAAATTAGCTAAAAGACTGCAACAATCCTGTGAACATTTTTTAAATGGCTAAATCTTGTTAAAAACTGTAATTTTCCCTTCTTCTCATGTCTCTTTTCCAATTCCACAGTATACTTGAAAACCAATAATAAACTGCTATCATGATGATAACCAGAAAGGTGATAGACACCTGAGATAGAAGATCAAGGTTAGAGCTATATCTAAGCCACATTCTCAGACAATTTGTCATGAATTGACTTTTTTGGTGTGCATGATTTCTTGGAAGACCTCTTCGCAATGCAGCATGTATATGAACTGAGTCATGGCTTGTGCAAAAAAAAAAAAAAAAGCCTTTTACTTGTGGATACTTGTGTAAAACAAGAGACAACTGACTGATTTTGCAGCTTCCTGGGCTATGGTAAAGAACAGGCTAGCCAAAGAGCATAAAAGGTAAAGCTAGAAAATGAGACGCCCATGGAATCTGTAAATATATATACACACACTCAGGAAAGACAAAGACCTAAGCTATATCTTTGGTTGACTTTGAGGTTCTGCAAAAGCAAAGAGAGAGGTTAAGGAAGAGTTATCAATTGCTTGGCTGAAGTTGAGTGAGGATCCCAACAGACACAGATTCCTTCAGCAAAGATTTGTACAATTACAAATGGCAGTTTTACCCATTTAAGAACTTCAATCATAAGCTGACCACTAAGAAAAGAAACTTCAGTGACCATAAACAACAAAGAATACGGATTGGGATTAGTTTAAGCAAATCACTAAAACAAAGGAACAACGACAATAACCAGGAGAGTCACCTCAAGTTTGGGAAATTGGAAGACTTATTTTAGGAGTTGTTGTATATCTAATTTTTATAACATGGTATATAATTTTTCCACAAAAAAAATGTGAGAAGCAAAATAAATTAAAGGAGGAAAAATTAAAAAAAAAAGACACTGGGAGAGAAGAAAAAAAAAACTGTCTCTAAAGAAATACAGGCATTGGATTTATTGGAAAAAAAATTAAAATCAGCTATTACAAATACACTCTAAAGAAAATAAAAGAGAACTGAAGGAATAAAAATATGGAAAATAATATTCCACTTATAGGGAATATCAATAAAATGGTAAAATTTATGAAGAACCAAATTGATTTTCTGGAGTAAAAAATTACAGTAACTTAATAAATATAGTAGAGAGACTCAGCGGAATTGTTGAGTAGCAGAAGAAAAAAACTCAGCAAACTTTAAAATAGGTCAATTGAGATTTTGTAGTCCAAAGAACAAAAAAAAGAAAAAGAATGAAATGGGGTGTGTGTTCCCATTGTGGCTTAGTGGGTTATAAACCCAACTAGTATCCATGAGGTGGCAAGTTCAATCCCTGGACTTGCTCAGTCAGTTAAGCATCTAGTGTTGCTGTAAGCTTCAGCATAGGTCGCCGATGCAGCTCAGATCTGGCATTGCTGTGACTATGGCATAGGCCAGCAGCTGTAGGTCTGATTTGAGCCCTAGATTAGGAATTCCAAATGCTGTGGCTGTGGCCCTAAAAAAGAAAATAAAATAGCAAATAAAAAATAAAAAATAAAATAATAATAAACTAAACTTTAAGAGAATGAAGGATGTTATCAATATATTTGTAACAGAAATTCCAGAAGTAGATAAAGAGACAGAAAGAATATTTGGATAAAACATAGTCAAAAAACTTCCCAAATCTGATGGAAAAATATTAAATTACAAACTAATGATGTTCAACAAACTTCAAGACATCCACATTAAGACACATTATAGGCTAATCTTTGAAAGCTAAAAACAAACTGAATATTGAAAGCAGCAGGAGGAGTTCCTGTCGTGGCTCAGTGGTTAATGAATCCGACTAAGAACCATGAGGTTGTGGGTTCGATCCCTGGCCTTGCTCAGTGGGTTAAGGATCCGGCGTTGACGTGAGCTGTGGTGTAGGTCGCAGACGCGGCTCGGATCCCGCGTTGCTGTGGCTGTGGTGAAGGCTGGCAGCTACAGCTCCTGTTAGACCCCTAACCTGGGAACCTCCATATGCCACGGGTGCAGCCCTAGAAAAGGCAAAAAGACACACACACACAAAAAAAGGAAAGCAGCAGGAGAGGAGATACTCAATATATAAGAGTTTTTTTAGTAAGATTAACAGCTACCTTCTCATTAGAAATCATAGAGGCCAGAGGCAGTTGGATGATATATTTAAAATTCTGAATGAAAATGAGTATCAACCAAGAATGTTATACTCTGAAAAATTATACTTCAAAAATGAAGGAGAAATCGTGACATTTCCAAATAAACTGAGTTTATTTGTCACTTGTAAACATGCCCTACAAAGATACTAATAAGAGTACTTCTGGCTGAAATTAGAACATACTACACAGTGGCTTATAAATACATGAAAAAGTAAAGGTACCTATAAATTTAACTACATAAGCAAATGTAAAAGACAGCATAAATCTATTTTGGAATTTCAATTTTTTTTTTAAAGACAACTATGTTAAGGTGATACCACTCCATCCCTGTTTGGACAGACATACCTTTTTGTTGAAAATGGAAATAATAATGTTAGCAGGGATGTTAAGAAATTAGAGCACTTTTACATTGTTGGTGGGAATGTTGGGGCAAATGCTTTGGAAAAGAGTTTAGTTGTCACTCAAAGAGTTAAATATAATATTAATCAAATTACTCAGAAATTATACTAATAGGATATATTCGAGAAGTGCAAATATACATCTACAGAAAAAATTGTACACAAATGTACACAGAAGCACTATTTATGAGAAAAAAAGTAGAAAAAAAATTAGTGTCCATAAACAGATGAATTGATAATCAAAATGCAGTACATTCATACAGTGGATTATTAACAGTCGTAAAGAAGACTGAAACACTAATACCTGTGACAAGATGAATGAACCTTGGAAACAGGCTAAGTGGAAGAAGTCAAATACGAAAGACCATGGATTATATCATTCCAGTTATATGAAATACTCTTTCTCGTATCCTTTAAAGGATCAATTCTATGTAGTCTTTCTTTGTAGTGTGAGTATGGATATCCTAGCTCCATCTAATTGGATCAGAGTGGGCACATTACCTAAGGATGGTTAATTGAAGGCTGGCCAGCAATTTATGATGCGACTGTTGATTTGGATTATTGGTAGTCTTATTCATAGATATTTACAGTAGGAATATTTAAAGTGGGAATATTGAGATAATAGACATTTAGCAGTTTAATCAGTCAGGGTCTCAGTGGGAAATAGGCAAACTCATATCATAATAATTCAAGAAGGCTTTACAAGAGTCTGAAAGGTGCAGGCAAGGAAAAACAGGATTGTGTGAGGCAAGGGAGAGCATTTATGACAGAGGAGAGGATAGCTGAATGGTTTAGCATAGGTTACCAATGAGAAAATAGGAAAAAAAAAACAAGATCTTTAAATATGATGTGAGACATACATGGTTTAAAAACTCCCTTAAGGAATGTTAAAAATTTGAGGACTCCAGTGTTATATATTCTCTGCAAAGTATGTAATTTACTTTTTTATAGGACCAAGTACATGTCTTGGGTTCATGAATTTCATAAATTCCCACATATTCCTCTAGAAGAAGCTGAACCTTCCTTTCCTTCTGACACAGGTACCACAAAATCCTAATGATGAAGTCTGTTTTCTTCTTCTGAACAGTAACACTTTTCCCTTGCATCGCCTTTTTTGAATCTCTTTTGGGCTAAATGCTGGTATTTAATCTCTCTGAGGGGTCTTCAAGATATGTTGCTAATTTTGGATAGGAGAGTGAAATCTGTTCACATTCACCTACACAATGACTGACAGTAGCAACACTCAAAACGTGGACTTCCAACAAAGATTCTCAGTATCTTAATGTTGTTACTATTACTGCCTTTTTTTTCTTTATTTTATTTTACCTTTTTTTTTTTTTTTTTTGTATTTCTAGGGCCACATCCTTGGCACATGGAAGTTCTCAGAGTAGGATTTGAATTGGATCTGCAGCTGCAGGACTATACCACAGCCACAGCAACGCCAGACCCAAGCCAAGTCTGCAGCCTACACCACAGCTCATGGCAATGTCAGATCCTTAACCCACTGGGTGGGGCCAGGGATTTAGCCCACATCGTCATGGATACTAGCCATGTTCATTACCACTGAGTCACAATGGGAACTCCAGAACTGGCTTTTAACGAAAGTAAGTTTTTCCTTTAGAAATCAACTTTTATGAACACAAAAGACAGAAATTCTGGGAAGATAAAAGAAATGTGCATTTCCCTATTCCTCCAGCTAAGTACAGGAAAGGGAGCTAGCAAGATAAAATTTTCAACAATATTCCCCATACTCTAGAAGACACCACAGGAAAAAAACAATGGCAGAACCCTTACCATACCAGCGAGAAAACTTAACTTCTACCCTTAACTGGCTGTAATGAGTGGCCTTTGTCAAAGTCTTGTAAGAGAGAGTTGGATAGAGAGCTGGAACTTTCATCCTGGAAGCACAGGAATGACCTTGGTCTCTTGGTGCCAAGGGAGACCACATAAAGAGCCTGGTTTTCCACCACCTCCCACCACACACTACTGAGATGTTGCTCTTCTTTCCTGCTAGGGTAGTGACAAGAGATATTTAGTAGAGAGTCAAAGCTTGAGCACCAGCAGGTACTAATAAAGCCACCCATCCATAGGGTCAGTAAAGACAGGTAGGGAAGAATAATGAGGCACTACAACCTTTATAAGCCATGGATGTATCACTGAAGGCCTAATATAGAGCTAGAACTTCCACCCCTGCCTAACCCAAGCCTACTCCTTGGGTTTTAGTAAAAGCCAGTTGAGGGACCTGGATTTCTATCCCCACTTTTTGCCTATGTGGACCACCGTAGGTGAACTCTAAAAAGTGTACTTAACCAAGTGGTAATTGTTTGTATGATTCAGGATCACACCAATTTAAAGAGAATGCAGGTGGCTAAGTCAGAATTAAGTTTGAGGGAGTTCCCATCATGGCTCAGAGATAACAAACCTAACTAGTATCCATGAGGACACAGGTTCCATCCCTGGCATTCATCAGTGGGTTAAGGATCCAGCATTGCCAAGAGCTATGGTGTAGTTCATAGTAACGGCTCAGATCCTGAATTCCTGTGGCTGTGGTGTATGATGGCAGCTGCAGTTCCGATTCAACCTCTAGCCCAGGAACTTCCATATGCCACAGGTTTGGCCATAAAAAGACAAAAAAAAAAAAAGAATTAAGTTTGAATTACCTGATCTCCCTTTTATCCACATGTCTACTCAGAGACAGTATCAGTTGGGCTTCTATAGCATAGGATCAAGGGGAAGAAGAAAGCATCCTGCCTAGGACTGGCTATGGAAAAATTCTCAATTTTCAAATTTGCCCTATGTAACCCCTCACCCCGTCATTAACCCGGAGATGACCAAAAGTAAGGAAAGCCTTGGGGACAGCCGTTTTTAGTGACTAAACTGCCTTACTCAGGTATGTAGCACAGGAAGAATTGATTGTGACAGAATCAGAAATCTTTTCAACCTTATTTTTAGAAGTCCATTTCACCCCATATTGACTCCAATAACCTGGGGGTAACAAGAAGAATAACATGCTGACAAATGCCATGACAATTGATTAAGTGGTCTTTAAGACAGAATGCACACCTCTCTCAGAACATAGATAATCTGAAAAGCTGAAAACATGACACAATTTTGTTTCAAGAGCAAATATGATACTAGAGTCAGTTGGCCAGAAAAGAAAAGAAGTAAAACATGAACAGTTGCCCTAAGACAGAACTAAATATTCCACATGGTCAATTTGCCAGAAGCAGTCAGGGGCATCATCTCATATAATATGCCTGTGTCTCCATGGAAAAAAGGAGTCATTGCTGGTATAAGTCAAAGGTTGGCATGCAACTATAGTTTTTGCATTATAATTATATATAGTTTTTAACTGTGTTCACAATCCATGATGGTGGCTGTGTTACCATGTCTGATTTAAGGATGGATTCAGGTATACATGGCAGTGACTGGGTAGTGCTGGCTACATCAGCAACTTGACTATAGATAATTTCCTCAGAGAAAGGGTTTTACTTATTGTAGCAATCTACCTGAGCGACACAGACTGTCCAATTGGCAGCCGTGATTTATTTCTGCATGCCATGGCCCCTCTCCTCTCAGTGATTGCTGTCTAGTGTTGACAATTATGTAATGTATGAAAATGTCATTTCCCACATTTTGTCCAGTTTTGTTGTTTTTTTCTGGATAGGAGAGTAAATCCAGCCCCTCTTATTCCATCATTTCTAAGTGGAAGCACACTATTCTTTTTCATATTTAGAGCAATAAGAAGTGTCTGTTTCTCAGAATATCCTTCCTCTAGGAGAAAAATAATAGCCAAGGTAGTAGAAGGTTGAAAAAAAATCAACATAAGATATCCAGAAACAAAAATTGTTCCAGGGCTTGGCATGTTCTTTTGTCCTACTTAAGGGAATCTTAACCACCATCTGAAAATTTATGCTGCTGAGTCTCAGCCCTAATTCTTAAAATGGTAAGAGGAAGAGAAGTGCCCAAGCTTTTTCGGGGAGTGCAGAGCCTCACCAATGGCATTACCGATGCTTCTGCAATTATGAGTTTACTGACCTTCTCTACGTCCTATTTTGCACATACTTTTCCTGGCAAGCACACTCTTTGCAGTGAGGCTGATGAATTACATTCTGAGCAGGGAGCAGTCTCAGCATCCCAGCACCAGTGGATGGACCACAGGCTGAAGATAAATGACTAGTGAACAGATCCAATTTGTTCACTGGATTTTCCCATATAATTTCCAGCCAACTGCTTTACACAGCCAAAAGAGATACCAGTAACTCACTAACATATTCCTCACAACCACTGGCTCTTCTCTTTTGACATGCATCTATCTGTCTTTAAGTAGTCATACGTCTAAATGCAGATCTCATCTCTGTGTTTTAAAGTTCATCTTTTCATTTTTTGAATTAGTCCCAATGACTATAGCGAAACAAATGTCTCACTATAATTTTAAATAGTGAGACATTTTGGCCAGTTGTTGTTTTACGCATTTCCTATATTTCACTTATCTTTTGAGCAGTTTTCAGTTCTTAGAACTACAATGGAACTCTATGAGGGACTATTCTCTTTTTTAAGCTCTGCTGTGTGGCTGGGAAGAGAAACAAGAAAGGAACTAACTAGTAGCCTTTGAGAGTCTATGTTCTATAGCAACCTCTCTACTTGGAATTGTGTATAGAGCTTCTCATTCACCAACCTTGTGATGTGTCTCGTATTGTTCTGAATTAACAAACGAAGAAATGCAGACCAAGAAAAACCAAGACCTGTGCACAGGCTTTTCTCAGTTCTCCAAATTCAAAATTCTTTCAATTATATTCTTGTCTTTTGCAAATTTACTATGTAAAATCAGGCAGAGATTGTATTGTTTTATTATGTTTTACATATGTTTATTTAAGCACGAATAGGACTCCATTCTTGTTATCATAATTATAGGCAATTCAGAAAATAAAAAATGGTATTTTAAAAATATAAATATAATTATCTCCAAACTTCATCTTTCACTTTTGAGTAACCAATATTAATAATTTTGAGTTTTATATGTCGTACAAATATTTTCAAATACACAAAATTTCAATTTGATTATGACATAATATGCATTGTTCAACTTACTTTATTAAATTTAAAACTAAATCTTTGATTTTTTTCTCCATCAAACATAACATACTGACATTTCAAACTCTTGCATGCTATCCCATTGTATACTATAGTTTAACTTTTTAATCACTCACTGCTCTATTGTTAGAAATATAGAATATCTATCACTTTTGATGTTATAAATAATACTACGGCCAACTTCCATACATTTACATTTTTATTTATGGGTACAAATGTATTATTCATTTTCTTTCTTTATTTGGCCCCTTTTCCCTTTCTATTTAAGAGACTGTAATTTAATCAGTAAATGCACCATCCAGTAACATTGCCAGGTTTACCTCAGTCTTGCTAGGAAGTTTAAATGATTCCCTTCTCATTCCAGCAGTTTTAGGCTGACTGATATTGGCAGCCAGATATCAAATTCCTGATTCATAGGAAATGAGCTCTTAAAATGATTGGACATTTTTGTACTCCCACTGTCAGAACAGGTTCACAGAATTACAGAAATAAGAGATTGAAACGACCCGTTGGGTTAACTGTTCCATATACCTGCCAGCACAAGATTATTCCTTACAATATACATTATTAATGGGATGAACTGGATGGGATATATTTTAGAATTAATCTTTCCACTCAAACAAAAAAAAAGGAAGAAGAAGAAATGTTTGACAAAAAACAAGATCCATCCAAATGAATGATTTCAGAGTCACATAAAGAATAAGGCTTTATAGCTTTATTGCAATTTTAAGAGAATTATGTTGAGTAATGTTATTTTGTTTAATATAAAATCTTCTCAATAAGTAGAACCTCTGACATTCTCTCAGGACACTATTCCATTATTTAAGACATTACCAAAAGGGAACATATTCCATCTCCAAAGTAAATTTTCCAATATTTTTAAGTCTTAACTGGGGAAAGTTTGATAGCTGAGGAAACAGCTATTATTTCCAAAATAATGATTTCCAAAATAATGATTTACAATGAAAGGGATGCTATTAAGCTCAAGATATGACCCCCCCCATACAAAAATATAAAATTTGGTAATGCACAGATTTTGTAAAAATTAGGTAAGGAAAAAAGTTCAGCACAGTGCCTGACACATTCAATATTGTTTTTTCATCTCATTTATTCACCCTCCTTACCACCTAAATTCATGTGCAAGTACTTTCCTTTCTAATTCTTTCAGTCTTAGTCATTCATTCATTCATCTATTCATTCAAAAATGTATATATTTTCCAACTCTAGAGCAAATATTGTTGTAAATAACACTGGTACAATAAATGGAGAGGAATGGTAAAGGGCAGTTTTCCTATTCTTTTGGAGATTATAATTTAGATGGGAAATCAATTATTACTCAAGCAATCATACAAGTAAATTAAAATTTTCGACTATTTTAGGTAAAAATTATTCAACTATTGTAGTGAGAGTCCAGGTGGATTATATCTACTCTGCACTGTCAGAGCAAGATTCCTGAATGATGAATCTAAGATGAAGAAGGAGAGAAGATGCCAGAGTACTCAATACAGAGAGAATCTACTGAAATGAGTAAATATTCTGTTACTGTAGGAAGCAAGCAGTAACTGACTGAAAGGCAGCTGGGTTGACGAGGAGAAAGTAAGGGGATAATCAAACAGCTGAGGCTGGGGAGATTCAAGAACAGGCCATGAAAAGGAAATATGTTGGACAAGGATGAGAAAGAAAAGTGCAAGGAAACCCGCTGGCATACTAGTTCAGTATTTTGGGTAACATCTCATATTTAAACTTCTATAAACTTAAACTTGGATTAAAGGACAGAAGTGATAAAGTACTTCTGCAGAAACTAGAATTTGCCACTCTTCAATCCAGAAAGCATGATGTTCAAAGCTATAATGATCTCTTTAGCTTTATCACCTGCCTCCTAAACCTGAAAGGCTAACTTGAAGATTATATCAGAAAAACACCCTAGAAATCAAATTTTAGAAAGACTCCATTAGCTCACAATATATTGCTATTTATAAGTTTGTTTAAAAGCAGTATAATAACAGAAATGACATTTTAAGATATCATCGCTTCTCCCAGTTTCCCTGAAATATTTTAAGTTAGTTAACCTCTTAGCTTCGGTTCACAATAGAAGTTGATGGCAGAGTGGAAAAAAAATTAGTTGCATAGCAAATTCCTGATCTTTAAGAGATGGGAAGAAAATATTCAGTTACCTTTCTGACACCCTGACTCTAATTACCCCCCTCTATTCAGTACTTGTGAATTGAAATATTCTGATGGATAATGTCAACATTTTGACTCTATATGGCAACAGTTAATGCATGTTTTTGTGTGAAGCAAAAGACCAGGTCTGAAGAGTTTCAGTCTTGATTACATTCTAGATGCAGATATGTGTATCTCAAGTGACTATTTACATGAATAGCTTTCCCTGTAGTCTTTAGCCTTTTTGGGGCAAGATCCCTTATCTTACTCATATGTGTAATTTCAAGACTCAATATAATGGCTAGTAAACCACAGACAACTAATAAACGTTTGATGAATAAATAAATAATGAATCACATTTTTTGCTTCTATAAGCTGAATCATTCCTTTAGTGTCAAGCACTAACCTATGGCATTTTATAAATTTAGAAGAAGCTTAAATAGTTCAACTGATATAATTTACCTCTCCTTTTATAGGTAAAGGAATAGAGACCTGAAAAGATAACATAAATCAGAATTGACTCCTAGTCAAATAATATATTTATTATGTTAAGTGGAAGAAAATTACTTAAGATGAAATGTGCAAAGTAAAAATAAAAGGATTGTCAGATATGTCCATTTAATAATTCATTGATTTCAACAAATCATGCATGCCCATTACTGTGCTGTTGAAATCCATTCCAGTGCCACTCCATTTAATCAGATGCTAGCATTTCATATACTACTTACACATGGACAGTCAAGCCCATGGATGTCCTATTTCTTTCTTCTTTATGTTCTGAGATGTTCTGTTATTTTGATCTGTAGTTTTATTCTCTGGTTTCATCACAAGATGGTGCCAGTGTGTCTCTGTCACCACAGAATAAGAATTAACAGATAATCTGCATTTACTTGCATTGGAGGTTGGATATTGATCTAGTGAATTCCAAGCACCTTGACATTTTTTTTTAGTCTTAAAATTCCAGCATCCTCACTCAATAAATTCATAAATATTTCTCTAGGAGTTATCTCCAAAGTTCAGAGGTTTCTATGTATAAGAGAATTCCATGCCCACCTACGACATATATGACTTCTGACTTGAGTCAGTTCCATTCATCTTTAGGAACACACATAGATAGTATGCACACACTTTGAGGGTTATGGTCATTATTCTTGTTCTGGTTAAAAATATTTCCTACCAGTGACTTCAATGTATTGTGTATAAATCCCAGTTCATAATCTCTATAGGTTGGTAGAATATTTAAATTCAGTCATGCTTGTATTTCTTCCTATTCAAACTTCTATAAACTTAAACCATATTAAACACGAAGGAAGACTGGTCACTGATCATCTGTTTCCTTTGAGAATTCCATTATTCCAGTTGACAAGTCCAATTACCTGCTGTTTCTTCTTGGTTTTCGTAGAAGTAGGAATCATTACGGTGGTTGGAAGCACTGGGCTCTTTCAACCTTTTCCATCTAACATGGGGCCATCAATTCTGAGGTTCTGCCACATCCAAGGAGATACTGACAAATCACTCTTCTCAAAGGGCACCTTATAAACACACAAAAACACACATACACACAAACACACACATACACTATACGCCTTTCTCAGCTTGATGGCATCTCTTTTTACTCTGGAAATAAACCATGTATCCTTAAATTTTGTTCTTCTCAATAAGTTTTAGATATGCGGAAATGAAAGCCAGAAGCCCAAACACAAACCCCACCTGAAGAAAGAAAGCACAGTGTGGCTACCTACTTATTTTTTTTTTCTGTCTTTTTAGAGCCACACTCATGGCATATGGAGTTTCCCATTCTAGGGGTCAAATCAGAGCTGTAGCTGCTGGCTTATACCACAGCCACAGCAATGCCAGATCCTAGCCACATCTGTGATCTATACCACAGCTCAAGGCAACAACAGCTCCTTAACCCACTGAGCAAGGCCAGGGATCAAACATGTGTCCTCATCGATCCTAATCAGCTTTGTTTCTGCTAAGCCATGACGGGAACTCCTGGCTACCTAATCAAAGAGAAGAAAGAAAAGGCAGAAAATGTAAGAATAAAATAGGAGATGCAAGGGAAAAAAAATCTCTGTCTCCGAAAACTCTCCTGACAAATATGCCCATAAATTCATTCAACAACTATGGACACAGTACGTTTTCCCCCAGCTACAGGGAAAGCAGGAAACTTCCTCAGGTTTTGGTAAAACAAAAAAGTTGACCAATGTCTGCATGTGGGAGAGTTCACTAACTAGCATATGTCTCCAAATCAATGAATCATGTAATTAGCTTATAATAAATTAATTAATCATATAATGCCTTTGTCCAAAGGGATTTAATGCAGCCACAAATTATTAAACAGCTGTGAAATATGTACTAATTTCCACTATTATTATTAATCTGACATTTTTTGGGGGGTCAGGACTGGATTCATGGAGAAGCTATGACTCCTTGATATTACTTATTCCACTTTTCAATCTTCTCACTTAGGTATATACTGTTTTAAACTGTCATTTGTTGTTTTCCCTATAATGTATTAATGTAATAAGCCATTTTCCAATGAAGCATCTCCCGGATATTTCATGCAAAAGTGCTGCTTACTAGTTATCTTAATTAATTTGATAAGCAGTAATTAATAAATCTTTTTAGGAAAGCTAGTTTTTGGGTTTTGATTTTTTGTTTTTTGGGTTTTTTTTGGCTGTGTTTGCAGCGTGTGGAAGTTCCTGGGCCAGGGGTCAAGCCTCTTCTACAACAGTGACTCCAGCCGCTGCAGTGACGATGCTGGATCCTTAACCCACTGTGCCACCAGGGAACTCCAAGGAAAGCTATTGTTTGATAGTTCTACCAATGCCTCCCCTGAAACAAATGTGTTGGTGTGTATATGTGTGCATGTGCCCACACATGAATATTAATTTATTGGATCCAATGTATATATAAAAGTAAAAGCGAATCAAAACAAAACAAATCAAGTCTATCTTTTGCCAAGAGATCATAGGGTCCCTGACTTAATTAAACATTTAATTATTGAAATATTTTTAGTTGTCAAAACCACAGCAACCAAATCATTTTGTGCTCTAAAGCATGTCAGACTAGAAGAAAAAGAAACATTCACATATCATGACCTGAAGGTGAACAGTGAGATATTTAAAACTGTCACAGTCCCTGTAAATAAGCTACTTCCTAGAACAAAAGGAAATTATTTTTTTCTTTGTCTTTAGATTCTGGATGATGATCATGTCAGCTTCAGTGACAAAGCTTTCTTTGTCCATGGGCATGGAGGCTCTTACTCCATAGCCTCTCAAAATTAGTGTATTTTTTCACCTATAGTTTCAAGTTCTATAAAATGTATAGTTTTCAACATGATCTAGTTTCTTAAACTTTTTTCTTAGTTTAGTTTCTCCATAATTTCTTTCTCTGTCCAAAAGTAATACATAATTCAATATGTTTTACCCATATTTTCTCTCACTTGCCATTGCTTTCTATTTTAACTTTAATATGTATTTCATTAACTTCTATTTCCATTTTTTAAAGGATTTTTAGCATTGTACAGAGAGCTGATGGGGGAGAAATGAGATGTCCTATCTTTTATTCAATCATTCATTTTTTTATTTTATTCATGAAGTATTTATTTAATGACAGTTATGAACAAGGCCGTGCATATGAAGAAAGGCATGAGATTCATTTCTTGAACATCAAGAACTGATAGAAACTGAATAAATTACATGTGAGATTTGGAAGGATATTAAAGGTCATCTAGGTCAGCAGCTCCATGGATAGGACACATAAGAACCACCTTAAGAGTTTTAAATAATGCAGAATTATGGATTCCATACCACAAGATACTCAGTGAGTATTAAATGGGTTTAGAAATTTATGTATTTATTATGCTTCTCAGGTGACTTTGGAATTTAAGAATGAGAATAAAGAAAAATTTGGATCCATGGATCTAATAGAACTTCTAATCAATTTTTATGTATATATATATATAATTTATATATGTTCTTTATTCTTTTATTCTTTCTATATAATTATATTATTTATTGTGTACACACACACGCACATTTACTGCCTTCAATTTAGGAAATCAATATGTCAAAATTCCTGAGGTGGCTCTGGACAGTTTTGATGAGTATAAATTCTTCTTCCCTTGAAAAGAATGGTCTCCTTTTAACTTTCCCCAGTTGATATTTTCTTTCGCTTGAGTCTGAACTGGATTCAACACTTGGGAACCCCAGCGAGGGAACTCAAGATGGCAGAGTAAGAGGATATGTGGCTTACCTTTCCCAACAAACACATCAAAATTATATCTAACATGCAGGACAATTCTCACTGAAAATTGACTTTTTTACCATTTGAATTTTTATTCTCTTTTTAAATACTGTTTGGGGAAAAATAAAAACACCTTCTCATCCAGCAGACAAGGTTTATCCCTCCTCCCCTGGGGGACCGTGTCCCACCTCCCCTTAACACACATCCCTGGTTCTATTCCAAAATTCCCAGGACAGGAGGAGGGCCAGCAGGGGAACCTCCCTGGACTGTCAAATCTTAGTGGGTCCAGAAGTACCCCACAGCAACAGGCATAGAACGGCGTTTTCCATTAGAGGATAAAAGCATATCCAGTGTGATGGGGAAGGAGAGTAGGCTCCCTGACCCTGGTGGGAGGGTAGACAAGAGGGCAGAAACACTTCTGCACAACCAAGGCTGTTGGAAAGATGTGCACATAATGGAGTAGGAAGGAAAGAAAATAAATCAAGTCAGGATCTTTGTCCATGGGCATGGACTCAGTGGAAAATGGAGATCATATCGGTGGACTCCTGCCCTGGAAAGTGAGCAGGTTGAGCCACAGACTGGGTGTCCTTGTCCTAGAGTCCTGCATAGAGAGACAGACCCCTTTGGCAGGTTGAATGAACACTGTGAGAAATAGAAGGACTGGGAGAATCCTTGACTCCACTCATAAGGAGTGTGCACTGGCTAGCCCCCAAGACATGATGGAGAGAGATGTGCTTTGGTGGCTGCCAGGTTTCCACTATTGCTTTGCCATGCACCTCAGCTAAATCCCAGCAAATTTTCTCTGACCCTGTGAACTGCATGTCACAGCATGGCAGTGGATCTGACGCAAGCAAGACTGGGGATATACTTAACCTTAGGAAGCAAAGGTGACCTGGTGCCAGGGAAGATCCAAAGTGGGGCAGCAGCTGTCATTTGTGGCACCTAACAAATGGTGCCCCAGGAGCTGCCTAGATTTCTGAGGATAGTCACGTCACCACAGAGCACCCCCCCCACACACACACATGCACACACTCAGAGAAACTATACAAGTTCCTGCCTTCCTTGCAGAATGGTTGTACAACAGAGTGGGGTCAGAGGGTGGGAGGCAGTGGCTGTATTAGGCTGTGAGAGAAAAAAGGGACTTTCATATGTGGCTGGATCTGAGCACAGCCAGAGATGCCTGCACAGGTTGTACATCAGATTTCTGCTTGTGCATGGGCTCTATCTGCTTTAGGATTCCTCTTCCCTGTGGCAAAGATTCTGATGTGGCGAGAGTATAATACACACTTAAATGGAACATGGCTAGTTCAAGCCTGGCCATAAGCACTTCTGATGCAGAAGTGATGGACGAAGAGTAGAGAAGAAGTCCTGCCCACACCTGGTGCCAACTCTAGCCCCTCCATCTTCAGCTCCACCCACTACCAAGGTGGTAGCTTCCAGAACAATCTGAGGAAAGATGTGACTGGCATCCATATCCAGCCCTCCTATCAAAGTCATCGCGCACACACAGTCCGCATAGGTATGCTCCTGCATAAGAACATTCATCAAAAACAACAGGTAACTGTTTCACCTAAATTCATATAGGCAAAAAAAAAAAAAAAAACTAATCAAAATTAAAGGCCAAAGGAATGATTTTTAATCAAAAGAAAAAGAAAAAAATCCCAGAAAAAAATAAATAATTAAACAGAAATAAACAATTTACTAGAAAATAATACAAAACATTGGTGATGAAAATTAGGGGAAATAATTGATCTAGACACTAATTATTTTAACAAGGAACTACAAAATATTTTTAAATATCAAAAAGAGGGAGTTCCCGTTGTGGCTGAGTGGTTAATAAACCCAACTAGCATCCATAAGGACATGGGTTTGATTCTTGGCCTCACTCAGTGAGTTTAAGGATCCAGTGTTGCCGTGAGCTGTGGTGAAGTTTGAAGATGTGCCTTGGATCCTAAGTTGCTGTGGCTGTGGTGTAGGCCAGCAGCTACAGCTCCAATTTGACCCCTAGCCTGGGAATCTCCATGCGCCATGGGTGCAGCCCTAAAAAGACAAAAGAAAAAAAAATCAGAAAGAAAAAATTGAATAGCTGAAATAAAAAACAAACTAGAAGGAATGAATACCTCTCTAAGTGATATCAAAGAATGCATAATGAATCTACAAGATAGAATAAAAGAAATTAATCAGAATAGCAGAAAAAATTTAAAAAATAAAATCAATTTAAGATATCTCTAAAATAACATTAAGCATTCCAAAATTTGCATTACAGGGGTCCCAGAAGAAGGAAGAGAGAAGAGAATTGAAAATATATTTGAGGAAATAATGCCTGAAAATTTCCCAAACCTAAAGGAGAAAACAGATGCAGGGAGCAAAGAGGATCTGAAACAGAATGAACCCAAATAGGTTCACACTAAAACATACCATAATTAAAGTGGCAAAAGTTGAAGATGAAAGAGAATTCTAAAGGCAGCAGAAGAAAAAACAGAGTCATATGTAAAGGAATCTCCACAAGGTTATCAACATATTTCTCAGCAAAAACTCTGCAAACGAGAAGTGTGTGGCATGATCTATTTAAAATGTTGAAAGGGAAAAACCTCAACGTATGATACTTTACCCAGAGAGATTATCACTTAAAACAGAAGGGTGAAAACTGTTATATTTGTAATGGATGGGCAATGGGGTTCTAAGGTACAGCAAAGGGAACTGTGTGTGATTGGGTCACTTTGCTGCACAACAGAAGTTGAAACATTGTAAATCAACTATACTTTAAAAAAAAAAATAGAAGGAAAGGTAAAGACATTTTTATAAAAGTAAAGACTGGAAGAATCTATCAATACTACATCTACACTAAAAGAAAGCTGAAGTGCTTTCTCTAGATGAAAAAAAAAAGTAAAAATCTATAGGCTCAGCAGAAATGAATTCGACTAGCATCCATGAGGACACAGGTTCAATCCCTGGCCTTGCTCAGTAGGTTAAGGATCTGGCGTTTCTGTGAGCTATGGTGAAGGTCACAGACGCAGCTAGGTGCTACAGCAGCTACAGCTCCAAATCAGCCTCTAGCCTGAGACTCTCCATATGCCACAGGTGCAACCCTAAAAAGAAAAAACAAAAAAACATGAACTCCATAGTAACCACAAATCAAAAATGTACAATAGATACACAAAAACCAGAAAGAAACACAAGCACACTACCAATTAAAATCATCAAACTGCAGTAGAAGAAAAAAGAAATAGAGAAAATGAACTGAGAAGAAATTCAAAAGCAACTGTGAAACAAGTGATAAAATTGTAATAAGTACATACCTCTCAATAATTACTTTAAATGTCAATGGACAAAATTCTCCAACTAAAGGACATAGGGTATAGTATTTTTTTTTTAAAGAGCCTTCAATATACTGCCTACCAGAGACTTATTTCAGCGTTAAAGGCAAATGCAGATGAAATTGTGGACATGGAAAAATATTTCATACAAATGGAAATCACAAGAACGTGAGGGTAGCAATACTCATATCAGACAGAATAGATTTTCAAACAAATGTTATCACAAAAGACAAAGAAGGGCATTTTATATAGATAAAGGGATCAATACAAGAAGAGGATATTACACTCATTAAACTGTATTCATCCAACACAGGAACACCTAGCTATATGAAAAAAAATCGATAAGGTAACAGTGGTCTTCAATGACACAATAGATTAGTTGGACTAAATAGATATCTATATGACATTCCATCTAAATTCAGCAGAATAAACATTCTTTTCAACCGCAAGTTGGGAAGTTCTTGAGGATAGATCACACTTCTTGTACTGAGACACAAAACAAGTCTCAACAAATTTGAGTATAGAAGTGTTATTAAGCAACTTTTGTTTTTCTCATGACAACAGTATGAAACTGGAAATCAATTACTAGATGAAAAACGGTAAAAGCACAAACAAGTGGAGACAAAACAACATGCTACTAAAACCCAATGTGTCAATTAAGAAGTCAGAGAAGAAATCAGAAAATACCTTGAGACAAATGAGAATAAAAACATGAGTCTACAATCTAAGAGATAAGACAAAAGCTACTCTAAGAGGGAAGTTTATAGCAATACAGATTTTCCTCAAGAAACTAAACAAAACTCAAATAAATAATCTGACAGGCCACTTAAAATAATTAGAAAAAGAACAACAACAAAAAGTTAGAAGGAAGGAAATAATAAAGATCAGAGAGGAAGTAAACAAAACAGATTTTTTTAAAAAGGAATAGAAAATACCAATGAAATAAAAAACTTTTTTTTTAAAAGATAAAGTTGATAAAACTTCAACCAGTCTCACCAATAAGAAAAGAGAGGACACAAATAAGCAAAAACTGGACAGCTACATGTAAAAATTAGAACAATTCCTCATGCAATATAAAGATATAACTTGGAGTTCCCATCGTGGCTCAGCGGCTAATGAACCTGACTAGCATCCCTGAGGACATGGGTTTGATCCCTGGCCTTGCTCAGGGGGTTAAGGATCCGGCATTGCCTTGAGCTGTTGTATAGGTCCCAGACTCAGCTCAGAATCCCGTGCTGGTGTGGCTGTGGCATTGGCCAGCGGCTACAGCTCCAATTGGACCCCTAGCCTGGGAACCTCCATATGCTGTGAGTGCAGCCCTAAAAAGACAAATACATACATACATATATATATATATATATATATATATATATATATATATTTGCACATATATGGACTAAAGACCTAATTAAATGTTAAGTCCTGAAATATAAAACACTTGGAAGAAAACATAGGCAGTACTTTTCTTGAGATAAATTGCAGCAATATTTTTTCAATGTCTGACTCAATATAAAATACATAAAAGGAAAAACTAAATGGGAACTAATTAAATTTAAAAACTTTTGTATAGCAAAGGAAACCACTGACAAAATAAAAAGTCAAATTTCAAAGTGGGAGAAAATATTTGCATACTTACAACAAAATGAAAAACACAATCAAAAGGTGGACAAAGATCTGAATACACATTTTTCCAAAGACGACATAAAGATGGGTAATAGCTACATGAAAATATGCTGAACATTATTAATTATTAGAGAAATTAAAATAAAAACTACAATGAGGTATCACCTCACACCAGTCAGAATGGCCACCATTAAAAATCTGCCAATAATAAAAGTTGGAGGGCGTGTGGAGAAGAGAGAACCATCTACACTGTTGAGAATTTAAACTGGTGCAGCCACTATGGAAAGCAGTACGGAAATTCCTTAAAAAACTAAAAGTAGAGTTACCACATGATCCAGCAGTCCCACTCCACCACTCTGGACCATATAACTGGAGAAAACTAATTCAAAAAGATATATGTACCCCAATGTTCATAGCAGCACTATTTACAATAACTGAGACATGGAAGCAACTTAAATGTCCATCAACAGTTGAATGGATAAAGAATGTCATATGGGAGTTCCCACTGTGGCTCAGTCTTCACGAACCTGACTAGTATGCATTTGGACACAGGTTCGATCCCTGGCCTCTTTCAGTGGGTCAAAGATTGGCATTGCCACGAGCTGTGGTGTAGGTCGTAGATGTGGCTGGGATGCTACATTGCAGCAGCTGTTTGCTGCAGTTGTGGAGTAGGCTGGCTGCTGAAGCTCCAGTTCAGCCTCTAGCCTGAGAACATCCATATGCCTCAAGTGCAGCCCTAAGAAGGAAAAAAAAAATGTCACACACAAACACACACACACACACACACACAGGTACGCACACAATGGAATATTATGCAGCCTGAAATAAATGCCATTTGCAGCAACATAAATGGACTTAGAGATTATTATACTAAGTAAGTCAAAGACAATATTGCATGATATCACATATATAGAATCTAAAATGTGATACAAAGGAACTTATTTCCAAAATAGAAACAGACTTATAGACATAGAGAATAAACTTACGGTTACCAAAAGGAAACGTGTGAGTTGGGGGGTAAGTAAGGAGTTTGGGATTGGCAGATCCAAGCTGCTATGTATAAAGCTGATAAATAACAAGGACTGCTGTAGAGCACAGGGAACTATATTCAATATCTTGTAATAAATTATAATGGAAAAGAATAAGAAAGTACAATATTACATTTAAAACATGATTCAACCTATGCTTGTAGAAAGTAAGTGGTTTTTTGCTAAATTTTATGATTATCATTTCAAAAATATTTTTATCCAAAATGAATTTTTCTCATTTTGTCATGACCTTTTCTTGCTAGTAGATAAACTGCATACTTGCTCTGCCTAGTGGATTATCTAGCAACTACTGTCATATATGCCTAATCAACATAATAGTAAAAATATCATCATTCTGCATTCGATTCAATTTATTTATTTATTTATTTATTTATTTATTTATTATCTTTTTAGGACCATACTCATGGCATATAGAAGTTCCCAGGCTAGGGGCTGAGTCAGAGCTGTAGCTGCCAACCTACACACCAGCCACAGCAACGCCAGATCTGAGTCGCATCTGTGAACTACACCAGAGGTCACGGCAATGCTAGATATTTAACCACTGAGAAAGGTCAGGGATCAAACCTGAGTCCTCATGGATACTAGTCAGGTTTGTTACCGCTGAGTTGTGATGGGAACTCCACGACTATATTTTATAGTTTAGCATTTTATCCACCTAAATATTGTTTTTATTTTATCCATGTAATCCAAGCTGTCTTACTCAAAGCATATACTCCTAATTATTTCACTCAATGTCTTCTAAGAATAGTGATGCTTTCTCATAATATTTCAAATATTTGCTTCAGAGAATTATAATATAAATTAATATTAGTGAAACATAAGATCTGCCGCAGAGAACAACCTGGGAGTCAGGATTGACCCCTCCTGGTCCTCAGTAGAAATATCCAATCAATCCTGTGCAGTATTGTCTTCCTGAATTTTCACAGATGGTGAATCCACTGGAGCTCTGTGTTTAGGTTCCAAAACCGTAAGTCATGACTGATTAAGTGATGGTCAGCCCTGTAAAGGACCATGCATTCTATTCAAAGAAAGAGTGTTTTCTTTGGACATACTAATAGTGATGGTGTTCTAACAAACTCAGAGGCCTAAGGAGCACTTTTGTCTACATCCTTTTTAACTCACATTGCTTTCCTGTTAGCTACATGATTATTCTGAAAATGATAGCACCTATGTTCCTTTAGCAGTTGCCCCATTTTAAATTCCCATCAAGTGTTTGTCTCTCCATATTCTCACTTCTACTTGTTGACTTTTGTTTTTTTGATAATAACTATTCCTGACCAGTATGAGGTGATATCTCATAAGGTTTTTATTTGTATTTCCCTGATGATTAAAGATGTTGAACATTTTTTCCCCCGTAAACACTACTGAGGAGGTTCCTCAAAAATTAAAAATAGAATGCCATGCGATCTAGCAATCCCACTTTTGGGTATTTATCCAAATGGAATGGTGTTTGCTAAGGTTGAGGGAGAGGGAAATAAAAAGATACAATTCAAAGGGCATAAAATTTCAATTAAGCAAATGAATATTCTCTAAAAATATGCTGTACTACATTGTACCTATTGTCAACAATAATGTATTGTACACTTAAAATTTGTTAAAAAGGTCAATCTCGTGTTAAGTATACTGATAATATTAAAATACAATACAATACAATAAACGGAAGAACACGAAGAAAAGGGAAATTATGGAAATCAATATTTTCATTTCTTTTCAATCCTAATTTACTTCTCAGTAAGATTAAGATAGAGTTCTTAAAATGTGTGTGTTTCAGAAAGTCAATAAAAACAATTTTGTACAGTGAACTTTTCTGATAAGATTAAATACATATTATTGTTCAAGCTAAAAAATACTGATCACTCTGCAGACAAGTAAAATGCTTTTATAGTCATACTTAAAACTGACATTTCACAATATGACACAAAGAGTGAAATCCATGCTATTCATTTAAATTTTTAGTTTTTCCTTACTTAGGGTAACTATTAACATGTAATTAAAAATTTTATTCTGTAAAAATTTTTGATTCACACCTATTTGTAAAAAATAGAGAAAATCTATAAACCCTTTACGCAGTTTCCCGGATGGAAACATCATGGAAAATTATAACACAATATCACAGTCTGGACATTGACATTGGTACAATCAAGATACAGAACATTTCTAGGAATTCTTAAAGTATGAATTCAATTTTTTATAGTTATAGGGAAGTTCTGTTTATCAATAGTATATACATCAAGATAGCTATGTAGTCTACATCGAGTGTGATTTAACACAATCAAGAATTTTTATTGGATCCAGGAAGAATGCAGTCAACAAGGGGCTCTGATCCTTGTGGTTATTTAGGTACTTGGAATGATGGAAGTTCTGCTGTGACACATGGTTTCACCATGGCTGATGAAAAGGAACATAGTAAATGATGCACTGACTCCCCCAACTGGAAGCTCAGACATATTAGTTCTACCTATATTTCACTAGTGAAAAGCAGTTATGAAGCCACACTTAACTAGAAAGGAGGTGAGTAGTACAATCCTATCATATTCCCAAAACTTTTATTACTTATATAGAATAAAATAAAACTCAAGGGTATAGAATATCTTCTGAAACCGCACAACTAGAAAGTAGACAATGGGAATTTTTTTTTTTCTTTTTAGGGTTGCACCCATGGCGTATGGAAGTTCCCAGGCCAGAGGTCGAATCAGAGCTGCAGCTGCCAACCTACTTCAAAGCCACAGCAGCAGCACTAGATCTGAGTCGCGTCTTGACCTACACCACAGACCTGACCCTTAATCCACTGAGCAGAGCCAGGGATTGAACGTGCATCTCATGGATACTAGTTGGATTCGTTGCCACTGAGAGACAACAGGAACTCCATACAACTGGGAATTTAAATCCATGTCTCTGAGAAAAGAGAACTTAAGCTTTTAATCACAGTATTTCACCAACTTTCTATGTGAAACAAGCTCTCTGTTGGAGAGTATATGCTGTTTGAAGTTTAACTTTCAGAAGAATATACTTTTCATTATATCTAAATTTAATGGATATTCTAAAGTATAAAACTACAACAAAGATGATCTAGACCAGGCTTAACTACTACTACTACTACTACTACTAGGGCTTTTGATTTCAATGGGAAAAAATATTGTGGCAGTACATGGAGTAAAACCATGTATTTCTCTCTAATTAAAAAAATGTGCATCATACTTACTTTAAAATTGCTGATAGGTAATTTCCAAAATGATTTTCAAACTCAGTGGGAGCATCACTATGCAAGATGAAGCTTTTAAAAATAACTTGGCATGTGAGTCAGAGATTTTTTTAAAAAGGAGCGTGTTAGGATAATAAGAGAGGGACATAGTTTTAAATATCTTCAAATATTTACCCTATCTATATCCTGATTATCATATTTAAAAGTACCACATATTTTCCTCTGTTGCTATACATATTATCTACCCCAAAAAACACTTTATTAAGATTATAGAGGCAAAAGTTTACAAGAATTATGCCATATCTCGAGCACCTATAAAATATTTGGGAAAACTTGCTGAT
This sequence comes from Catagonus wagneri, assembly GCA_004024745.2. Taxonomy (NCBI): domain Eukaryota; kingdom Metazoa; phylum Chordata; class Mammalia; order Artiodactyla; family Tayassuidae; genus Catagonus; species Catagonus wagneri. The sequence goes on along the minus strand of PVHT020000034.1, from coordinate 14,604,698 downwards.
GTGTCAGTGTATCAAGACTACTCTTTAACTGCATGGTTAGGATAATAGTGAACAGGAGAGATCCTTTTTCTGAGAGAAAGAAAATGTTTTCACTGAATTATTTTCTTAATTCTAGGAAATGCTATTCTTCCTCAGAAGACAGGAAAGTATTTTCCTCTTTTATATTATATATTTTTATTTTAATTCTTCCTTTCTTTTTTACTCATATCACTGGTTATTCTCTCTTCCACTGGAAGATGCCACATTAAAATTAAATGTCATTATGGAAAGAAAGAGAAGTTGATAGGAAAGGAAAGATGAAAACAATTAAAAGGGCTAATATTATTTGAATCTAATTAATTTGTACTTTGGTTCCTAGCTCTGAATTCCAAATGTATACAGTCTTAGGCTTAGAAATTCTAATAAGTGTTTAGTAACATCAGCAATTTTGATTTCACATATGCCATTGAACCAGCTGTCCATTCTTCAAGTCAAATTTCTTAATCATAAATCTGAAAACATAACTCTCCCATTTAATATCTTTAAATGGTTTTCCATTGTCCCTAGGATAAATAAGACCTATGCATTTCACCTGCATACCTAATATTTTCAATCCACACATCTTTTACTTTCCAACCATACAAAAATATTTTAAAACTTGCCTTGTTTAATTCACTCTCAATTTTTATATGTGATTTTCCTTCTGGCTGACAAAAATCTCTTAGATCTTCTCTTGGATTACTCACATTCAATTCTTTCTGGTCTAAATCTATAAATCACTTGATGTCCTAGAAGTCATTAGGAAATCTTCCTGTATGCTACCAAACACTCTATCCCAAGGCTTAACTGGCTGAGTTATAGTGGCCTATTTACAAATCTGTTCATCTCAGTATACTTTAAGCTGCAAAAAGACAGGAATTTTGTCTTTATTATTATATATCTAGGGCTTAGAAGAGTTTGTATATATGATTCAATGAGTATATCTCAATGAAACATTCTGCTTTGGGAAAATTGCAGTTATGGGTCTCTATGATTAATTTATACCACAATTAGTTGTGTCACAAACAGCTTTAAAAGCATCTATTGCCTGAAATATTCGGTTTGAGAGAGCAGAGGTATCATAACGGCCCATATGACCATTGCAACTTCTTTTTCTACCCTTCAAAGCACTCAATTTGTGCAAAACTGAACAAGAAAATCTATAATAGACAAGCTGTAAATGAAGAAAGTTCATTAGTGCAGAAGGAAAGGCTGTGTCTCACATATGAAGAATAAGTAGGAGAGAGGCCGAAATGGGGAGGTGAGGTACAAATACAAATGGTAGGGAGATGTTCCCATGGTGGTGCAGCAGAAACGAATCCAACTAGGAACCATTAGGTTACAGGTTCGATCCCTGGCTTCGCTCAGTGGGTTAAGGGTCCAGCGTTGCCCTAAGCTGTGGTATAGTTTGCAGACATGGCTTGGATCCTCCATTGCTGTGGCTGTGATGTAGGCCAGCAGCTACAGCTCTGATTCAACCCCTAGCCTGGGAAACTCCATATGCTACAGGTGTGGCCCTAAAATGTAAAAAAAGTAAAATAAAAAAATAAAAATAAAATAAAACAAAATTATATCCACTTGACCCCTTATTTGAGTGGTCAATAATATTAATATTTGTTCAGGTGAACACTGCCTGAAACTATAGCATTAAGCTTTATACAACCATCTATTCCTATTCTTTAATTCCGATAGTCACAGGGATGGCCTTTATTTAGATATCACTAAATAAATAAATACATTTAATCTCATTTATAATGGAAGTTGTGACATAGGGGTGCGTGTGTGTACTTAATAAAAATTATTTTGATTGCCAAATCTCAAGTAAGAAGGATGGTACAAATCAAAGCCTTAAAATGCACAATGCTGAATCTGGTTTTTTTTGCCTGGTATTTGACATTCGAGATCTCTATGTGTGTATTTAATTGCTAATGATTCAGCCCATTGGCTTAGCTCATTGTCCTTGACTTTATCACTGAAATTCAAGCAAACTGTACTCTTAAGCAGTTAGAAAAAAGTTATAAAATAATGAAATATTAATGTATTTATAAACTGCAATTGGATTGGCCATAGAGTTGATATTTAATGGTAAACAGAGCCATATATCAACACATACAACATCACTGATTTCAAATTAGGATCCAGAAAAGATTTATAATAGGACAAAGGCTCTACTGGCCCTCTCTACAGCCTCAGGTTCCACCTTTTCCATTCACACATACAACCCCAGGGCTTTACCCTTTCCCAATAAGCCCATAACTTCTAAATCTCTTAACCTGCCCAGTCTGAATTTTATTTTGTTTACTTTCTCAAAAGAACTATGCCTATTTATTTTATTTAAAATTTTGTATAATTTTCCTGATTTTACTTGTAATAAATCTACTGTAGAGTGTCTGGAAAATACTTTAAAAATAAGAAGGTAAATACACTATTAATGTCTGTCACTTTTTCCTTCTATAGATGAATATTTTGTGACGATAGTTTTTTAAACCATATTTTTATAACTAAGTGTATATTATTAATTTTTCTCTTTTAACTATTTTTAAAATCATGATTTTTAACGGTTACATAATAGTCTACTACAGATTTATTATATTCCATGTAAGAATTCCAATCTTATTGGACTTTTAAACAATTCTTTAAACAGTTCTTTAATGAGAAAGAGGCATCCAATTATATATATCTTTGTTACGTGGAGATTTTCAAAGGCTATATTCCATTAAATGCAAATGAAATTACTGAGCAAGACTACATAATTTAGACCACTTAGTACATTTTTCAAAGCCCTACCCTGATTTTAATGGTAGTGGATACTAATGTTACTTACATGATATCACCCAGCTTACTACATCCTTTCTTATAAAAACTGGACATAAATTTTATTTGATGAATATGAAAAGGTATGTGCTACATATTCAACATATTTACTAATTAAAATATTTATTAATATTTTTCCTGTGGTTTTTCTGTTTCAACTGGATTTCAATTGGGGATTTATTGATTTTAACTAATTAATTGAGGTCTTTATATATCAGTACTAGTACCATGAACTGGATTACTATCACCAACTAAGCATCATTTTTTCTGTTCTATGTGCTCCTCCTTATATTAGGGATTAATATCGGAACTATATTTCCCAGAATGCAGACATGTAGGGCGAGGGAGGGATTGGGGGTTTTGGATTGTCATGTGGTATATGAAATGATTGGCCAATTTATGGTAAACATAAATTTGTTTCCAAAAACCTATGAGTCTGTTTCTGTTATGAACATTACTTTATCTGTATCATTTTTAATTAGATTCCATATATAAATGATATCATACTTGTGTATCTTACTGGGGTAAGGCGATATCCCATCATAGCTTCGATTTGCATTTTCCTAATAATTAGCAATGTTGAGCATATTTTCATGTATTTCTTTGGTCATCGCTGTCTTCTTTGAAGAAATGTTTATTTAGATCATTTGTTCATTTTGCAGGGTTGTTTTGTTTTGTTTTGTTTTGATATTGACCTGCATGAGTTGTTTATATATTTTGGGGATTAATCCCTTGTCAGTTGCTTCACTTACAAATATTTTCTTCCATTCTGTAGGTTGCCTTTTCATTTTGTTTATGGTTTCCTTTGCTGTGCAAAAAAATTAAATTTAATTAGGTACCATTTATTTATTTTTTGCTTTTGTTTCATCACTCTAGAAGATGGATCCAAAAAGATATTGTGGTTTATGTCAGACAGTGTTCTGCCTATGTTTTCTTTTAAAAGTATTATATTATTGTTTCCAGTCTTATATTTAGGTATTTACTACATTATACTTTTTTTTTTTTTTTGTCTTTTTGCCTTTTCTAGGGCAGCACTCCTTAGTCAGATTCCTTAGTCAGATTCCTTAACCGCTGCACCACGAAAGGAACTCCTTTTCTGAGGCTTTGAAATCACTTTGTCTTGGCCAATATCCTCATCAATTAGGTGGCTTCCCAGGGTGTGGGTTCCTTTCCTCTTTCACAGCTCCTTCACAGGAATGCTGGGTTCTGTCCTGTTTCCTTTTCTTCTCTCTTTCTCTCTTCTTTTCCTTTTGTTACACCTAGTTATGTGGATGTTTCTTGCCCGTTTTGGAGGTTTAAGTTCTTCTGCCAGCATTCAGCAAATGTTCTATGTGAATCATTCTACACTAAAAATTTTTTTTGATGTGTTTGTGGGAGAAGGTAAGTGTCAAGTCTTAACTCCTCCACCATCTTAATCCCACCCCCAGGCCTGCAAGTTTTGTATGAGATGCTGTATTTTCTGTCTTTGCAAAGATTTATAATCTATCTGCTGTCTTGGAGGAAGCATATCAAAGCATTATTTGCTATAATAAGACACTTGGTTAGCAATATTTATTCTTAAAGCAACTCCACATTTATTACATGATTTTGATTCTAATGACAATGTGAAATAATGTACTATCTATTCAGATACAAAAGTTTTAAAAATCTATGTGAAGGTATATAGTTTACCAAAGCAGTAAAAAACTTATTCTGTGTGAAAATCAGGTAGATAGCTGTTTGATGGTGCCATTTGAGGAGAATTAGCTGGAATTTTTGCTCTAAGATCACTCCTCTACCAAAATGGTCTTCTAACACTCTTTATAAAATTATGTTCTATACTTTCAATGGTGAATTTCATAAATGTAAATTTTATTTATTTTGTCTCCTTAGCACTGCACCCACAACATATGGAGTTTCCCAGCCTAGGAGCTGAATTGGAGCTATAGCTGCCAGCCTACACCACAGCCACAGCAACGCGGGATCTGAGCTGCATCTATGACCTACATCACAGCTCACAGCAACACCAGATCCTTAACCCACTGAGTGGGGCCAGAGATCAAACCTGCATCTTCTTGGATACTAGTTGGGTTCATTAACTGTTGCGTCACAATGGGAACTCCATGAATTATATTTATATAAAGCTATTTTTAAAATCCCTGGTTATTTTGTCCTTTGGGAATTTTTTTAAGTGAATATATGTTTGGGAAAGACTGAAACACTGGTTTAGAGAACATAAATTGCTTACTTATCTAGTTTAAATCCAATGCCAAAGAAAGGGGGAGAAATACTTATGGACAGTTCTGCTTTGTAGATCCATTTGTGTTGTTTCCCATTTTTGACCTTGGGCAAGTCTTTCTATTCAAGGACATACTGCCTTCCAGAGTAAATTAGGCTCTTGCAATGCTACATAGTACTGGGAGTGAAAATTCTTGATTTATACCAATTTTGAGCAGCTGTGGCAGCTATTTTATTCAATATTAAGCCCCACAGTCAATCATACATAATAAAAGTGAAGCCTAC
>PVHT020000034.1:14448346-14599264 GCA_004024745.2 Catagonus wagneri | reverse complement strand
CGGATTCGTTAACCACTGCGCCACGACGGGAACTCCCTAAACGGTGTAATTTTTTAATGGCCCTCTATCATTAAATTTATATTTTACTTTAATAAAAAGCAATCCTTGTACTTGGCAATTTTTACAAAATTATAAGATTAGAGAATGGAGGACAACTTTGAAATATCCTATTTAAATGTATAGGCATACAAATTTTAGGGAATAAATACATTTAAGACAATGTTGAGGTGATTATATGAAAAGAAAAAAAAGGAAGAGTAGGAGAATGAGCAATCAATTAAACTGAAATTCCTTCCAATTTCTAATATAGGCTCTAATAATTAGAGCCTGTATTTTCTCCCACGATTCTTTTCAAAATTATTGTAAAATCATTAAAAGTATGTTATGCAAATTACAAAGAAAATTATAGCCTGTTAAAAACAATCTATCACTAATTGTTTTTGATCTGTTATTCTAAATTTATATTAGATATTATGATAAATGATGCAAACATACAAGAAATTTATTTAGGTGAGCCATTTTGTAAAATTTGGCTGGTGTAATTGAAGGTTTTTTAAAATGTTCAAGGATACAAGTTCAAAAGGGATATAGGACTCAAGTTAGACAAATTACTACAGACTGGGGCATAAATAAATGCTTCACAAACATGGACTTTAGTTCTCAAGGAAAGCTTATTTTTATAGGAGGATAGGAGCTGCAAAGATTGATAAGCTAGATATTTAATGTGAGAAAACTCAAGCTATACTTGAAGCACTGTAACCATTCACTTAAATTTTGTTCTGAACTTATTTCGGTAGTCATACTGACATTTATAATTTGCTACTTAAATACATAGCATTACAGGAGTTTTTTTAATAATCTTTAAAAGTACCTCAGTAAAAGGATATCTTATTATTGGCTGGTGCATTACAAAATTAAAATTAAGTAATAACAAAACTGATGGCCCCTCCACATGATAGATTTATTTATTTATTTATTTATTTATTTTAATATTAACTTAATAGTGCTTCCTTGTAGATTTCCTTTCTATTATTTTCCAGAAAATTTTTAGGTTTTCAGTATTTTGAATTGGAAGGAAAAAAACAGTTAAAAATCAAGAAAGTGATTATTCTGCAAGAAAGCTTAAAAATCAATATACAGACAATACTGCTTTGAAAGAAGCAAAGCGGACATGAAGATTTTAAGATTAAGACTGCCATTTCACAAGACGGAGAGGATCAATCATGACCTCATCAGTTAGTCTTTTCTACAGCTGTAGCCGTGTTATAAGTATGTATCTTTGGGTAATGGTGAGTCATTTTTACAATTAAGGTATCCAAGAAAAATCAAATTTAGGAAACTATATAAATCCCTAAAATGTCAACTTCAACATGTGATTCTACGTAATGCTGTTAACCTTCTAATATAACCTAATGTCATATTATTCAAATACAATCCAATAAGGATATTGCTAGTGATCTCAGTATTTGTATATTCGCACTATACTACAGTTTCTTGTAAATACAACTAAACTTAAAACTTTATTTTTATTAAACAATTTTTTTTTAGAGCTAGCCATAATAATAAAGTATATGAGGAATTTTGGGCTTATTTTAACAATAATATTCAGAAATGTCCAAAATTCCCTAAGAATTCTAATTCCTTTTCCCCAAATCCTGAAGATTACTGTCTAAAAGGGAAAGGAATGAGATTTGGAAACAGCATCCCTTTGAATCTTAGTTCACAGGAAACATTGCAAATAACAAAACTTAAATGCTTTATTCTTGACAGTTTCTAAAAGTATTTTTTCTGTGCATCATGGTATCATTCTTAGAATATATTTGTTTCTGACTCAGGCTGTGTTAATTTCTGTGATTTAGCAAATTCCAGTCTGTTTATACAGGCGTGTAAATAAGGGTTGTGTTAATTCTTTACCTTACTGCTTTTTTTGTGAATTGTTCTAATGTCTGTGTATCACCATAATAAAATTCTATTATAGCACTTTCTTTTGCTGAAAGCAATTTGAAGATCTAAAATAGTTTAATTTACCATGACATACAGATATTTTAGAGTTTCTTATTTTAAATGCATGTTCTTCAATGGTATATTTGGAGATTTTGATATTCTCAATTCTTATATTATAAAAAGTAGGTTTAGGAAATGGCTGAAAAAAACCCAAGAATTATAATAAGCTAAATGCATTTAGCTAAGAGTATAAAAATAATTTATCACTCCAATCAGTCTACATTTAATATTCTTAATTGTCTTATAGAAATTGACATTTTTTTTTCTTTCACATTTTCTTTTTCAAAACCTCTGAAGCAATCTGTTTTCAGAAGGAGGTCAGGAAGAAGGAAGAATGCTATCAGCCTCATCTTTCTGATTTCAAACCTGACAATTACATCTTCCCTGAATACTAGGAAATCTGAGAAATTGTGATTCATAGGTGACATAAAATGGTAGTTACATGTTAATAATTTTTTTAAGTTTCTTAAGACAAATAGATTTTTAACTGCAGTACAATTAAATAAGGGGAATCACTTCTACTAAAAGTCAATTTTATCCTAAAATATGATTCAGTAAATCAACATGACTTGATGTGCTAATAAATCACATAAATATTTTCATATGATTAATTTGTTGGTTTCTTAATTTAATATACTCAAAATTAATAACTTGCCTGAAGAGTAAACAAAAAACTATTTTCCACGTACAAGAAAGTTCTGTAAAATAAAGCCTCGCTGTTCATTAGGAAGTCATAGAGCAAGGAGCTGGACAGACATGGGTTAGCAGTTGTTCAGAATACCACTGGGGAAAAGTCCAAGCCATGGGTCCATTTATCTCAAATTTCCACAAGTGATTCCTGATATAACTGGTAAATGAAAACTCTCCTTTTTCCGGCATAAGATAAACATACCCCCAATAAAAGCACTGCCTAGCAGAGCTGAACTTCTGTTTTGGAATATATTTTCATGGTACAACTATGGACACAATTATCAAACTCAAACCTAGAGGGAAAAAAATGGAATATTGTGAAGTAAGCAAGGTCAACGGAAAATGTAAAATCAAAAAGTGAATATCATAGGGCACTTTATTATAAATGGTAATTCAAATACTACCTCAGATTTAAAAGTAATCCTAAGAAGTCTTTCCATACCAAGTGATAATGACATAAGGTATCCCAAATAAGCTAAAATTTTAGGTGTGTCCAGGAAAACATAACTCCTAAGAGACCCTAAATTTTCCAGAAAAACCCATGTGAATGCTAATTGCACTTGCCACTGTGCTATGAAGTCTTCTGTGTGCTATGAAGTTTACTGCTGTCATTATCCTCAAGGCTCAAGAACTCTTTACCTATGTTACAGAACATGGTTATGCTGTATCTTCTTCTACACCAGCCCTTGTAATTGCCAGAAGTAAGAAATAGCTTATTTAATCTTGGTTTCAAATTATAAGTTTAATAAAACTCCCCTCCTCCCTTTTTTGCCTTTTTTTTTTTAGTGGTTAGGAGTTGGGGCTGTGTGATCTTGGAGAAGTTATCATGATCCTAAGTTTCTTCATTTATAAAATTAATATACCTTCTTTATTAGACCATACTGAAGATTAATTAAGATAAACTCTGAAAAGTGTTTATGATAATATCTAGCCCATAGTAAACATTCAATAAATATTTAAGTTACTGTTGTAGATCTGTTGTCATTATCGCCAGATAAAGGGTACATACTAACAGTGGAGGCATGAAGCTAAGATCCTGTATAATAAATTTATCAAGGGCTTATATTTAGTTATTCATTTTTGTGTCCCTAGCAGGTAGACAGTGTTTCACACATGAAGTAAGCACTCTTTTTAGCTGAGTAGAACTTTGCTGTTGAACCTAAAATATAATGCAGATAGTAGGCGTTTTAAACCTCTTAGAAGAGGAGAAAGTTGACCGATTCAAGGCTAGAACCAATGAAGTTCTTTCCAACAAATATGTCTGGGAGTGAGCCAATAATGATGGCTCTAGCAAGTTGATGGCAAGTCTGGGGTTTGCTAGTCCATCTGCTGTTAACGTTTGATTTTTTTCCCCCAGGAGCATAGATAGTTAAGCTTCCATGGAGGGTGAGGGAAGTGGAGTTAGATGGGTGAAGACAATACATAAGCAGCTTAAAGATTTCTAAATTAAAAGCAGTGAAATGTTCATTATTGAGGATGCTCAAGGATATATTTTCATATCTTTGGCCACTGGGTTAGCTTTTAACTTAGCCAGTGGCACTGGCTAAGATGCACATTTTCTCATCTTCATGGCCAGGAATTAATAGGTGCCTATTTATATGTGTGTGTGTCTGCGTGTATGTGTGAATGGGAAATTGATATTTTTTGGAAGAAATCCTTCAGGCAAGTTTGTCTTCTACTTCATGCTACAGGCAATAGCCAGACAAAAATGTGCATTCACAGAAAGGCTCTGCACTTTCCACTAAATGTTGGGCCATAGAAAGGACAACAGATTATCTGTCAGAAGCTAAGGGTTAAAACTCAAGCAGTGAACATGTAGATGATACTCAACTCCTCCACTTCTACCCATGTATTTGGGAAAGACTTTGGGGGGCTATAATTTTCTTATACATAAATGAAAATAATAAAAGTATGTATCTCACTATTTCTTTTGAAAATTAAATTAGTTAATGCTTATAAAACATTTAGAACAATGGCTGGTTTGTGTCAGCACTCATTAAGAAATAGCAGATAGAACTAGCTTTTACTCTCCCATGGAAAAATCACCTCCTAGTCATTTGTTTATTAGATATAAACAAGTCAGACAATTAGATATGTCTCTTACTTATTTTACTCAAAGCTCAGAAATACTAGCGGAAATACTAGCTAGCCAATGTTGTACCAAAGGCCTAATTTAGCACCAAGTAAAATCTGGTCCTCTATCTCAATTTGCAAGTTAAATTTGAGAAGTTATGCATGAAGAGGGGGATAGTTGAGTTTTCAATATCTTCCGCAATTACATTTTCCTCTGAAACAAATGCCTTTGTGTACCTCACGCAGCCCTGCTGAAGAGAAGGATTTAGTGTTGCTGATGGCAACTCTAAACAACAATAATAGATTACCACTCACCACAGTTTACTTTTAATAATACTTGAGATAATCAGATAAAACATGAACTCACAAAATTGAACAGTGTTTAATGTTCATTGAGTTCATAATTCTCACTTCATACTTGAAGCAATGTGTCTTCATTTGGACTGCTTAATTAAATCCTTCCTTACCACTTTGACAGAGAGTCTGGAATACTGGTCCTTAGCTGTTGCTGCCTGTTGTATAGGCTCTCATGTACTTGCTCTGAGAATAAGGATGCTACAGATGATTCAGGAAAAGGGTGGCTATAATTTGCCAAATGCATAGTTCTTCATCCAACTCACTACATCCACTGCATAATCATCAAGCCTATATGTCCCAACTTTAGCAAAGCAAATGTGAAGCTTCTTTGGTTCCAAAGAATAATACAATTAATGTAGATGTAAACCTCTTACTGACTTTTAATGGTCTTGAATTTATTAATTTGTGAGCTGAAATTAGTTTCCTCAATTTGAGAAAACAATATTAATACCAATATCCATCTCTAATGCAGAGAGTTCTGAATAACTGGACCTCACACATGGCAATGCTGAGGTTTTGCAGTTCAGATTTAGAATGATATGATGACAACTATAAAAACAACTGGACATATACATTTAATTTATGAATAGATGACAAAAATCCAGTTCAGCATAGAATAACTGTATACATCAGCACTCATAGAATCCCCTAGTACACACATAGACAGACAGCTAGCCAGAGGAAATGTGGTGGCCCAGATAGTGCAAATGGCAATTGTAGCCTGAGGTAAACAGGCAGCATGCTGTCACATTTCAGATGACATAACAAGAGGCTATCCAGGGCTGTGAGATTTTTCTAAATTATACTCATGCACTTTTAGGCTTTCATGGCTGCTCAGAAGGAGGCTTTCACATTCTTACTTCACCATCTTAGAAAAGAGAAAGAGATCATGGCTTTACATGCCTAGGAAATGGGGAAAAGGAATGTTATTCTGTTTTAAATATTGAGTACAATGCATTTGGGCATTATTACTGAAAAATAAAACAAAATGTGTATGTGTATGTGCACAAAACACACATACCTTAAATCAACTATACTTTAACTATAAATAAATACATACATAAATAAATAAATATTCATCAGAAGAAAAAAAAGTACAGTGATTGCAAATGAGAAAATCCCATGCCTTTTTCCCACTTAAGTTGATAATAATGCTTTATTTATGATCAGCTCATATGTAACATATGTTCAGGAAAGATGATACTAAGTATTTTGTTTTTAATATGTTAATTTCCACAAAGTTGAATTTACAATGCAAAGAAATTTTCTTCAGAGCCGAACTAAAGAATTCTGGAAATTAAAGACTGTTATTTCTTTCAAAATGATGTAAATTCTTATACAACTCTTAGTGAAGGCTTGAGTCTTAAATGACAAGTTTTTGAAAATTTTTAATTTTTTCATTCTCAGATAATAAAATACTAATTCTCAATAAAATAATAACAATGTGTTGCATTATTTATAGGATAATCTGTTTCTAATATTGTCGATTACAACATAGTCTACTGTATGTGGGTTAGGCATATGTCCCTAAGTAATTTCTATGCTCCTTTGAAAGAATTGTCTTCATATTTTTTTAAAAGGGAAAAAAATCTAACTCTTTATATCTAACTAGGGCAGTAGGACTTCTTTGAAATAAATCCAAAATTCAATTCTAAAGTAGGATACTGGCTACTCTCAGTTCAGAACGGTCACTTTTATTTCTCTTGAGTTCTCTTCCACTCCCATGAATTCCATAAGTAAAGTCTCTCTGTGATCTGCATTATTCTGCGATCAGACATTGACTATTCACTTTCTGAGCAGAGACAGCTGACTTCGGTGGTCCACTTAAATATTAATTTTTCAAATCTCTGAGCCAAATCAGATTTTTGAAGCATCCTGTTTCTCTGCCATTTTAGAAGATATCTGAAATTGCCTGAGCTTGCTGAATATTTCAGCTCCAAAGAGTTTCTCTTTAGCAATAGTCATTTTTTCTCAGTAAAGACAGAAAGCATGAATCTTTGAAATTGAAAAAGATGACATGCATACTTTAATAGTGTTTTCGTAAAACTCTCTAACTCATCTTCTTTGTATCTACATGACAGGCTTACCTTGAAAAGAAGTTCACAGATTCATACTTTCATTTTGCTCAGCTTGTTCACTAAAGTTCAGGAAAGTCTTAGAATCAAGATATATATAGATACAGATATAGATATAGATATAGATAATCTCAAGAAGTCTCTCTAACAAAACCATTACTTCCTTTCTCACCAGATCTCTATTTAGGTGACCTGACCTTTTTTTTTTCCTAGTCCAGTTCACAACACACTTATTTATTGGGATCAATACCCAAAATCTTGTCATCAAGCAAGGAGAAGTGACTATTATTTCCTACTTTGTTCAGGCCTTTCCTACAGGATTTCTCAGAGCGTTTTTCTTCTACTTATAGGCCTTTCTCACTAAACTTTGAATTGCGGACAGGAGAGAAAAAACCATCTCCTATTTATTTTTATATTCATGATCTCTGTCATAGTGTTGAATGAATGACTTGAATAATGCATGTATATATGCAAGAGTAAAATTTGCTACCTAGTTTTGTGATTTTGTGTAAGACATTTAATCATTATTAAATCTCAGTTTACTTGTTATAAATAAAGATAATAATGCCTCCTCAGTATATCTCAAAGATTTTTAGCATTAAATGACATAAAACATGAGGAGGCACTTTTTAAATTTTAAAATATTACATAAATGTGAGTGGCATAAGAATTAAACCATGATGCATATAGACTGAAATTACCTATCAATATTTATCTTTTCTTTGCCAGAAGAACATTTTTTTCAACTAAGGCATTAAAATAAAAAATAGGAGGTTTAACTGAGAAGATCTACTAATGTATTATTTTAAAAAGAGGTTAGAGACCCAGTATCAGCTGGATATATTATGATTCTATTTATTTTAAATTGTGTGCATTTAAAATAACATATGGAAATGTTCAAAAAATGTCAGTGTGATTTCAGGTGGGGTTTGTATTAATTTTTAGAAAGGTTTTGGATTATTTCTTTTTTGATAGAGAGTATTTATCATTCTTAGAGAAGAATAAAATTCAAAAAAAATACAGGAAAAAGATTGTGTTCCCTTACTGCTTTCCTTTCTTATATTTCATTCATTCATCAAAATTCTGCATTGTACTTGATGACCCCACTGTGTGAAAATACTCTTGCAGAAATGCCAGGTGTCACTTGGTTGCCAGGCACAACTGACTCTTAGAGACTGTTTACTCAGATACCCGAGTTACAGGAGTCTCTCTTCCTCTAAACCATTTCCTCCCTTGTAATATATATATTACACATTGTGATCTTTTGCTTCTCTGAACAATTGCCTTCTTTTTGCTGACTTTTCTTTTTTTGTCTTTTGTCTTTTTAGGGCCACACCTGCTGCATATGGAGGTTCCCAATCTAGAGGTCGAATCAGAGCTGCAGCTGTTGGTCTACACCACAGCCACAACAATGCAGGATACAAGCCACGTCTGAAATCTTTACCACAGCTCACAGCAATACCGGATCCTTAACCCACTGAGCCGGGTCAGGGATTGAACCAACGTCCTCATGGATAATAGTCGGGTTCATTAACCACTGAGCCATGGTGGGAACGCCTTGCTGACTTTTTCCTATTTGGTCTTTTTAAAAGATAACTTTCAGTAAAGGATAAAATCATAACTCACACACAAATATAAAAATTAACATATTTTAAAGATCTATTTATGATGGAATTAGACAGACATTATATCTGGTTCAAGAGAATTTTTTAAAGGCACATTTATAGGCCTAGAATATGAAAATAAACATGTGGCAAGACTGTTTTTGTCCCACAGATTAAAAAAGATAGCTGAACTTCCACCAGACAAGACGAAATTTCCCACAGATTAAAAAAGATAGCTGAACTTCCACCAGACAAGACGAAATTTGTCAGTGACCTACAATTTAGAAAGGGTTGTAAAATAGCTCAAAGTCAATGAAAGTTTAGAATTAAGTACTTCCTGGAAGGCCATGCTATCTGTGGAGAATGCATAGTATGTTAAAGAAATTGACTTTTTTTCCGTATGATCTCCCATTAATATCATTATTCTCTAAATTCTGATCTTTACTTTTCTTATTCTACTACACCCAGTTTCATACTGAGTTTATATAATTGACAAACAATAGTGGTTTTCTCTTAGAAGTACTTAGGGACTGGTTCGGTGATCATTCAATTTCTTTTGTTACTTTTAATTATAATAAATCCCTCTTGATTATGACATATGATCTTTTAAATGTATTGTTAAGTTTGTTTTGCTAATACTTTCTTTTCTTTTTAGGGCTGCAACTGTGGCATATGGAAGTTCCTAGGTTAGGGGAGTTGAATTGGAGCTGCAGCTGCTGGCCCAAGCCACAGCCAAACAATGAGGGATCTGCAACATATGCCACAACTTGCAGGCGATGCTGGATCCTTAATGCCCAGAGCAAGGCTAGGGATGGAACCTGCATCCTCATGGATAGTCAGGTTCATTTCTGCTGAGCCACAATGGGAACTTCTGGTTTGCTAATATTTTGTTAAGGATTTTTGCATCTATGTTCATCAGGGATATTTGCCTGTAGTGTTATCTTTTTGTAATATTCTTGTCTGGTTTTGGTATCGGGGTAATTCTATCTACACAAAATGTAAGGTATCCCTCCTCTGCCCTTTGATAGAATTTAAGAAGGAATGGTATTTTTAAATGTTTGTTAGAATTCACCAGTGAGGCCATGTGCTCCTAGGCATTTCTTTGTTAGGACGTTTTTGATTACCATTTCAATTCTATTGCTAGTAATTTGTCTGTTCAGATTTTCTATTTCTTTCTGATTCAGTTTTGTTAAGTTGTGTGTGTGTGTACGTCTAAGAATTTATCCATCACTTTGAGGTTGTTTATTTTGTTGTCATAAAACTGTTCACAGTAGCTTCTTCTATCTGTTGCATTTCTGTGGTAACAGTTGCAACATATTCTCTTTCATTTATAATTTTACCTATTGGAAACATCTATCTCTTTTTTTGTTGATGAATCTAGCACAAGATTTGTCTATTTTACTTAACTTTTCTAAAACCCAGATCTTTCATTGATTATTTCTATTGTCTTTTTACCCACTATTTCATTTATTTTCACTATACTTTTGTTATTGCCTTCTTTCTACTAACTTTGGCTTAGTTCTTCTCTGACTAGTTTCTTGAGGTATAAAATTAGGTTACTTATTTGAGATCATTTCTTGCTTCTTAATGTAGGTATTTATGACTGAGAAATTACCTCTTATAGAAGCTTTTGATGCATCTCATAGGTTTTGCTATGCTGTATAACCATTTCTATCTGTATAAATACATTTTTCATTGATCTTTTGATTTTTTTCTTTGACTCATTGGTAACATATTGTTTAGTTTTCATGTACTTGTGAATATTTTATATTCTTTTAATTGATTGATAGTTTCATAACTACATTGGTTTGAAAAAATATTCAATATGATTTGAATTTTCTTAAATTTATTAGGACATGTTTAATGACCTAATAAGGTATAATGGAGAATGTTCTGTTTCTACTTGAGAAGACAATGCATCCAATTTCTCTTGGATGTTTTATACATGCCTTCTATGTCCATCTGGTCTAATGCAGAGTTTAAGTCTAATGCTTCCTTATGGATTGTCTGAATAACCTATCCATTCTTGAAAGTGAGATACTGAAATCCCTTACTATTACTGTATTGATCTCTACTTTTCCCTTTTTATCTGATAATATTCATTTTGTGTATTTCAGTGTTCCTCTGCTGAATGCATAAATATTTACAAATATCATATTTTCTTTATTCAATAATATGTGACTTTGTGCCTAAAAAACAATGTTATTCATCTGCAATTTATATAAGTGTAATTCACTTTTGTTTGTTGTTTTTAAGGCAGGTGTGTACATCTCTGTTTCACTGTATTCTACAAGGCATTGCAAAGCTATACACATATCAAAATGATACTAATTAATTCTCATTGATCATCTGTACTCCTAATAACTTCTGTTAATATAGTGGTGTAAAGATGGCCTAACAAATTAACTTTTATAAATAGTATTTATTTATTTAAATATAGTTAATTTATAGTATTATATTTCAGGGTACAGTATAGTGATTCAATATTTTTACAGATTATACCCATGTAAAGATATTAGAGCTCACCCATGAATTTGGTAAAGTTGCAGTATACCAAATTAATGCACAGAAATCTTTTGCATCCAATACATTAACAAAGAAAGATCAGAAAGGGAAATAAAGGAAATAGCCCTAATTACTACTGCATCAAAGAGAATAAAATACCTTAGAATAAATATGCCTAAGGAGGCAAAAGAACTGTACTCTGAAAAGTATGAAATGCTGATAAAAGAAATTGAAGATGATACAAACAGATGGAAAGATATAGCATGCTCTTGGACTAGAAAAATCACTACTGTTGAAAAGGCTCTACTACCCAATGCAATCTGCAGATTCAATGCCTACCAAACTATCAATGGCATTTTTCACAGAACTAGAATTAAACTTTTTAAAATTTGTATGGAAGCACAAAAGATCCTGAGTAGCCAAAGGAATCTTGCAAAAGAAAAATGGAACTGCAGGAATCAGGCTCCTGACTTCAGACTATGCTACAACGCTAGAGTCATCAAAATGTCATACTACTGGAACAAAACCAGAAATACAGATTGACAGAACAGAAAGAAAAACTAGAGATAAACCTATGTTCAACTAATCAATAACTAAGGAACCAAGAATACACAATGGAGAAAAGACAACCTCTTCAATAAATGATGTCAGGAAAACTGGACAGCTACATGTAAGAGAATGAAGTTAGAACATTCTTTTACACCATACACGACAATAAATTCAAAATGAATTAAAGGCCTAAATGTAAAGCCAGATACTATAAAACTCTTAGAAGACAACATAGGCACAGCACACTTTGACATAAATCACAGCAGTATCTTTTTCGATATGCCTCCTAGAGTAATGACAATAAAAACAAAAGTAAACAAATGGGAGCTAATTAAACTTAAAAGATGAATTAGCACAGCAAAAGAAACTATAAAAAACTTAGAAGTTGAATTAGCACTGCAAAATAAACCAAAAAGAAAAAAAAAAACCTGAAAAGACAGCCCACAGAATGGGAGAAAATCTTTGTAAACAAAGCAACTGACAGAAGATTAATCTCCAAAATGTGCAAACGTCTAGTGTAGGTTTATATCATAAAAACAAACAACCAATCAAAAAATGAGCAGAGGATCTAAACAGACATTTCTCCAAGGAAGACAGGTGGCCAAAAAGTACATGAAAAGATGCTCAACATCACTAATTATTAAAGAAATGCAAGTCAAAACTACCGTGAGGTATCACCTCACATCAGTTAGAATGGTCATCAAAAAGTCTACAAACAATAAATACTGGATAGGGTGTAGAAAAACCCTACACTGTTGGTAGGAATTTAAACTTGTGAAACCACTATTGAGAAAAATGTGGAGGTGCCTCAAAAAACTAAACACAGAACTACCAATGGATTCGGAAATCCAACTCCTGGGCATATACCTGAAGAAAATAATAATTTGAAAAAATACACGCACCCCAGTGTTCCCTGCAGCATTGTTTACAATAGCCAAGACATGGAAGCAACTTACATGTTTGTCAACAGGGGCCTGGATGAAAAAGACATGATACATATATACAATGGAATGTTACTCAGCCCTAAAAAGAATGATACAATGCATAGCAATATGGATGGACCTAGAGATTATTATACTAAGTGAAATATATCAGGCAGAGAAAGACAATAATATCACTTATATGTGGAATCTAATAAAAATGATATGAGAACTTATTTACAAAACAGAAACAAACTCACAGATTTCAAAATCAAACTTATGGTCACCAAAGTGCAAACCACAGAGGGGAGGGATAAATTAGGGGGATGGGATTGGCATATACACACTACTATGTATAGAATAGGTAACTGGCAAAGATCTACCGTACAGCACAGGGAAATCTACTCAATATTCTGTAATAACCTACTATATGGGGAAAAAAGAATTGTACGTATTGTAATTATATTATAATTATATATATTTTATAATTATATATAATATATAACTTAATTTTCTGTTTTCCTGAAACTAATACATTGCATCATACATTACACACCAATAAAAATTTTTAAAAAGAAATGTAATTATCAAGAAAGTTAGTGCCCCCCTCTTCAAGTTTCAGTGAGAAGGCAGGATCCTAAATGCCATACATTAATTAGCCAACACAGATGGCCTAACACATTAACCAATCTCTCTATATTTCAATACTTTTCTACAAGCTCGCACCAGTGCTTAAGAATGCTCTCTACTTTTGTCTCAATGGAGTTGACTTCAATCTGTTTCCCCTATTGCAAATAGTCTTTAATAAATCGTTTTGCCTATTTTACTGGTCTGGTGAAATTTTTCCTCAAACAATATTTGATTTTAGAGTATATATTTTCATTACGATGTGGTGTTTCCTAAAGTAGCTTAATACTTTCATGCTTAGGAGTGTGGAAAGTCCAAATCTGAGAGTGAAGGAAGAGTCTGGATCGGAAGATTGGCTCACAAACTTGTTGGAGTCCAAGATCACAGAGATTAATAAAGGCAAAATTGTCAGATAGAAAAAACATGACAACTCATGAAGGGCTTTGAGTACCCAGAGACAAGGTAAATCATAGTAGAGGAAGAGTAAGCACTTCACTGTAGAAAAGAGAGCAAGAGAGTGAGGAATTTCACCAGCAAAAAACCCAGTTAATAGAGTGGGCATAGGGTGGTAGAGGAGGCAAAGACCAAGAGATCCAAGCATATAGTACGGTTTAAAAAAAGAGAGCAAATCTCAGCAAAAATCTGTATATGGCACAGGGCCCTAGCCACAAAAACTATCCTTCCTCTCCAGGGAAAGTATTGACTCAGTTCCTGGCAAACGGAAATGATTACAGCTTGCATTTTAAGAACCAGCACCTCAGAAGGGAGATAATCTTATCAATGAAACTTTTCACCTTTCAACTATGCTTATATTTGTGTTGGAATTTGGAGCCTGAAATTATTTTCTCTGCCTTGTCTTTTCTGACCATCATTTACCTGTCATTTAAGACTCAAATACTGGACCTTTTATAGCGCATCTCTGGGTTAGTTGCTCCTCCTCTCTATTCTCTGTGTACCCCTTTGTCCCAGCTGCTTACTGAATAGTTGTGCATCAGAGGATTCCTACAGCAAACTGTCTGTGCCTTGAAGTCAAGGAATATATTTCATACCTCTTTGTATCGCTAACTCCTGCACAGTGCCTGATACTTCTACTAGTAAAAGTTAAATTGAGTATGACCAAAATGAGAGAGAAATAGAACAAAAAACTTGTTTCATTTCAATATTATATCTTCATCGACAAATGAGAATGACTTTTCTTTGGTTGTATTAGAACCGAATTTTGACTAATGAAAGTCAATCAATTAGCTACTAATTGGGTATGCAGCTAAGCAGAAAATAAGCACTGTAAGAAGTTGAAACCTAGAGTTTGGCCTCATGTGCACTCGAGGTTCTGACCTCTCACTCACTTCCACCCTCTTTCATACCAAAATGTGGCTATATAAGCAATGATTGTTTAAATTAAAAAATTTGTATTTTTTGCATATTTACTCATGTTGCCACAGTTGTTGTTGCTACTTTTATTGTTATTAACATTACTACTATCATGAGGAATAATCAGGGAGTAGCATATAAAAGGTGCTAAGACTGGAGAATGTAGTCATTTTAGGGAAGCAAGATTGGTGCACAGAAAGGCAAATAGAGCATAGCATGGAGAACTGCAAGTACTTCAGTAAAGCTGGACTTCAAAATAGAAGAAAAAAAGCTGAAGGAAGTAAGGACACAAGGACACAGTAGCATTTGTAAGGTATGAGAATACATTTGTACTTTCCTCTGAGCTAATAAATTAATGGATGACATTCATTTCAAAGCAATATCTCCAATGATAGCCTAGTGTATTAAAGGAAGACAGACGTGAATTTTGTTGTCCTGTGATGAATCTATATAATGTTTCAGATGAGAAGTAGAGGGTTTGACCTGGACTGGTGAGAGTGAGTATGCGGAGAACAAAGAGATTCAGAAATTACAAAGTAGAATTGGCATATTTGGTGATTGACTTTATGTAGAAGAAGGAAAAAAGAAGGAATTTTGACTTGCAAAATTAGGATTCTGGTAAGAGCAAGTGTGTAAATGGAAATCCCAGCCATCAATACAATGGTTCTGGAAGGAGGAAGAGAACTAGATTGAGATTGTCAGTTCAGTTTAGAATATGATACGCATTTTAGTCCCTTTGGACTGCTGTAACAAAATACCACAGACTGGGAGGCCTATAATCAGAAAAAATGTATTGCATAGAGTTCTGTAGGTCAGGATGCCAGCAGGGTAAGGTTAAGTCTGTCTTCTGGTCACAGATTTCCCCTCATACCTTCACATGGAGAAAAGACCTAGGGATAGCTCTGGAACCTCTTTTATAAGGGTACTAATTTCATTCATAAGGGTTCCCCCACAGGACCTAAGCACCTCCCAAAGTCCTCACGTTCTAATACATCACATTTGGCATTAAGATTTCAACATATGGGAGTTCCCTTCGTGGCTCAGTGGTTAACGAATCCGACTAGGAACCATGAGGTTGCGGGTTCGATCCCTGGCCTTGCTCAGTGGGTTAAGGATCCGGCGTTGCCGTGAGCTGTGCTGAAGGTTGCAGACGCGGCTCGGATCCTGCGTTGCTGTGGCTGTGGCGAAGGCCGGCAGCTACAGGTCCTGTTAGACCCCTAGCCTGGGAACCTCCATATGCCGCGGGTGTGGCTCTACATAAAGGCAAAAAGACAAAAAGAAAAAAAAAAAAGATTTCAACATATGAATTTTAGGGGGTAGCAGAGACAAACATTCATTTGATAACAATGAGTTTTAGATATTTTTGTTAAATAAACTATGAAGTAGTAAACCTGTATATCTCTTTCATTATTATATCTCTAATGGCTACTATTGAATTAGGCAGAGAATAATCACACAAACAGTATTTACAGAATGAAAGATGTTTGATTGTGAAGAAAACAATGTACTATGAATTTCTATCACATCAACAGTAGACATTCTCAAAGAAGAATCTAGAAAAAGTGGAGCAGTTTTGACAAAACAAAATCCTCTACTAAAGCAAAACTTAGGTTTTGCATTGAAAAAAAAGTTTGCAATGGAAAACCCTTTGCAAAATATATTACACATTTTATCTCTGTTAACACTACAGCATATTGCTTTCTAGATGTATTCCTTCTAGTCAAAAATTGTCTTCTCCCCAAAAACACATGAAAAGATGTTCAGCATCACTAATTATTAGAGAAACACAAATCAAAACCACCAAGAGGTACCACCTTACTCCAGCCAAAATGGCCATCATTAAAAGGTCTACAAACTAAATGCTGAGAGGGTATGGAGAAAAGGGAACCCTATTACACTGTTGGTGGGAATGTAAATTGGTGCAACCACTGTGGAAAATAGTATGGAGACTCCTCAGAAAACTAAAAATAGAATTACCATTTGATCCAACAATCCCACTCCTTGGCATCTATCCAGAGAAAACCGTGACTCGAAAAGATACACGTACTCCAATGTTCACTGCAGCACTATATACAATAGCCAAGACATGGAAACAATCTAAATGTCCATCGACAGAGGAGTGGATAAAGAAGATGCGGTACACATACACGACTGAATACTACTCAACCATTAAAAGGAAAGAAATAATGGCATTTGCAGCAACATGGACGGACTTAGAAATTATCACGCTAAGTGAAGTTAGTCAGACGGTGAGACACCAACATCATTTGCTATCACTTACATGTGGAATCTAAAAAAAGGACACAATGAACTTCTTTGCAAAAGGGGTACTGACTACACAGACTTTGAAAAACGTATGGTTTCCAAATGAGACAGGTTGGGGGGTGGGGGGATGGGCTGGGGGTTGGAGGTTGGGGATGGAAATGCTATAAAGTTGGGTTGTGATGGTCATTTTACGACTATAAATATAATAAAATTCATTGAGTAATTTAAAAAAAATTGAGTGTCTTCTCTGTGCCAGACACTTTCCCACAGTCTGTAAAACCATAAAAAACAAAATAGTCACTACACTCATGGAGTTTATATTCTCATGAAATGAGATGGACATATAAACAGTAAACAGATGTGATGTGTCATAAGGGAATCAGTACTGTGGAAAAACTAATGAAGTATGTTGGGAGTATCAGAGGCAAGAGAGGGAATGCTGTTTTATTGAGTGGTGGAGAAAAGCCTCACTATGATGTTAATTTAGCAAACATTCAAAGAAGGGCAGCAGCAAATCATGTAGATATGGGGGAGGAAAGGGTTATTGTTCAGGCAGGGAGGGCTAGCAAATTCAAAGCAAGAATGTGCTTTCAGGTAGGAGGACTAGCGGAAGGGCTTGAAGCCAAAGAGGTAGCCCAGGAGCCAGTTCCTACAAGTTTTAAGGCAACCCTACATAGAACTTGTAGGCAAGAGGAGGCACAAGTGAACATTTAAATTTTTTTTTTTTTTGTCTTTTTGCCTTTATGTAGAGCTGCACCCTAGGCATATGGAGGTTCCCAGGCTAGGGGTCTAACAGGAGCTGTAGCTGCCGGCCTACACCACAGCCACAGCAACGTGGGATCCGAGCCACTTCTGCAACCTACACCACAGCTCATGGCAACACTGGATCCTTAACCCACTGAGCAAGGCCAGGGATCGAACCCGCTACCTCATGGTTTCTAGTCGGATTCGTTAACCACTGAGCTACGACGGGAACTCCTGAACATTTAAATTGTATACGGTGAGCAATAAGCATGGGAAATGATGCTTAACAAATTTATAAAGCAAGGAAATAAAAATTAAAATGATTTTGTTTTTAACCTGACAAATTAATTGATTATGCATGATGTTGATGAAAACATAGGAGAAAAGGTCATCTCACTTTTGGCTCATGGGGAGTGCATACTTGGACAATCTTTTGAAGAACAGCTTACATAGAAACTTTAAATTTTAATGTTTTTGACCTTGTTGTTTTAGTTCTGAGAATTGATTCCAGTAATACTATGAAGGAGAAACTAAAAAGTATAATTACAAGGAAATTTTTATTATAAAATTGCTTCTGACGGCAAATTTGGAAGTTATCTAAATCAGTAAAATGTATTCTAATATATCCATTACGTGGAATATTAGGTAACCATTAAATATAGAAACAATGTATGGTGGAGACACACTATTGAGACCCAATACCTTTTCTTTTCCTTTCCTAGTAGAAACACCCCTTTTGTGGTTGTGGCAATATGCAATAAACACTTCATTTCTCAGTTTCTGTTGGAGCTATGAACTGCTTTTTGGCTAAGTTATGGTTAATGACTTCTTAGAAGAAATTCTCCTCTGAAAGGTAAGGTGTATATGCACTTTTAACTCTTCTTTCTTGACAAAGGTTTCATCTTAATGATAGAAGCATTTTTGATATCAGTAGTTCGAATAGAAAGATCATACTTTCTATTTCCTATACTCTACATCGGGGCCCAAATAACATTAATCTCTGAGAGAAAGACCAACTATCTAAAAATACCAATGTAAATATGCATTTTATCAAAAATTTTGCTTAAATCAACAGAAAATATTATATTTGATGATGAAATACTGGAGGCATTTCCACCAATACAATAATTAAGAATGCCCACTACCACTATTTTAACATCTATTTTAACTAGCAGTATATAACAAATATAAAATTTCACATATATGAAATAACATCTATGAATACCGGCAAGGAAAAGACAAATTTATGATTTTCAGATAACAAAATTTTGTATGTAGAATTTTCAAAAGAAAAACTAAGCAAAAAATTCTCTAGATCAATGAATGTTCAATACGATTGCTAAATTAAGTTTATATATATTTGAGTCAATAGTGCCTGTCATTGTCTTTTCTTAACACTCACAGCATTAATTAGTTGGAAACTATGGAGGAAAAGCATTCTTATTCCAAACAGTAAGAAAATACAATCTGTCTAGGACTATCTATCTAAAAATTCGATAAGGGTATGTGAAGAAAAATATAAGCCTTTGCTTAAAGTTTAAAAAAAGAATATGTGGCTTAATGATTATATAAAATACGGCCCTAGGCATGTACATATTAATATTCCATTAAAATCCACTTTTAGGAGTTCCCGTCATGGCTCAGTGGTTAACAAATCCAACTAGGAACCATGAGGTTGTGGGTTCGATCCCTGGCCTTGCTCAGTGGGTTAAGGATCCGGCATTGCCGTGAGCTGTGGTATAGGTTGCAGACGCGGCTCGGATCCCACGTTGCTGTGGCTCTGGCATAGGCTGGTGGCTACAGCTCCTGTTAGACCCCTAGCCTGGGAACCTCCATATGCCGCAGATGCAGCCCTAGAAGTGGCAAAAATACAAAAAAAAAAAAAAAATCCCCTTTTAGTTGTCAGAAAATTTATCTTTCTAAAATTCACCTGGAAGCACGTACAGTATAAGAATAGAAGACTGTTGGATTTCCCGGTGTGGCTCAGCGCATTATGAACCCAACTAGTATTCTTTAGGATGTGGGTTTGATCCCTGGCCTCATTCAGTGGGTTGGGGAATCCAGCGTTGCAGTGAGCTGTGGTGTAGTTCACAGATGTGACTTGATCCTGCAGTGCTGTGGCTGTGGTATAGGCCAGCAGCCGCAGCTCTGATTCTACCCCTGGCCTGGGGACTTCCATATACTGCAGGTGCGGCCCTAAAATACAAACAATAAAAAGAGTCTGAATAAGGAAGAGATGATGAAAAATACAAAACAACAATAATTAACAGCGTGATGTGGCATAACCCTGAAAGATAATTCAGTGCATGTAAGAGTAATGATTTCTACTGTAAACAATTGCCCACCACGTGACAGGCAGCGCAGTGGGGAGGCACTTCATACAGGTCATATTGTACATTCTCTATTTGAGTCAAGTGTCAGCATACCTACCTAATACTTGGAAATCTGTTTCAGAGAAGTTAGCTAACTTGTTAAAAATGACAATTAGCACTTTATAGATGCAAGATTTAAAAGAATGACTCAGTGGAAGTTCCCATTGTGGCTCAATGGAAACGAATCCAACCTGTCGTCCATAAGAATGCAGGTTCGATCCCTGGCCTCGTTCAGTGTGTTGAGGATCTGGCAATTGCATGAACTGTGGTGTAGATCACAGACAGAGCTCAGATCCTGCATTGCTGTGGCTGTGGCATAGGCTGGCAGCTGCAGCTCCTATTAGATCCCTAGCCTGGAAGCTTCCATATGCCTCGGGTGTGGACCTAAAAAGAAAAAAAAAGAATGACATATTCTACACTGGAGGTGCTAACCAGAGAGAATGATTTCCTGACTTTTTTCTAGACAAGATTTCCAAAGACATGGCTATTTCTTGTTTTCTACCAGTAGGAATATCAGATTACTTGTTGTATGCTTACACCAGGACCTTTACTTTTTCTTTTCTTTTAATTATTTGAATTTAGTTTGAGTGAAATCCAATCCCTTATATTCAAAGATTCCCTAATGTAAACATCAAAATCTAGTAATTTTATTGCATATTATCCAAAAACAACATTCTAAACTTGATATTAAAGGTAATTAGTAAGAAAAGAAGCATGATTCAACTAGCGTATCTTTCACAATTTGTAATTTGTTGAAAAAATATCAATAATACCCTTAGCAACAGCATCCCACAATTCACAGCAAATATTGTTTATAATTTAGAGGAAAAAAACCTTAAAAGCAATTAAAAAATTATAGATGAAGTAGCACAATATTTAAGTTTAAAAAAATAGAAGTAAAAGCACAGAGAAAATATAAATGGATTTCATTCTGAAAATTTACTGTTCTACATGTCACGTATCAGAAAAAATTAATATCAAACAACTAGAAATGCTTGTTAATACGTTATTTTGCAGAAGGAATTTACATAGGTTGATAAGAAAAATACACAAAACTGGAAACAAAGTAGAAAAATAGCATGATTACTTATTAATAACTCACATTAAAACCTAGCTGATAAAAATGCTAAAAAGTCCAATGATAATAACAAAAATGTCCAATGAAATTGACTATTTTTATCTATTAAATTAGTAACAATATTGAGACATTTGTCTCCATTTCTCTGCCTGCCATTAGCTTAGATTTCTCATGTGCATATAATTTGGTATAAACTCTTAACAATAAAAAATGTAAAAGAATTTAGACTTGCATCTAGAAATACCAAAAAGGGTAACGAGCATTATTTCTTCATTGAATATTTTATTTTTCTATATTTAGAATTTGTTTTGTAATGAGCAGGACATATTTAGGATAAAATGAGAAAACAGGCATAATTTTAAAGGAATTACTAAGCAATAATTCAGCAGCACTATAAGAGTGATTTTAGCTTTGTATTTGTAGAGGGTGGCCAATTGAGAAGTTTATATAAAAATATTCTTGATCAAAATTTAACTTTTAAAATAATAGATTCATAGAAACCATAATGCATCTCTTTTCCTGGAAAAAAATAGAAGAAAACATGAACCATTGGGCTAGTGGACATAAGATATAAATAGAACCCATCTCTACTGTGAGATATACCTTCACAAAAAGGCTATGGACCTGTCATACTTATATGAGAAGCTCTATACTAGGGCATCATTGCCTCAGCATAGATCCAGCAGCAGTCAGTTCACACTGTGGTACAGGCAGCCCTCATCAGGGAGAGAAAAGGGATGTGACTCAGCAAAATGGACCTCTTGGGGAGGAAGCCAGACACCTGCTCAGCACAGCATGCCCAATTATTTTGTTTTGTACATGCATCAGAACAAAGTATTTTCTACTCACTGAGTAGATCCTTGAGAGAAATGAGGACTATCAATAGACTTATCATTTTATGTGAAATCATTATATTATGGCCAAAGTCAAACAAAACCACAGTTTCACTAGGGGCCTTTCAGAAAAGGACGATAGGATGAGCCCCAGTGACAACTGGGCAGCAGCACTTTGTCACTGTTTTCCATTCTATCCACACTTTTTGTATAGACTCTGAGCAGGAAGCACCCAAATCCACTTATTGGATACATTTACCTGAGATGTTTTGTATGGGTTTTAATTCCCAGGGAAGAGGTAGAAATATCATGTCATGGATACTCTTTCAATTGTGGGCATCTGAGTCAGTACATTTGGGGGTCTCGAATGTTGAACTGAAAATAGCAAGGAAAGCTTTTAGAAAATGTCTAAAAGGGAAATCTGGTCTTCTCTCTTAAGACTGAGTGTACAGTATATAGTGTATATTAAGGCTGTGGCCAGGTAGTTTAAACTAAAAAAAAAAAAAAGATTAGCTTCTCCTTGGATAGAATACATACATAAATCAAACAGTGCCCTCAAAAGCACTCCCTGAATGAACAAAGCCATCAGAATCAGAAAAACTCATTCTAGCTATTTGGAATAGAGGAAGGAGCATCAAAATGCATAAGAGCTTCAGGATTCACAGAAAATGTTTGCTAACAGTTCTACAAAGTTTTATGGAGCATACAATTGAAAACACAAGAAGATCCCTACCTTTCGAAAAATTTCCTCCAAATGATGACACCAAGAATATTCTCTGAAGCAGCAGATAAGTTGGGAGATGAAGAGAGAGCCATTGGATTCAATTCTCCAAGAAACATTATCTGCAAATAAAAGATTTTAAAATAATGGAGGATTCAGCCTTTGTATAAATGTACAAGACTCAGAAACATAGCTTTTGAACAAAGTTCAAGTTTGGTGCTTTGTAGGGACTGGGGAGGTAGGTCGAATCCAGGTAATGTTGAGACACTTCCATAACAGGCCTAGAGAAAGCCATCATAGATCCTCAATTATAAATCCCCTTGACTTTCTCAGTAGGCAGGACCAACACTGTAGCTTCTAGGATTGCAGGTAATGGGAAAGAACGTAAGTCCTTTGAGCACAAACTGCATACTGGAATAAAAGAATACACATCTTGATGGTCCCTGACTCTGGGCCTCCTCTTCACCCATACTGTCTTTCTACTATTCTTTTTCTTCCATACTATTTTATTGAATGAACGTCTTTCAAATTACTATTACCTCTCTTTACCATTGTAAGATAATCAAATTTCTCCTGTCATAAAAAAAGCTAAAATTCTCGTCACTACAGCTACCTTCCTTGTCTTCCTTCCTTTTCACAATTAAATTTCTCCAATTTATCTCTACTAAACGTCTTCATTTCCTCCTAGCCTGTTCACTCCTTTCTGGCTTCTCTCTCCCACATTAACTTTACCAAGTGAATTTCTGCAAGTTCATCCGTGACCTCCAATTCATTTATCAGGTCTCATCTTTACTTGGTCACCCATTCACATCAGAAAGTATTGGAAATTCCAAGAGATTCTTTCTTCATAACTCCAACAACACATTCTCTTAATTTTCTTTCTTATTCTCTGATCATACTTTCTGAATGTAACTTGCTAATACTTCTGTCTCTGATCTTGAACGCTAGAGTTCTTCAAATCATGGTTTAGGACCTACTTTCTCTCTATTTACTGTTGTTAGATAATTGCATCCATTTTTATTTTATTTATTTATTTTTTGGCTGTCTTCATCCAGTTTTAGAATATTTAATACCATCTTTAGGCAAGTATCTCCCCAAATTCTAATACAGTTCTCTCTTCTATAATATATAGCTGCATAATTCTCTATTTTTCATTTCATCTTGAAACATGACAAAAGCATCTCAAGCTTCCTTGTAGGATTCCCATTTTAATGAATGAAACACAGTTGTCCACTTGCAAACTTGAGTCACCTCAATCATCTCTTCATGTTCACCAGACATACTCACTAAACAACTAGGCCATGTTAATTTTATACACTAATTATTTCCTGGATCCAAAAACTTTCCTCATCCCAAGACTATCATTATCACCTGTGGCTTACAATACTGCAAAGGCATTTTTAATCTCTTGCTGTACTGTAAATTATTGTTCAAAGAATCCCCAGAGTACTCATTTAAAAATGAAAGTCCTATTATTTCATTGCTTAAACTTTACCAAAAGTTCATATTTCTAATAGTATAAAGTAATATTATTAATAAAACATCAAATTCTTCGCCAACATATGAGGCCTCAAATTACATGGTGACTGCATAGTTCTCCAAACTCCCTCTGGGTATTCTCCTCTGGCCCTGTGCTTTAGCCACACTGGCTCTCTTTTCCAAGCCCCTTTCTTTCGCAGGTCCTCCTTGTACACTGCTTTTTTACTATCTAGAATGTTCTGCTCTTACCCTTGTCAACCTAAAAATGCTGAGGCAAAATTCAAACAAAAGCATGTATTTGGGATCAAAGAATTGCAAATCAGAGCACACAGATTTGGGCAGCAATCTAAATAGTCCCTAAGGAGCAAAATCAGATGGTTTTTAAAGACTAAAAGGAACATCTGCATAATTCCCTTACACTTAATTTTGATTGGTGTTAGTGGCAGAAAGCTACTCTTGACAGAACATGACCAGTTGCCAAGGCTATTACTCAGCAAAAGTCCATTACTAGAACAAGTTGCAGGTATTCTCATGAGCTTATGGAATATTTGCAATATTTGCTGTTTGGTCCAGCTCCAAAATTCATGTTTCAGCTGGTGCATAAGGCTCACTTCAGAATATACATAAGGCTCACTTCTTTCAAGGCCTCCTGGCTCTATTTTAATACTCCTTGACATAAGAGAATCTGTTTAATTGCAACTTTCGTACCCTTAATATGGTGAACTCCTTCATCTTTTGAATATGAGCACACTTTTTTCTTTAAAGCACTTATCACAGTTGACAATCGTTTATTTCTGATATGTTGTGCATATATTGTCCCCCAATTAATTATGTCAATATAATTTCTCTTACAGTTTCATCTAGTCCAAACCACCTGATTTTTTAGTGCTTGCCACTTTTTGTGAACCCTTTCTAGTATCTGAGAACAAACTGTATATGGAGAGTTCCTCAATAGCAAGTAATTCTGGTGTCTCTTCAGAAATGGAAACAGCACTAAGGCAATTTGCTGCCCACCAAGAGCACCAGATAGCACATTCTTGGTGTTTATGTCACATGGCATTCTGGATGGAATCTGTGGGACGAAACATAGAGAACAACAGCCAGATATTCTTCACGATGATACTATCTTTCAAATTTTCAACAACCGTAACTGCCAGAGTCTAACAGACAAACCCAAGGTCATCATCGTGCAGGTCTGCCAAGGTAGTAAGTCCGAGTTCAGGAAACATAGGCACTGGCTGTGCACTTTATCTTGAGACAATCTTGCATTCTTCTCAGTTTCATAAGCTTCACTTTTACTTCTAGATTCTTAAGAGAATAGAATAGCAAGGATGTAAACACTAACCTTACTTTTAAGGGATTTTGTTGGGGGCAAAGGGGAGAAATAAGTCAAATTTTCTGATCCTCAGTTCAACGGTCTTTCCACATTAATGTAGTGCCCCTGTACAGCTACCTTACAGTAAGTAATGAATGAGGGTTCACATAAGCCACTGGGTTTGGTGGCAGTTACCTTTTGGAAGGAGAACCAATGCCTGGACAGATCCAACTTTTTCCTCGTCTCTAATTTTTTCACGTTCATCTTCAGATTCTGAGGTAGAATGAATACAAAGTGAAGGATCAAAGCCCTATTCTGAAGGTTATTTTCAAAGCTGAAAACTAGGATTCCTAGGTTTTTATGGGAACACCTTTTGGGGGGGGGGGTCTTTTTTGGTCTACACCACAGCTCACAGCAACACCAGATCTTTAACCCACTGAACGAGGCCAGGGATTGAATTCACATCCTCAAGGGTACTAGTTGGGTTCATTAACCTCTGAGCCACAGTGGGAACTCCTATGGGAATATCTTTTGACAACACTAGATGTCTAAGTGTTTTCATTTGTGATGTGAGATCTGGAGTCAGGTACCTGTCAAAGAAGATGATTCAGTGCTCTCAGATTCATCATTCTCATTTTCAGGAAGAGATTCTGAAATAATATGAAAAAAATTGTTCTCAGAATTAAATTTATAGGACTTATACGTTTCAAATTCTCTCCCTTGCACTGACAAGGAAATGTTCAGCATGGGTCTTCTCTAAGAAGCACAGAGATTTGGTCCATTCTCTGAGTCCCATGTTTGTTTTGGAAGACTAACTTTCTGCCAAATCAGGATTTCCCTTAAACAAAAGAGAGTTCATCATCTTCCTCTTATGTAATTCAAGGAATAAGCAATTATTTTTAATCAAGGTTTTCCTGCAATAGTATTTTTCATTATTGGGAAGAAAATTATCTTTATACAAAAGTTAGATATTCTTTTAATGATAATAAAATTGTTTCAGAGGGTGTTCCAATAATTGGGAATTTACTCATGCACACATTTTACATAGACTAGGGGTCAGCAAACTATGGCTTACAGTCCAAATTCAGCCTGACACCAGTTTTTGTAAACAAAGTTTTACTGGAAGACATTGACATTAATTTGTATTCATTTTCTATTGCTGATTCCATGCTACAACAGACTGGAGTAATTGTTACAGAAACCATATAGTCCAAAAAGCTTAAATCATTTACTCTCCTGCTTGTCAAAGAAAAAGTGTGCCAACACATGCTCTAGAGAGGAACACATATCTATATTCCTCTAACCTTCAATTTCCCTATGTCTTTCTTTTATAAGGAGAAATCTAGGTTCTTAGAGATTTGTCCCTTGGGTTAAGCCACAGCTCATAAGATGATGGTGGCTTTATTCTATTGACTATTTTACATCTGAGAATGACTCTAGAGGCCACAGCATATGGCCAGAGTAGCACGGATTAGCTAAAGACCATAATTTCATTTAACAAAACATTAGAACCATTTATTCATTTAACAAATATTTACTCAGTATATTTAACATTTACAAATAGGAGTCAGATGCCCTTTCCATGAACAAAGCAAAGATTCGTGCCTCATTGAGCTTACAGTTTAGCAGGGAAAGATGTATTTTAATGAATAAATGAATGTTATTGAATAAGTGAAAATGGCAATTGCTAAAGGAAAAAAAGAAAATATGCAGTAGTGCAAAGTGACTGAGGATGCTGGAGTAGGGACTAGGGTATATCAGGGCATTTTGCTATATTCAGTTAGATAGTCAGGCAAAGAAGGTGCTAGATATGTGAATAGTATAGTCTCTGCTTGCAAACAGAAACAAGAAGACAAAAACGGCATAAGGATAGCAGATAAAGAAAGAAGTTAGGGAACTATACTCAATATTTTGTGATAACATATAATGTAAAATAATCTTAAAAGAATAGGTGTGCATATATTTATGTGTGTGTGAAGCGCATTGCTGTACACCTGAAACTGACATTACATTGTAAGTCTACTATTCTCCAATAATTTTTTTAGGAGTCCTTATCGTGGCTCAGCAGTTAACAAACCCGACCTATATCCATGCGGACATGGGTTTAATCCCTGACTTTGATCAATGGGTTAAGGATCCAGCGTTGCCATGAGCTGTAGTGTATGTAGGCTAGCAGCTATAGCTCTGATTAGACCCCTAGCTTGGGAAACTCCATATGCCACAAGTGCAGCCCTAAAAAGACAAAGGCCAAAAATAAAAATAAAAAATAAATAAAAACATACTAAGTTACTGGTCTTTTTCTGAGGTACTCACCTAAACCCAGTTGTTATCAGGATTCAAGAGATGGTTCATAAAAATTTTGTTTGCCACTTGTGTTTTCTCAGCGAGATCATCAACCAGGTCTTCAGTCCTATTTACAATGAGGTTCATTTCTTCCTCCAGTCTTTGTAACTCACCCCTATTCAGCACATTATTGTCCATTAAATCATCAGAAATACTGTCAAGCATGTTCTTGGGAATCAACTTCACCGTGTTGACTGGATCTTCTTTTTGTGGTCTCTCCTCTGTGAGAAGGATAGGATTTTAGATATGAACAGGAGCTTAGATCTGATTCCAGGCCAGTGGTTCTCAAATTTCAAAAGGAATCTCCTGAAAAAATCTTGATAAGCAGAGCTTCCTGCACCCCATTCTCAGAAATTCTTATTTGATAGATCAAGGTAGAGCCCATGATTTTACATTTGTAACAACTTCTGAGGTGATGCGAAAGCCGCTATTCTGAGGACCACACTTAGACTAGCACCTATGTCATCCAACCTTCTACTTGTTTTTAGATGGGGAAGCCGAGGTCCAGAAAAGTGAAGCAACAT
This sequence comes from Catagonus wagneri, assembly GCA_004024745.2. NCBI lineage: Eukaryota > Metazoa > Chordata > Mammalia > Artiodactyla > Tayassuidae > Catagonus > Catagonus wagneri. The sequence goes on along the minus strand of PVHT020000034.1, from coordinate 14,570,815 downwards.
CGCAGGTCAGAGAGCTGATTCCATTTTATCTTTGTATTACCTATGACCCCTTTACTTCCTGTCATTTTTACCAATACCTAATTCAAAAACATATTATATTCAATATGTGTAGCAGTGAGGCATAAAAATATTGCACCTGTAAAATTTCTCAGAATTTCTGTTTCCATGGGCAAGGTGGGTAGGGCAACTCTGTATTCAGAGATTGAGAGTACAAACTATATCAGGTTTGCTCAATGCTATAAACTAAAGTTCACACAAAGAGCAGAAATATGGAGGAAACTCATTACTCTGCATGGTCTCTCACTGTGACAAAATAACATTTATAAAATAAGTGAGAATTCTGAGTTAGTATAAGTCCAAAAAAAAGCCTAAAATAACAGAAAAGCTTTAAGAACATAGGTGCAGATTCTCTACATTTTCCTTTTTTCCAAGAGGCTGTAACATATTATCTAAAATACTTTGTTAACACACTCATAACTATGCCCCAAGCACGGTAATTGTTTTAAGTTCTCAAGGTCAAATAGTTGTGTCCAGTGAGTGCCCCCTTCATGGCTCCTTCTCTTCTCCCCTGTTCCTTCCTCCTGAGCTGTTACTCCCCCAAAACACAGACAGAAAAAAATAGAATAACGGGAGCAACTCACCAGCCATTGCTGCCCCAGCTCCCTGGGCAAGAAAAGCAGTGAAAAGGAAAGTGACTTGTCTTTGCTCTCAGTGGAACAGAGTCAACAAGTTATTAACTAAATTTGAAACTGTGGCTTCTCACATTCTCTTGTTCTTTGTCAGTATAGAATTTGACTCCTCCTCTGATATACAGTTTTTCTGCTTTGCAAAACAGGAAGAAAATGTTTTTTCTCTTTAACAGTTACCAGATTGATACACACACACACACACGCACGCATAGGCACACGCCCACACGCACATGCGCACACATACAGAGTTTCTATATTCTGTTTTCCAGCCTATTTTTAACAGTTATTAAGTCTAATTGACCCTTATTTGTGTCTGTGCCACCCCTTAGCTTCTAAATGATCTGGTGCTTCACTTGATGGATGTCTGCTCAACTGCAAAAGTGCAATGTGCGTTTGGAAGCCTTGAGGGGGTGCAAAAAACTGATGGAGAAATTTCAGTTTTCAAAGCCCAGATAAAGAATCTTATTTCTTCTTTCCTCATCTGCTATTGTTTATCCACGAGATTCATGTTTATATTTTTTGTTTGTTAAATGCACAGTTGATTCAAATTTCTGCAAATAATAGACGTTTGCCATTAAAATGAAAAAATATTCACACTACAGAGGAAACACAATTATATATTTAGCTTGCATTTTGTGAATTTTTCTCTATACTTTTATTAATTTTTTTTATACTTTTAGTTTCCCAGGCTAGGGGTCAAATCAGAGCTGTAGCCGCCGGCCTACAACACAGCCATAGCAACGCCAGATCTGAACGATGCCTGAGAACTACACCATGGATCATGGCAACGCGAGATCCTTAATTCACTGAGCAAGGCCAGGGATCAAACCTGCATCCTCATGAATACTAGTCAGATTTGTTTCCACTGAGTCACGATGGGAACTCCTATTTTTTTATACTTTTAAAAAACACATAATGCAACACATTTGCTCAGTGGCTGCAATCATTTGCCTCCTTGTATCCATGCCCTTTGCAGTGATTACAGACTGGGCTTGTAACTTGGTTTGGGCAGCATGATCCATAGAGAGATAATCTTGCAGTTCTGAGCCCAGGTCTTCAGAAGCATTGTGCGGGTCTCTCTCTTGAACACCTGAACCTCCATGTAAATAAACCTGGGCTAGATTGCTAGCCAGTAAGAGACATCAGGTGGAGGAAAGCCCAGTTGTTTCAACCAAGGTCATGTTAGACCAGCTTTAAGTTTTCCAAAGCCTGATCTTTCCAAATACATGAGATCCCAGCAATGTCAGCAGAGATGCTTACCCTACATGCAGATGATCTCAGATAAAACAATAACGCCAGAGAAAAGAACCACCCAGTTAACTGGCTGACTTGTGAGCAATAATGCTTATTGTTTTAAGCCACTGAGTTTAGGGGTAGTTTGTACTCAGCAATAGATAACTGACAAACACATATTCACCTATAACTTCTTTCCCATATTATCAATAATTTGCTTTTTAAAATTTTGACAATATATCACAAGCGTTTATAAAAGTCAATAGATTAAGAACTACCTCAGTTTTTGATGGCTATATAGTATTAAAGTGTTGATAAGTTATCATTTTAAAATGTTTTGCCAAATTAATGTGTACATAAGGCAACTGATCCATTAGTATAGAAAAGTGTATAATAACCATATTCTCCAGTACATTGCTTCTCATTTTCAATCCCTTATCATATGAATCATTTTCCTAAATTATTTGTTTTTATTTTCTGGTGAGTCTTCAGAACTCTCAATAATAATGCTTAGTTTTATCCCTGTATTTTCCTAAATATCAAATACAAACAGTGCCATTGATTACTTCATATAAAAAACGAGATGGTTTCATTTACACTGCCTCATTTATATCCTATGCTATCTAATATTTGATATCACAATTTTTAATTCTTTTTTGATTAATTTTTAAATAATAAACAATATATTTAACCCTCCTTTCTTCTTCCACCAGTGTTGCTCAGTAGTTTAATTCTCTTATGTAGGTTAATGATATTTGCCCTCATACAATTTCCTCCATCTTTTCTCACCTCCAATTATACCATCATTTTAACCTATATTTTTATTTTACATCATCAAATTATTGAGTTTCATTCAATGCTTATCCACAACCAAGTCTTCTGTGCTTTATCCATGTAATAACTAAATGTTAAGGAACCATGGAAAAACATTTATATTATTTTTGGCTGTGTACATATTGCAATCTACCTGTCAAAGTGATGGGTTAGGACTATATTTCCTACTCTTTGGGCCCAAACCCTCAAATAATTTTATCTCAATGAATATTTCTAGTCTCGAGATCTACTAAGTCACACTTAACTGGTCTCATGTACTTGGCTTTCACTTGTAATTCTATCTAATGCTAAGCCAGCACATTTTCATTCTATTCATTTACTCTCACCTCCTCAAGGACCTTGTTTAACAATAGCCTATTGCTCTCTTACATCATTAGTTTTCCCACTTAATCATATCATTACTACAACTATAAAAACATATTATAATACCCGTATTCAAAGGAAAAATTACTCCTGATCCCACTTCCCTACAGGTTCTCAAAAGCACTGTCCATCCTTACTGTCTCCAAATGTTCTTTTCTGGGTCTTGAACCAGCTCCAATCACCCTTTTTTCCCTACCCCTCTCCGAAAACAACACATTAATGTAACTCGTGACTTCCACATTGTCAAATTAAATGTTTCATCTTCAATACTTTTTTGGACCTATAGAAGCATTTCATAGTGATATTTGAAGCTCTTCCTGAAATCCTTCATTTGCCTTCCAAATAACAACCCTACCTTGATTCTCTTATTACTTTACCGGCTGCTTCTGGTAACCCTTGCCAGTTAATTTACATCTTTGGTCTCTGCTCTGTTTTTCCTCATGTATTTAGCAGCCTGATCCAGTACCTTGGTTTTCAACACTATATGTAGGAAGGCAATTCAAAACTTTAACACAAGACTATGCCTGTTTCCTGAATACTGTGTTCATACAGCCAGGATCTATTTGAATGCCTAGTGGATACCTCGGTCATAACATATCAACCCCCAACTCCCATCTCCCATCTCTGAGAGGGTTTTCCATTGTATTCTTCCAGTTATTCAAGCCAATTTCACTCTTGCAGTTTTTCAGAGAACATTTAATTCTTTTTTCTCTCAAAACTTTATCCAGTCTGTTGGCCTTGCCTTCAAGCGAAGTTTGTTCATAACCCTCACTTCTATTCTTAGCTTTTCTTACTATCCAAACGAACAGGAAAAACCAACTGTGAAGTTCAAGAAAATATCCTGTTCGGTTTTCTTTGTGATTCTGTTGGGTTAATAGGCTAATTTGGGTGGAAAATTGAAATCTTTTCATTGATATGTCTTCTCAGTGGTGGTGGTATAACCCTTATTCTACTTAGATCTAATTTTCTATCACTCAGGATTTTAAAAAGTACTGTTCCACACATACTTTGCAACTATTTGTTGAGAATTTTCCTTAAGTATCTTATACTTGTTGCTTTTGCAAAGAGAAGAATTAAAAAAGCGAAAAAAAATTCCCAATTGTATTTGGAATACAAGAATATTATGAAATGTTGTATATTGATCTGAATTCTTACAAATGTGGGAGCTATATTATTAATTATAAGAAATTTTCAATGAATAAAATCACATTTTCTAGGAATAATGATAATTTTGTTTCTTGGATCGCCAATATTTTTATTTTTACCGGCCCAAAAAAAAAAAAAACCAAAATAAAATAAAGAATAAAAAATAAACAAAAAATCACGATTTTCTCTTTAAACTCTGATTTTGAGACGTGCTATCATAATTTTTTTATTCTTAAACTATAGCTGCATTCTCAGAGTGCATACTAGCTGGTTAAAAAATATTAGTAATGTTTCATATATGGCTAGAATTTCTTTCCTAATATGTTATTTAGAATGTTTACATCAATGGTCCTGAGAAATCAGCCTGTATTTTTCTAATTTTGCCTCTACTTCTCTAGTTTTGTATCAGTTTTCTACTAGCCCTAGAAAAGAATTTGAGGAGTTTACTTCTCTTATTCTTTGGAAGTGTTTATATAAAATTGAGCTCATTAATTTCTTTAAAGTTTTGTAAGACATTACTTTACAATCATTTGGCTGTGTTAATTTTTGATAGTAGATATGAAAAAGAAAAATTAACAATGTTTAAGGATCTACTTGGATTTTTATTTCTTTACATATTAATTTTCTTAATTTACTTTTTTAAGAATTCCAACTATGTTATGTATGTTATTCTCTTATAGTTTGCTTATATTTATGTTTATTTATATTTACTGCACCCTCTTATCTCTAGTATTGTCTTTGTGCTAATTCTATTTTTTCAAACTCAATATTGCTGCATGTCTGCTATTTGACCAATCCGTTTTTAAAAGATCCGGCTGTTTTTTGTTTTTTTCCAGTGATCTGCTAAATTTTTTGTTTGTTTATCATCTCATTCATTTTTGCTTTTTAATCTTTATCATTTGCTTTCTTCTATTTTACTGTGGCTTAGTATCTTTAGTATTTCTCAAGTTGAATGCTTAGTTCATATGCTTTCCTTTCTTGTTTTATATGTGTGTCTGTGTGTGTTATGTTTATATATGTATACACTACCTATGTGCATGCCTTAATTTCCAACTATGTGGAAATATGTGATAGTCTTTATATTATGGGTTTTCTAATATTATCATGCAGTAGTCAAAGAATGAGGTCTCTATATGTATTCTGGGTTTTGTGGTGTTCTCACATTTCCACATGAACAAGGGAAATCCAGAAATGTAAACATCATGACCTTTGTAGTGTTAGTTAACCCTTACAATTCAAACTTCAGTTAACCCTTACAATTTATTTATTATTTACTCATTTTATCTTTTTAGGGCTTCACCTGAGGCATATGGAGGTTCCTAGGCCAGGGGTCGAATCAGAGCTGTAGTTGCAGGCCTACACCACAGCTATAGCAATGCCAGACCTGAGCTGCATCTGTGACCCACACCACAGCTCACAACAATGCCAGATCCTCAACCCGCTAAGCAAGGCCAGGGACCGAACCTGTGTTCTCAGGAATGCCAGTCAGATTGGTTTCCACTGAACCCCAAAGGGAATTCCAAACCTTGCAATTTAAAACGCATACAATTTCATTCTCTCCTTGCTTTGGGGAGGCAATGCAGTACAGTGGTTACCATCTCAGATTCCAGAGCAAGTCAGACTGCATTCAAATCTCGGTGCAACCACCTACTAACCATGTGACTTTGGGCACATCACTTAAGCTCTATTTTCTTTTGTTTCATTATCTGTAAAATGGGGATATTGATAGCGATTACTTTGCAAGGCTGTTGTGAAGTTTAAAGTAGCTACTGATATATTCAAAGTCCCTTAGAGTAATCAAAATTCTTAAAATAATCCTGACACACAATAATAAATATCAACTATTATGGTTATATTTGACACATAGAGAATCATTTTATGTTTAATGCAGTTTAGCATGCCCTAAAATATTTATTCAGCACTCTGTGGGTATGTAACAGAAGTGGTACATTTCATTCCTTTGTAACTCAGATGGCCATGTTGCCAAAATTCCTCTAGAAATTTCACCTTTCCAGAAATTTTAACATCTTCTCTTCCATTGCTGACATTGCTATCTTTGCTATTATTTATGTAATAGTACTTTTCTTTCTATACAAATATATTCAGGTTAAAGCATCTTGAATCAGAAGCCCAATTTATTTCAGATATGACCCAGTGTTTGCTAAGTAAAAATTTTCCTGAAACTTGGAAATATGTATAAATCTGGAAAGAAAATAAGCAACAAGAGAGCGAATTATCTTATAGGTAGGAAGAAAGACAGACACATAGGTATAATTTGCTAAAAGCATAATAACTTAGTCAAGAAAAAAAATGAGCTCAAGCTATGATGTTGGCTAAATAATAAATTAGAAAACTTCTTTTGGACAATTCTAGACCCAGGGTTTGATGAGTGCACAAGGAGGAGCTGATCAGTTTATAACTCTTGTCTCTCGATGGGCACCATCTCCTTTCACCTTGTTGCTGAGAGCAAGTCATGGCCAGTTTCCTTCACTCAATAAAGTGCGGATATTATCTCATAATCAGAAAACTCCAGCTCACTTCTTCCACTTCATTTCCATCATCCACCATTTTAATTGAAATTCTCTTCTCTATTAGAAGACCAAAAAAAAAAAAAAAGCATTGTTTTTCATTTGCACTGAAAAACAAGATGTTAAACATATGTGCTGTGCTGGTAAAGGTGCTTCTTGAAGTTGATAAAGGGCTAGACTTCCTGTGATTTTCTGAAGAAGAGAAAAAAAAAAAAAGAAAGTCAAGATAGTAATCCATGGATGCCTTTAATCCATTCTTTACTGTGATTCTTCTTTGATCCTCTTCCATATGATTTTGCCATTTCCCTTGGCTTCTATCTGTGACCTTTGTAGTCTATTCACCAAAAAGTACTCAGCGTGATCTTTGCAAAATCTGTTAGATTATGTCATTTCTCTGTTAAAAGCACTTGAAGAATTTCCTGTCTCACTAAGGATACTTAGCATGCGATCGCCAATGCCCTTGTGATCAAGCTTCTTCTCATCATTTTTCTGAATTTGATTCTGTCATTTTCCTCACTCTCACTCTTCTCTAGCGGGCCGTCTTTTTTCGGTTCTTTACACTTCTTAAAACATATACCTGCCTCAGGGCATTTGTACTTCCTGTTCCCCGTGCTGAGACACATTTCCAGCACAGAACTACAAGGTTCACTCCCCTCCTCTATCAAGTCTTTGTTTTGATTTCAAATAATTTCATCACTTCAAAGCAGCCTTTCCTGAATAACCTATCTATACACTACAGCATCCATCTTTTTGTGCTCTTTAGACTTTTTAAATTTTTCTTCTTAGCTCTTACCACTCTCTCACATATTTTTACTTTTTTGTGTATTTATAGCCTGTCTCCATTCACGAGAGTATGAGCTTTGAGAGAAAAGATTCCATTTATTTTGTCCATTGGTATATTTCAAACATCTAGAAGAGAACCTAGAACATAGTAAGTGCTTGATAAATATGAAATATGAGTCAAATAAATAATCCAATCCCCAAATGTGGTTCTATTGGACTAATTTTGCACAAAAAGCTGTGTTGCTAAATCATCTACACATTTGTGTAACCAGAGTGTCAGGAACTAGGAATAGGAGATGGAGGGCAAATATTTTAAGTATTGAGATAAAGTTTAATATAAAATATAATTTTAATTATGTTTCTGAGAGAGAGAGACTAATAATATGCTTACGATACAGTGTGACGTAAAGCAGTTATGAGTGAGTAAAGTAATTGTTGGGTCTAAATTCAATATGCCCATTCTAAAATATTTTGACCAAAAAAAATTGTTTTAGTGGTAACATAGGTGACTGAAGAGGTTTCTGAGCAGTAGTTAAAAATCTCTGAACTGAATATTCTATCATCTACACTGTGAAAATAGAGCACCAGAGTCTGCACTGACATAAACTTTACAGTCCAGTATATATTATATACTTTATGGTAATGGTAGCTCAAATTAGTAATGTGACACCTGCACTTCAAGAACAATGGTCCTGCTTTCTCCACAGTCACCTCCTCTGTTTTCTGTTTTTTTGTTTTTTGTATCTGAAGCAAGATTTGTGGTATCTCATTTTGTGTGTGTGTGCGCTCGTGTGTGTGTGAAAGACAGAAAGAGACGAATATAACTAATAAGGTAAGCATGAGTAATTTCTGTTTTAATAATTGTGACCCTATGTTCTTCATTGTTTATTAATTCCTGTCTTCATTAAGCCTACCTTCTTGATTGATTTATTAAAGATGAGATGGAAGGAGGATCCAGACGTATATAGAGTAAAAAAATAGCAACTAATCACAAAGCTACATTGACCAGAAACAGCTATTTGACTACCAAAGCAATGGGCTGTCATTGGTCATTGAACCTCATCTCACTAATATTACTCTCCCACTTATTTTGCCTGAAAACAATAACTCTTGATACTCACTATTCTCAATTGCCAGGAAAGAGGTAGAAATATCTTGTCATGGAGAGTCGTTCAATGGTGGGCATTTGGGCTTTAACACTTGGTTTTTCAAATGACTGTTGTACCTAAATACAAAAAGAGACTCTAGATGATACATACTTCTTATGCACTCTCAAAATATATTTTGCACACTTAGCCGGAAAATTCTTGGAATGATACTCCTGGGATTGATGGAACAGAGACTTTGGATATCCTAACTCCCTGTCACCTCTACCCTACCTCTTAGAAGTGATACCCAAGGTTAGAATATATTCTTCATCTCAAAATAAACACCTCATGCTAACTGAAGTCTTTTCAAGCTGCATTTTCTCTATTTTCCATTTCTGATCTACAGATCTGATGATCAATTACTACTTGGGGTCTGTTCATGAGAACTGGATCTCAAAGATCCTCTATCTTCAACCTCCCTTGAAGATAAATGCTCATTTCAATAAGGCTCAAATCCCAGGACTCTGTCTGTAAGGCCTGAATGATGAATATCTTTCACGTCCCTACCACTACACTGACCTCTGAAGTCTTTTTACATAGATTGATCAATGAGATTCTACTTACCCTAGGTCTACTAATTCTAATAATCTGAAGAATTTCCTTGAAAGTACAATATTTAAATCCTATTCATCCAATAGGACTTAATTTTCTAAGTTCCCGTTCACAAATACTGATTCTTGTTATGATGCAGTCTTCTCTGGCTCATATCCCTCTTTTCCCACAGCAGTGCTACTATTTTCCTTGATTTCAGTTTAAAAACAGCCATACATTCTCATGCTATAATACCAGTCCCTTTCTCCCTAACAAAAAAGGGAGGCATCAATTCAGTCATTCGTGCATTTGTCTATTCAATGAATATTAGTTCCTACATGTCAGCATGTTGCGGTATTGAACATGCAGTGTCTTCAAAAACCTTCATGGACTTGCCTTCATCTGAGTAAATACACGTAAAATATAAACAAATAAAACATCTATTGTCTGGGTGATAATAAGAGGAAAATGGAGGAAAATAAATTAGGAAGGAAGGGAGAAATAAAGAAGGTCCTGAGTTGAGGAAGGAATATTAGATCTTCCCTCCTGGGCCACTCCATTCATATAATTATTTCTCTTATATTCTCTTTCATGTGTCCTAGGAGTTTCTCTCATGGATCATATCACAACCTGTATCATACATTTGTTGTTGTTGATGGTGGACTACTTATTGTGTATCCATCTCTCTCACAAGAATGTAAGTCCTAGGTAGCCTTAAGTCATGTATAATCTCATTTACTCCTATAACCCTTTACAAAATAGACCTCCCAATATATACTTACTTAATAAATGAAAAAATGAAAATTAATCCAAAATACTTACATTATTTGAAGTTTAAGATCTTATAACCTATAACATGCAAAATCATATGTTATAATATTTTGTTCTATTGTATCTTCTGTTGGCCATTGACACAGTCTTTTTCTCTCTTCCTTTTTTTTTTTTTAATTTTTATGGTCACACCTATGGCATATGGATGTTCCTGGGTCAGGGACTGAATCCGACTTACAGCTGTGACCTACACGACAGCTGCAGCAATGCCGAATCCTTTTAACCCACTGCACCAGGATGGGGATTGAAACTGCACCTCCCCAGCAGACACAGTCTTTCTCTAAATCGTATTTTAAATACCTGGATTATAGAAATTGGGTACCACTCTACTTTTGTTTGTCTGACAAAGTCTGAAAGCCTATCATTGTCACTTAAAAGGCAAAAAACAGTAAAGTCTTTCTAAGCAAATAAATGATTAGAAAAGGAAAGAGAAGCTTACCTTCCTAAATACTTCCTCTAGGTGACAGCGCCAAGCATATTTTTGGAAGCAAGTGATGAGTTGTGTGATGAAGAGAGAACCCTTTGTGACATCTCTCCAGGACATATTATCTGTGATGATAAGGAGTGGTAAGCTTTGGGTTGCAGCCTTCGCCAGGTTTTTTTAAAACAAAAAAATTGTCTCTGTTTTGTCTTTTTAAACATTGTTTGAGAACTAACTGGACATGTTTAGGGAAAGAACTTACAACCTTTCATTAATTCATGTTCTATAAAAAAGTAGAACTAAAGAAGCAGCTCATCAAAACTGCAGGTCATTGCACTGGAGTTGCATCATTTGAGGGGGAATTGCCTTTCTACTACGTGACTTATGTTTGTTCATTTGGCTTTGAAAGAAGGCTTGAGGAATAACTCTAATCTTACTTTACAAATGAAGGAATAGAAGCTCAGAAGGGTTAAAGAATTTCTCCATATTCACACAGGTGGTTGTTTACAGATTATATACCATGCTGTCTTTCACAATATAGTAAACAAGGTAAATGAGCATATCTAAGTGAAACTTTTGGAGGGGAGGGATACGTTTTTGGCATAGAGAACAGTAATGGTTTCACAGGTATATACTTATCTCCAAATTTATGACACTATATACATTAATTATGTACAGATTTTCGTATGTTAATTATACCCCCATAGAGTGGTAAAAGTACTAATAAGAAAAAATTGCAAATTGGAAACACTTGGATATAAGGTTTCATAAGATGGTTAAGTAGATATCAAGGACTAAACACTGTTCCTCTATTATTAGGCCTAATATCTCCATCATATTAACTCTTCTTCTTTTAAAAGGGCATTCACCTTCTTGCTAGGTGGATGGCACCACTATGGCACCACTCTTAATAGCGTTAGATGTGAATATGGAGAAAATGGTTTGGAGTTGATAATTTTTGAGAAAGGGCAGTCAGTCCCTAGATCTATAAAATCTGCTCAGAATGTTAAATGGGGGAGTTCCCTTCATGGCTCAGCGGTTAATGAATCGGACTCAGATCCATGAGGATGCAGGCTCGATCCCTGGCCTCGCTCAGCAGGTTAAGGATCCAGCATTGTGGTGAGCTGTGGTGTAGGTCACAGATGGGGCTTAGATCCTGCATTGCTGTGGCTGTGGCGTGGGCCAACGGCTACAGCTCCAATTGGACCCCTAGCCTGGGAACCATCATATGCCGCAGGTACGGCCCTAAAAAGACAAAAAAAATTTTTTTAATGTTATTTAATAGAAAACCAAATCAATCATTTGTTTTTAATTGATATATTGGTAAAAGGATTTCCTTTATTTGGTTATTTTCATGTTTACTATACCTTTGGCTGTAAAGTGCAACATATAATAAAAGTCAATTTTTAAAAGTGAAAGAAAAGTAAAATATGCTGAAAAAATTCAAATTTGTATATCAACTCATTGCTGCATTGAGCCTATTTGATGTTCTATAATTATGCAGGAGTAGCCTCAGTTCCACAAATCCCTGTCTGCAACTGAAATGCACATACGTGGGGTTGAGGAGCAAAAAGCAATGAAGTCCTTCTCCACATGGGTCTTGTAAACCGAATCCTCCTCCAGGTTCTCGGGCGACTGTGAAGAGCTGTCTGCCAAGGCTTCTGGAGAGTCACTGACCCACACTTCTCCACGATTTGCTGTAAAGACATCAATGTTCTACATGCCATGTATCTCCCTCAGTGTGACTATTACAATTGCCCACTTCATTCTTTTACAATGTTTATTCTAACCAGCCTCATACACACATATACAAACACACACACACACAAACACACATGAGAGTGCATCTTTATCCAACCCACATCACTTTGCAGCTCTCTAGTGTTGTTGAGCAATGTGCCAATTAGTAGAGGCAGCATGCTGTCATTAAAGCATGACAGTGTGGTTAAAAGTGGAAAAATCCATTTGCTGAGAATTACCAAGAAGCTAAAGCCTTATCTGCACAATTTCAGAGCATAGTTACCATTTTATAGCTAAATTATTTCCGCTTTTCCTCTCCAAACATGCTCCAAAAAGCTAAAAAGACAATTTGGAGTCAGCAAAGTAAAAGAAAGAAAAAAAGGAAAAGAGAAGAGAAGAGAAGAGAAAGAAAGAAAAGGAAGGAAGGAAGGAAGGAAGGAAGGGAGGAAGGAAGGGAGGGAAAAAGAAAGAAAGAAGGAAAAAACTTACAACACCATCCCAGGTTCTCTCATCTCCCTACTCATTTTCCTTTCAGTAATGTATGAGGGAAGAAAAGGTGCTGCTATTACATAAGGGCCTGACTTTCAAATAAAATTGTTCTCAAGCCAGAGAATGTCAAAATATCTTTAAAATATTTTCAAATGATGCTGTCATTAAAATGACTTTATTCCAAGGTTGGCATATTTTTGCCTAACTTTGAGGATTCTGCTGATCCCCTTCACCATGTACCTTGGATTAAATTGAACAACAATTTCTCAGCTGACAAGACAAAGTCATATGAAACCAGCCCCCCCCCCGATGAAATTTCCTCATAATTCAGCTTAGCTTATTTGCACTAGATGGGGTTTAAGCATATTTCCCCTAGAAACAAAACATACCTTACAATCCTCTGCCAACAGCTTTATGACATTTGTTTGGATTTTTCATCTCAGAACTCACCACCTCTGCAGGCCTGGACGATGATAACCTTAGGCTTATCCTTCAGACTGCTGCAGTTGCGGTTGTTGAATATCCTGAAGATGGTGTCATAATGTAGCACATCTGGTTTTTCATCACTATGCATAGTCCCACAGATCCCTTCCAGAATGCCATGAGACATGAACACTAAGAATGTGCTATCTGAAGACTTGTGTTCTTGGCGGGCAGCAAATCCCCTCAGCACCGATTCCATCTCCTAAGAGAGATCACACAGTCTTATTTAAAAGGACAAGTATTAAAATTAATCTGTATTAATTAATCTAATTAAAATTAATTATCATGGTGTATAGGAAACATCTGTAAAGTTCTAGTCACAGTGCCTTCACATACTGGTTACTCTACGATAGTTTTATTTTTCTTTCTATAATGAAGCAGTGGATTCAACATTAGCTTCCTGTTGACATTATATTAACTGACTTCTTGATACATTTTGCATTTTGCATTTACATGCTTTCTTTTCCATCTCTGTCTCTTCTCTCATCACTCGTTACTTTGAATAAAAATGTATTATAACACTTCCCTTGTAAAACCCTTCCCACTTGGAATAAAATCAAACTTCTGACATATACATAATTCTCCTTCCTGCATTCTTCCTCCTCCTCTAGGTTCTAGTCACACTGGTCTTTCAAGTACTTTTCATGTGCCAGGTTCATAGTCAGTTCAGATTTTTCACATGTAATTATCTCTGCTTGGAATGGATTTCATTCATATCTTTCCAGAGCTATCTTGTCTCTAATAGTCATGTGACAGCTCCTATATTATCTCCTCAAAGATGTTTTCCTTGGCCACCCCATCAAGCATTATTACTCCCTACTCAACAATTTCCCTTTTCCTTTTCACTTACTCTTCACTTTCTTTTCAATCTTAGAGACACGTAGACACATCAAACCTGAAGTTTTCTGTTTTGCTTATAGTTTGATTACCTCTCACCAAGCGTACCTAGATCAGTCTGAGCTGGGAACCCCCTGTCTCATTTACAGACCCATGTCCAAACCAGGAATAACCCCTGGGACAAAGTCAGGACTCAATTTAATACAGTGAGTATATGCCTCTTAACATTCATAATTCTAGAATTTTCTGGGGAATATTGGGACTGAATCTCAATCATCCCACTTTAGAACTAAAAATTGTGTGCATACACATGCCAATCAGTTTTGGTCCAGTTTTATGGAATTGAGGACATTTGGAGGTCTAAAGAGACGTATATTTCACCGATCTTGTTACTTTTATAACCCAGATTCACAAACTTAGACACACACATGCACACGCACACACACACAAATGAGGCCTATGATTGTTAATTACTTAACATTGTAAAGCTCAGTTGTTAGTAGAAGATAAGTGATTATGTATATGTTCAGAGTGGATGAGGGTCTCTTACCTTGGCTGTGAGTTTCTCTTCCACATCCACACTGTAGCCAAGGCCCTCAAGTAGCCCCTTCATCCCCTTAATGTCAAGGTCAGCCCCATTCCTGAGAGGAAGATGATCAAACTCTGTATTGCATATGATGAGAGCCAGACGAGTGCGGTCATTTTTATTTTTTATTGGATAGATCTGCAGGAAATGGATATGCAGTGAGTTTGATTTACCTAAATCTCTTCTAAATCCTATACACCAAGCACTGCTGTTTTTTTTAAGTGCCCACAGATTTGTCCTCTCTCCTGTCTTGTACCAGAAGACACCAGTTTCCTCTCTTAGTAATTGAGTTGACGGTAGAAGGAAGTGCAAATTGAAAGTGAATTATTTTTCAAGAGCCCAGAGAGCATCCAGATCATATTCGTGATGGTTACCCAAGAATCTTGAGGAGACAGAAAAATTCCCACCCTCTCCTTCTCCTCTTTCTTCTCCACTTAGTCAAATCTTTCTTAACATTCAAGGTTCAGAATGAATTTTGTAAAAACCAGGAGACATTTGCAATTGGCTCCAGCAAAAAAAAAATATATATATATACGAAAGATCCTTTGTCTTGGTTGTCTTGGGTAACATTATCTTGGTCTCTATTTAACACATCAGCTTATAATGCTTGACAGGCTTAAATACACACACACACACACACACACACACACACACACACACACACACACACCTAGAATACAAACAATTACTACTCAGCCATGTGATCTTATATTTTGATTCTATGACTACAGCTAAAATTCTAATAAATCCCAAATATATATGACAACGAACAAGAAAAGTGACTAACTTGTATTTTATCATCACAGAGTGGAAAGCAAATTGGAATCTGTGTGAGGTCAAGTGATTTCCTCCTGCTCAAAGCATATGTGAAAAAGATTACCACTGTCTCCACCCTGTCACTCTATAACTAATGCTTTAAGAAATTGTTGTAATTAGTGCAAGCAACTGTTTCTCTCTTTCCCTAGTTCATGTACAGAGCACAGCACCTCTTCAGTCCTTTCTTCACACAGTCTCAGGAATTCTTCATGAGGGCAAAGCTTGAGGGTATCAGTAGATTCTTCTGATTCATCTGGTCCAGCCATGATTTTCTCAGGAGCTGCATGATACATCACATAATAAAAATTGTGATATCTGCTTCTGTGACCCATTTATCCCCTAAACAAAACTGACAGAGAAGGGTGATTCTGGGGAAAAAGGTTTTCAACATGTAAGGGTTACAGTTATTTTTAATCTCAAGTATAAAGAGACAGATGAGTGGGAAAGAAGGGAGAAATCCTCGGTAGTGAAAGCAGATCCACAAAAAAGAGGCAACACTAGATTCTGATAATTATGAAGAAAACACCTTGATGACTTGCGGTTAAATTTAGCCTTTCTTTACTCATAAAAAATAATTGGATTTTTCCCAATAATTTTCCTCTAAGGTATCACTCATCTGTGTGGACTTTCTGTTGTTACTGAGCAGGCATATATTGAGTAAATAATTATCAGAGTGCTATTCATTAGAAACATAATCATATCACATGCATAATTTAAAATTTTCTAATGTCTACATTAAATAAACACAGAATCAATTAATATAATAGTACATTTTGTTTAACATAATTTATCATTTTAAATTGGGTGACTAGCCATAATTCATGCATTTAAAAGCCATGTGTGCCCAGTAGCTACCGTTTTGGGTAGTGTAGCATCCCAAGTCCACACCTAATTCACACAACACACAGAGACACATACACACCCAAATACTTAATAGAATCTTGAATCCTGTACCATTCAAATATTGCTTTTTCAGCAATTTCAGCATGAATTCTTAATCATTTCAGAGGAGATGGATTTCAGTGGTTCCTCACCAAGTTGTGAAGTCAGTCATTTTAAGGAAAAATGCTATCTGTTAACCATAGTATTGTATCCAGTGTTGAAGAGACCATATATTTGTCAGAAAGCCTGCATAACTCTGGGTATCTCTGCCTCCAAAGCTCTACACAACCAGCACTAAGTTTTCAACCTATGTATAAAAATGTAAGGAAATGACTTCTCCCTGTTTAAGTTTGTTTCTGACTCATCCGGACCTAATCTCTTGAGAAGTGCATTTTTTTCTTTCTTTCTTTTTCTTTTTTTCTTTTTTTTTTCTTTTCTTGCTTTTCAGGGCCACACTTGAGGTATACTTGAGGTATACAGAAGTTCCTAGGCTATGAGTCTAATTGGAGCTGCAGCTGCCAGCATACACCACAGCCACAGCAACGCAGAAACTGAGCCATGTCTGCGACATACACCACAGCTCACGGCAATGCTGGATCCTTAACACACTGAGCAAGGCCAGGGATCAAACACACATCCTCATGGTTACTAGTGGGGTTCATAATCTGCTGAGCCACAATGGGAAATCCAGGAAATGCAATATTTTCTGAAACTGCCTGACCTCGTTTGACAGAGCTTGTGCAAGAGACTGGGAAAATCCAGAGCCCTCACTTGGAGAGGGAAGTGAGAGATTCTTTATAAGCAAAAATCAGAAAAGCTTTCCAAGCTTTTTCCGTCTGTGAAAGGAATAAACCTTTATGTTCAGTTATATGAACCAACAAAGACATTCTCTGATTTTATTTTATTTAAATTAGAAAAGCAATACTATTGTCCATAGTTTTTTCAGTTCTTAAATTTTATGACTCTTTCCATTTCACTCAATAGTTTTTAAAAAATATTTTTGGATAAGTGCCTTTCTAAAAAGTATGCTGAAAATCTAAGCTCTGGAGATGCAGCAAATGGTACATGTTTAAGAGGATCAAATCATCTGAACACTTATTTTTGAAGAATAAACAGTGACACATACGCTCCCTTCTTACTTCAGAAGATTTTGCCAATGGGAAGATGTCCTGGGTCCTGGGACAGTCCCAGGTCAGAGGGTACATTCTGTCATTGAAAGTCTCCCGTTTCCAGTCATTTGTGGGTCTAGTGTACTCTCTAATCTAACAAATGTCATCTCCTAATGACATCATATGTCTATGTATAGAGTATTTACAGATAAAACAGAATTAGATGGAATTTATACCATATAGTAGTAAAATTAGCATGAAAATGAATCATTTTGTTAAAACATAATACATATTATAGTGCAGCCTGCTGTCCAAAAGGAGTTCCCATGAGCATGCCCCCCAGCAAAAAGAAATGAGCATTAGGCTAAATAAGAAATTTTAATATCTGAATTTTATCTGTTACCTAATGAAATGCCCGGGAAACTCCTTACACTGAATTAGAAATAAAGATATTGATGCTAGGATTATAAAAGGCCACCTCCCTTGACCAGTAAGAATTTGAGTAATAATTTCTCTGACTAAATAACAGGGCTTGGCACATAGTATATATACCTGTACTGCTAAAAAAATAAACAAAGAGGGAGATCCAGTTGTGGCACAGTGGAAACAAATCCGACTACGAATCATGAGGTTGAAGGTTCAATCCCTGGCCTCGTTCAGTGGGTTAAGGATCCCGCATTACTGTGGTTGTGGCGGAGGCAGGCAGCTATAGTTCTGACTTGACTCCTAGCCTGGGAACCTCCAATATGTCATGGTTGCAGCCCTAAAAAGCAAAAAAAAAATTAAAAAACAATAAACAAATAGCTTTGATTCTTCAATAAAATACTAAGAATCCCCACTTCTTCAATACAATACTAAGAATCCTCAGAATTATTTCCATGTCTAAAAGGAGTAGGGAGGGCTTTTACATATTCTAATAACTCAGCCAATCCAGCTACCTGGCCAGCTGGACCAGTGTACTCCGGGTGTCCTGGGATTCCTTCGGAGGTCCCATGGACAGATAGAGCCCAGGGGGCTATTGGGTCTTTCATGAAAGGATCTATACCTGCCTCCTGACTGCCACAGACTCTGCTGATGGGATATGTTATTTCACTTTAAAGTTCAGTGTGGTTCCTGGGATTGCTAAAATCATTTTAAAGTTACCATTATTCTAATTCTGATTCTCATTTGCTAAATGATCTCTGATTTTGTTTTTATTTTATTTTTAAAATTTGTTGCCATTATGGTTTATCATAGGATATTGAATATAGTTCCCTGTGCCACACAGTAGGACACTGATGTTTATCCATTCTGTATATAACAGTTTGCATCTACTAATCCTAAACTCCCAATCCATCCTTCCCCCACCCCCTATTTCCCTTTGCAACCACAAGTCTTTTCTCTGAATATGTACTTAAACTCAAATTATGTTCGCCCTATTATGTGTTTAAGGAAAAAGTAATATCCCGGCACAAGGACCGACTGAAATATTAATGAGAACAGAGCCTAGGTCACAGTCTTGGACATCTATCACATTAGCATGTGCTTCCTGCTGGCAAGAGCATCGCTTGTCCACAGAGAAGGGCTTATTGAAAAAGCTTATTTTCTACAGTGAGGTCTTTAGAATTATGTTGAATTTTGCTTACAACTATTGATCAACTCTAATATTCAGGGCTGGGATTTCAGATTAAACTCTATACCAAATTGAGTTCAACAATGGTGAACTTGGGCCTGAGGATATTTAGACTCTAGTAATAATTCAACCTAATGAAAAGTTTTGAAAGACTTTAATATATTGGACATATTATAGGTATTCTCTTGATCATATTTTTGTAACTCACAGAAATGAGTTAGCACTAGAAAGTTCTAAATATTAGATACTATAAACCAAATAATAATTATGATACCTAATATTTTTTACATCCATGTTCATTTGTCTATTCATTCTATATTTATTATATGCCTGCTATGTCCCTGGCATTCTGCTGAGAGTTATTATCCATTGGTTAAAAAGAACAGTTGTGCTCTGGATTAAGAAACTCAGTGAATTATAGTCCTGTCTAAAGAGATGAAAAGAGGGTAGAAGTGGAATAGACTGGAGTCTTTCATTTTATGTATCTTAGTTTTGTGAAGCCAGTGGAACATTCAAGTGGACATGTTGAATATGCAGTTAGAGCTAAATGTCCCTGGAGATCACAGGAGAGTTCTGGATGAGAGCTGAAATATTAGAATTGTCAGCCTGTGCTTGCCATTATGTTCCTAGCCTTACAAAACCTGTGACAAAGTTACTAAAATTTCCCCCATTTCACAGATGCTCACACTGATGCCTAAATAGGTTAAGAAACTTGAATAAAGTTGCATAGAGTCCATAGTGACAGAAACCTGTGTTTCTGCAATTAGTTATCTCTATGAGATATTAAAACATAGCTAACTGGAAATTGGATCCCCACCCACAAATGGCAAGGTGACTTCTAAAAGGACAATGACAGGTTTAGTGGAAATTACACTTCAGTAATAGAAGGATGAGGGAATTATAGGACAGTAGAGTGGCCTTGGGACCACGTAGATTCTGAAAAATTTAAGATATCCCTTGAAACAGATTCCAGTCTTACCTTGTATACTGGTGGAATTTTTGTCCATGTTAAGGAAGGTTTTAACAACGACTTGACTTGCCTCATGGCGTTTCTGTAGCACAGAGTCCACCAAGATCCGGGCCTTGTCTTGCAATTTGGCATCATAAATATTTTTCTTCTCCTTTTCTTTCAATTTCAGAACATCTTTTTCCACCAAGTCATCCAAAACTCCATTAATGATATCTTTTCCCACAGATTCCAAAATCTTAAGTGGGTTTTTTTTTTGTTTGACTTCTGTCAGAAATACAAAGCTTCTTTGACTTGGTCTTGTCTCAATAAAAATTCAGAACTGAAAATCATCTGATGACTGATTTTTCAATATGGTAGATTAATGTAATAGCACTAATATGGTAGATTAATTTATTACTATCTGAGTTAATTTAATTTTTGTAGGGGAATAAAGAAGTCAAATCAATTAGGAAGGTAGGATATCTCATCAATTTTTAATTAAATCTGTAAAGATAGCTATGCAGTCCAACTAGATGTAAAAATAGTGTTGGCACGAAATGACATATTTCAAAAAAAAATGCCAAGACACTGAACAAGAACTTTGGCCCAGAAGCACCAGCCTCGTTGTTCACGTTATCTTGCAGTATTCTTTTAATAAATGTTTTATTGGGCAACCATTGTGAGAAAACAACACAGACACTACAAAGTGTAATTAAAAAGTCACCCAGGTACACTTAATAATACCTAACATCTCTTATGCATTTGATTAAAAAATACATATAAATAAATGTAAATAAATATTATTATTATTATTTTCAAGTCTCTGTACTAAATACTTTACAAATGCTAACCAGGGGCCCTTATAATAATCCTTTGAGAAATTTAATATTTTCCCTATTTTATATATCATTTAAATAAAATGCCTAGATTACACATATTAGGAGTCAAGTTCTGTTCTTATACCATATTCTATGCAGTTAATCATAGCACAGCTTCAGTAATAACAGTTGATATGCATTGAGTCCCAATGATCTCATTTCCTTCATATGAATCTTCTCAAAGTTCATAAAAACTCTATGTAACAGATATATTAATATTTCTAGTACATAGTAAAGGAAACAGACACAGAGACGTTAGTTAAGTATTTGACCCAAGTTCTGTGAATAGTATACAATTTTTAGTAAGAGGGCAGGAAAAGATTCAAATTCAGGGGATCAGAATCCAGAGTCTGCACTCTTAAATCATCAATTTACTTGACATGATACCTAATGAGGAGTTACATAAGAGAATAAAAAGTGATTTAGAGACTCTGAAAGCCTGGGTAAATTTCTGCAGGTGAGGTCACAAAAGCCCTCACATGTGGCATAGGGACATTACCGGATGAGGGATCAAACCCACGCCTCAGCAGCAGCACCACCAAATCCTTTACTTTCTGGACCACAAGGGAACTCCCCATCCTTTCTTTTTTAATTACTCTATGACTCTAATAAATCTGTGTTTGTCCCTTTCTAGTTTATTCTTCATAATGAAGCAAAACTCAGGGTTCTAAAATTCTAGATTTAACTATGAAGTGTCTCCGCTTAATCTAATCTAGGCCTTCTCATTTAGCCTTTTCCTCTGCTACTATACCCACATTGGTCATTACATTTAAAACTCTATGCCCTTCTTTCAGGTTCTAGAAAGCCTTTACTTACGGATCCTTATGTGTAGTTTCCCACACCCAGCAGCCCTTTCTATTCCTCAACTGCTCATTATTTTTCTTCAGATCTCAGATGACATGACACTTCCTTTAGGAAATTCTCCCTGATGCTTAAGACCAAAGTGCCAGAGGCATTTATTCCCAGAGAAACCTGTTTCCCCCAGCTAGCATTTTTTCCCTTATAGTTATTATTTAATTAACAATGGCAACCAGACTTGTTAGTTTATGTTTATTGAGTCCCTTTACTTGTTTTTGTCTATTGCTTTTCAGTTTCTCATATCTCTTATCTAATGATGCCCTGGTTCCAGTTCAATAATCAGTGAGGTCCTCTGCCTGACTAAGGAGGTATTTAATAGACTGCTCTAAAGCCAAATGCTGTATTAGTATCATGAAGAGGATGAAAAAACAGTAAATCCTTATATTTTAAGAGCTTAAATTAAATGTGTGAGATGAAACATAAAACCTGAGAGAATTTTCCCTACAGGGAAAATGAAAAATAATAAATGACAATAGCAAGGAAGTATGAGTGGGGTGAATAAAATGATTTTTATAGTGAACTTGAAATCATGCTTCAGAGGGATTAACGGGAAAGTGAATAAATATATTTTGAAAGGTAGGAAAACCTACCGAGTTTGGACCTTTTTTAAAAAGGCAATAGAGAGCTCCTGTATGTTTTGGAGTGAGAAAATTGCATTAGTAGATACCTAGAATGTAGGAAGTAAAAGAAAAGACACCCAACTGATCATCTCTCCTAAGGCTAATCTGCAGACAAATCTAGGATAGCTACATAAGAATTGTCTGTAGATCTTTAAAAGATTATAATATCTTAAGTCTATTTATGGTTGAATAATTCAGGGTTAAGAAGAGGGAAATCTAATTTTTTAATGACTACAGATTAATAAGATTTGTTTTAAGATTTGGAAAGCACTGATCTAGTTGAACCTCTCCCTTTTCAAATGAGGAAAATGAAACCAAAAAAAGGATATAATATGCTTGAATACTAGCTGCAGAAATAGTTAAGGACTCCAACGCTTAATGCTTTTCAGCTTCTGCATGTGAGATATGTGACCAGAAAGCAATGTGAAGTATAGGTTGGAGATATGTCCTGGAGAGAGGGAGGCCAGTTAGAAAACTGTGATAACAATCCAAGAAATACTGTTATGGAGCTGTTAGCACCAGGGCTAGAAACGGTGAAATGGTGGAGTCACTTTATAAAGACCAAGAGACTAATTCAGTACAGGAGATGGTAATGGGAGTGGGAATTCAGAGACTGACTTATGGG
Organism: Catagonus wagneri; assembly: GCA_004024745.2. Lineage (NCBI taxonomy): Eukaryota > Metazoa > Chordata > Mammalia > Artiodactyla > Tayassuidae > Catagonus > Catagonus wagneri. The sequence goes on along the minus strand of PVHT020000034.1, from coordinate 14,547,824 downwards.
AACAATGTTTATGGAATCAAAAGGAAGTCAGGAAGATTTCAGAGTGTATTTAGGAGTTTTCAGAGTTTATTTAACATATAAATAACTCACTCTGTTTGTCTTTACCCACCCCAACTCCTCACTTGGACTATCAGAAGCTATAAAAAATGAATTAACTTCTTCCTGGCTCTGAGATATACAGAGACCATACTCTCCTTCACCATCTCTAAGTCAGTATCCCCAGTTCAAGTGACACAGAGCTAATAAGGAGAATAATTTAGCTTGCCGAGGATTGGCTCACTTCCCTTTTGATATTTCAACCTGTCACACAGCAATGAATAAAATGTTTTTCCAAGACCCAAGTTCCTGACCCCTCGCTAGAAAAGGACCCCTACTCACCAGCCATGGGTAACAGCCTCAGTCACTTCCTGCTGCCTTGAGGAGAAAACAGGCTTGAAAATGAAACTACTAATTTCCTTAGGTCAGGAGGCGGGGACTTCTAATCATGGATTGGGAAACAGCTGCTCAGAACTTCTGGGTTCACTGTCGGGAAGTCCCCTGTAGTCAGCAAGTGGATTTCTTCCTCTTGAAAGAAAAAAATTGAAATGAAAAAAACAGTCTAACCTGTGTTGGCACGGTAGACTGCTTTTTCCCCTCTTTTCTTTTCCTTTCCTCATTGCCTCCCACTTCCCTCCCTGTGTCCTTCTCTTTCTGATCTCTCAGTATTTCTCTCTGCTTATCTAAAAGTGATTTCAGGAAGAAGTTAAAACTAACAAGTCCTCTTTCATTTCCAGATAAGGATTACCCAAATAACTTTCATTTCCTGTTTTAAGGGCGCTGATCATGGTGGTATCATCCCCTCCCCATCTCCCTATCACCTTAAACTTCTATTGGAAATACGTTTTAAACCCTTGTCTCCACTCCTTTCATGCTTTTCTTTAACTGCCTCAGCTTCCCTTAACATTGAATTTTCCCTGAGAGTAACTCTTCACCTTCCCTATGGTTAATTTCTGAACAGACTGAACACAGAAGCAGTCTCAGGCTATAGTTAAATGATTTTGTGATAATTGATAATACAAAAAGAGATATATCCAGAACAGTTAGTGAAACGGGGAAAAAAAAGGAAAAAAAGAAAAGAAAGAAAAAAAGAAAAGAAAAAAAGAAAGAAAAAAAAGACTATTGACATGCCCAACTTTGAAGGTCTTCAAAGGGTCAGAAATTCACCTTCGATTTTCCTGAGTTAGGATTAGAAAAGGCTCATATTTACAAGTGAAAGAGTAGTTCTTCCAGCCCTCTCCAAGCCTAACTTTGCTAAGTGAACATTTCACCCCAAACTCATTATCAGTGCACCACACAGGGACATCGTTTTGCATACAACTCACCCTAGGATTTGTTCATACGGTGTGTCAACTTAAAAAAATGCGCAACCTGGAAGTTGACAGTTAAGTTTTATTTGGGGCAAAATTAGACTCAAGCCCAGGGCGGGATCGGGGGAGAGAGGGAGACAGCATCTCAGGTACCCCTGAGAAAATGTTCTGAGGAGGTGAGAGAGGAGCTAGGATATAGAGGGATTTTTGCAACAAAGGGCAGGGAGCTGGAACATAATAGCCTGGGGTCACTGAAATAATTCCTTTGATATGCACGTCCACTATCAGGACCAGTATCTGAGTTTTCACAGCCTGCAGGACTCACCGGCTCTCACTCTTGGAGGTGACTGGCTCTTACCCTTGGAAGTGACTGCATTTGCAGATGGCTGAGACATTCTTTGTTTTATCCTTAACTACAGCCAGGGTGGCTCTGAAATACCACCCAAAGAGGAAAGGGGGGGTTAACAGAATAGGATAAAAGTGAGGGGAAGGTGCATGCAGCCATGCACATATTTGACGAAAGTTTGTTGCTGGTCTCCTGAAGGTTACTACTAGTCACAAGGAGCAGACATCAATCACCGTGAAAGATTTTAGTGTTTTTCTAGATATGAGGAGATGCAAGAATTGTGCACATATAGTCTTCTTCTAAAAATATATGACTATCTTAAGACCTCTTCTTCCAGTCTATCCAGAGCACAGAGTGCTTCACTCCTGATGTTTACCCTGAGCTCTGCTCAGGGGGTGCTGTGCGTCAGCAGCTGCAGTGGCTCATGATATAATACATGCAGAGGCTGATGGCAAGTGCCAAACTCCAGTTCACAGCTGTCCTATACTGTCTGCTAAGAGTTTCAAGTTTGTTGACTCTTTTCTTCTCAATCAGACTCAACTACTGGGTACCTGGAGTGGAATCAAAATCACTTTATACGCCTGAAATACCTTAAGGAAGGGATAGAATTATGTAAAATGTAGTCATGGCTTTGTCAGCGATAAATTCTGAGATTTTGTACAAGTTATGTATCACATTACCATCTCTGAATCTCTTTTATTGAGCTTCAAATTCTTTGAAGTCAGGTACCTACTGTATTTTGCAACTGTGTCCCTCAAGTAGAAAGTCTAGCAAACGGTTTCTGGAAAGAAAGAATGGTGTTATTAGCCAGCTCAATTCTTATAAATACTCCAAATCCACTCCCTCCTCCAAGTTCCACTCCCTTCCTTCTCAGAATGGTGGGGTGGAAAAAAAAAAAACAGCTCTTCGTTTTTATTTCAGATTTATTGGAATGTTTAAATGTCTGTTTTCTCTAACATGATTTCAAAACAGGTACAGAGTGACAGAACTCCTGGCTTCCTATGGGAAAAGGAAATAAAGCAAACTTAAAAAAAGAGTTCCTCTAAAAGAAATGCAAATTATAAAATCACTCCACCAAGATGTTACACACACTCATGAAAGGGAAGAACCCATATTATTTCTAAATTTGCCCTGCTGAGGTAAAGGGAAGGAATATCTAAAACTGAGTTTTCATCATCTTCTGGCCACCTCTCAATCTATATCAGCTAACCTTGTGAACAGGCCCCCTAAGTCTGCAGAACTTTGAAAGAAATGCACTGAACAGCATAAAGGCATCCTTTCATTATCTCCCATCGATGATACTAGACCCTGAGACCTTGACCAGGATGTAGTTCTGCACTTTTACCCCAACTTCACCCCACCTCACTCCACACACATCTGTCCATGGACACTGATAGGCGCTTACTTATTTTAATATCCCGGAAAGAGGTAGAAACATCTTGTCAAAGTCACTCTTTCAGTAGTGGGCATCTGTGCCCTACCATCCGGCAGCTCAAATGAAAATCGAACCTGAAAGGAAAAGAAGGTCTGTAGCTTTTGTTTTGTTTTGTTTTTTTCTTTTTTTTTCCTGAGTGGAAGGATTTTCACTTATGATGGAAAAATTGCAAAAAGTAGAGCAAAAATAAATGATAAAATACATGAAAAATTGGTACAAATCACAACAATATGCATATATAAGCATAGAACGATCATACTTTGAAAATCTACTGCTGAACCTAATAGTAATGGGCACAGGCAAATTAAAATCCACTCATATGTCCATTCAGGACAAGAGAGGAATTAAAATAAATGATTATTTTCTAGGGCTTGTTTTCTAGTTCCTAACAGCTTGGAACTGAATTCTGGGCTCCAAACTTACCTAAGAACCTCAAGATTCATTTGAAAAGACAGGCATTTTTAGAAGATAAGCATGTCCAGAGCTGCTCCCTCTGGTTTCCAATTAGAATTGTCAAACAAGGAAATGGAATATAAGAAGTATCCAGTGCCTACCTTTCGAAAAATTTCCTCCAGGTCACAGGACCAGGCATATTCTTGCAAAATTTTGATGAGTTTAATAATAAAAAGAGAGCCCAACATGGGATGTCTCCAAGAAACATTATCTATGAAGAAAGCACATTCCAAATATCATGCAGGGTCTTGCCTGGCCACCTAGGTGGAGCCCTAGGATTTGTATTCCAGTTGAGGCAGCCTATGGAGTTCCCACTGTTTCCTACATACTGGATGCTATGGTTATTTGAATATATTCAACATTCAGTGTGTTAACTTTCACTTATATTTGACAATTGTTAAAGTCCTATAAAATATACTGTTTATGGTGCAGATGTTAGGGCAGCACACTCTTTGAGTTCAAGGAACCACAAATCTGGTAAAGAAAGAGAGAGGCAGAATGGGGTGGAGGGGAGTGATTTGAGGGGCTCTAAGAAAGAAATAATTCTCTGTGGATCCCAAGAGTGGTATTTACTCACTTGATGTAAGTTACTTAAACACACTGAAATGTACTGGCCTTGCCTTCAATGAGTAGAGTAATAATTATGCCACAAAGAGATACTTTAAGATTAGAAGTAATCCTTGGGAGTTCCCGTTGTGACGCAGTGGAAACGAACCCGACTAGCATCCATGAAGATGTGGGTTCGATCCCTGGCCTCAGTCACTGAATTAAGGATCCAGTGTTGCCATGAGCTGTGGTGTTGATCACAGATGCAGCGCTGATCCCACATTGCTGTGGCCGTGGTGTAGGCTGGCAGCTGTAGCTCCGATTTGACCCCTAGCCTGGGAACTTCCATATGCTATGGGTGTGGACTTAAAAAGCAAAATTGAACAAGCAAACAAACAAAAAAATAAGATTAGAATTAATCACAAAGATCTGGGAGAATATAAGATATATAATACCCAGTCTATACCAGGTGATTATATTAATAACATTTCAATTTTAACTACTTTGTAAATAATTTAATTAAAATCAAATAATATTGGTTTTTAGACATGAGGTTTTCAGACAAAGAAAATAATAACTAAATATGAAAATAGCACCAACAGAAAAGAAGTACATACTTAGACAAGATTTAAGAAGGAAAGATCATATTCTACTGGGGACAAAATAGTCTTATGGAAGAAAGCTATTGAAAAAGAATAATTATATGAACTAGTAGAGACATAGAAGTTATGAAGCCTCTTTTAAAATTATACAAAGAAATATACGAGAAAATTTTTATAGCTGTGTATTTAACCATGGATATATGCTTTAGCAAAAGCTTTTAGTCAATAAAAATGATAATAAAATGTATAATAATAATAGATTGAAGTCTTTTCTAAAACTGTACCCATCTTATGGAGCTGGTTTCAGTTAAAGGAAATAGGTGGGAGAGAGTTGCAGGCAGGTATCTCTTCGAGTTCTTTGTGAAATTAAGGGAGTGGATGGCCCATTTTCTTCAGGAGAGCACTACAGTGTAATTGGGATTCATACCAGAGAACATGAAGCTAGGTTTCCTAATGGTAACCAAAGACAACTGAATTGGAGTTTCCACGAATCATCTAGAAAGGAGGAATGAGGAAACTGAATGAAAAGGAGACTGAAATCAGCAGGATGGATGTCAAGAAACCAGGGGCCTCCAAAGGGCTTATAACTACCAGAGGTAAATCTCTGTGGGAAACTGGGATCAAATAATTTTTAAAAATAGTTATATCTAATATTAAAAATCTGCTAAATACACTCAAGCTATAAACGTGTGGAAGTTTTGCCAAGTGTTATTCTTTTTGATTGTTGAAAAAAATTTATTTCTACATCAAGACATGGTCAACACACTGCAAAAGCATGCTACTCCTGAGAGATGATGCGCATTATCGAAAATAAGCTGTAAATTAAACTATTTGATCAGAGGCAAGGCTTTAAGGCTGGAGGTAATCAAGGGAATGTTAATGTCCAAGAAATTCCAAAACATAGTGGATGAATAAACTCAAATGACTTCTATTTAAACCTTGAGATGGAAAGTAACTCAAGATAAAATGTTGAATTAAGTAATAATATAGAAACGTATTTAATAATAGCAATCACTTAATGTGTGCTTTACTCTGCGTCATGCTTTATATTTCATATTTATTATCTCATTTAATCCTTAAACAATGATATTTGTATTCACATATATTAGTGAGGAATTCAAAGATAGTCCAGAGAGGCTAAATAACTGGAACTAGTTTACAAAGTACTAAATAGCAGAGTTAGAATATAGTTGGCAGTACTCTTAATCCAAAACTTAGCCTTAGAATCATTCAGGTTTCTGCTATTTCATAAACTCCATACTTGTAGTTGAAACAACTTTAACTTAAGGACTCGATATGCCTTGTCTGCTTTTCTGCTTTCCCTACCTCTTATAAATACCACTCTTCTATAAATACATAGCTAGGTAAATTGAACTGCTGAGTAATCCCAACATTGCAGAACTTTTTGTATGTGGAGTCAGATTTTAATTTGTTTTGGTGTAGATTTGTTTCTATTTGTCCCTCAGAGTCCAGGAAAATATTTTACAACTTGGGAGTTTACTAATTACTAGCTTAGTAAAAATATGTATACATTTATTTGGTCTCCATGGATAAGGTATAACAAATATGTCTTACATGGATACTCTTTACCTGGTGTTGAAGAGCAGAAAGCAATAAAATCCTTTTCTATGTGGGCTTTCTTAATGGCATCATCCTCAAAATCTTCTGCAGCCAGTAAGGAACAACTTTCAGAAGCTCCTACTGCATCTTTTATCCATACCACCCCTTGCTTCTCTGGAAAGTCAAGATTTGGTTTCCTGTTAGAGAACTTTCTCCCCTAAACATCTGTTCAACCATACTTATTAATGTATTTGTCTTCATCTTTCATTCACATGCACATCAAAAACTATCTTTTCAACAACCTTATCTCTCCTAATCCTCAAAGGAATATTAACAACTTCCCATCCAAATATCAAAGTATTAAGATTAAAAATGGCATCTCTTCAGTTGAAAATAGAACAAGTATCTACCAACCAGTCATAAAATACACTTTTTGTTTGGTGACAGGGGATGTTCGTTGACATTAAGGAGCAGACTCGAAAAAACTGGAAAATACTGGATGCATACATTTGATGAGATCAATACTTGAATGTCTTGTGCTCTAACAGAGACTCAGCACTCACCACCACGGCAAGCCTGGATAATGATCACCTTGGGTTTGTCCTTCAAACTTGGACAGTTCCAGGTGTTCAAAATTTGAAAGACGGTGTTGACTTCTAATACATCTGGAACTTTTTCAGAGTATTTCTTCCCACAAATGCCAGCCTGGATTCCATGAGACATGAGCACCAGAAAAGTACTATCAGAGGACTTGTGCTCTGGGCGGGCAGCAAATGCCTTCAGCTCTATAGTCATGTCCTGGAAGAGACATACCACCAATTTTGGACTCTGTGAGTCATTATGAGGGCACCCTGGAATCCAATAAAGGGACACTTAAGGAATTCCTAGATAATGGGGAAATCAGTGGAATACAAAAAGAAAATTTGTTTCTATTTACAGAAAGGTGAAGAAAGGGCTATGGGATGCCATCCAGGGATTTCTAGCAGAGAGCAAGAGACATTGCTGAGTTAACAGAACATTTCCCAGTTAAAAGTTTTGCCAGATTCTTGCTCGAGACTCTAGGTTAGAAGCATTAAGTAAGTTCTGAGAGCAAATTTAGATTTTAGACTCTCAAAAGGTTAAGTTTCTGGGGCTACAATCAAACTTTCTAACATTCTTTACGACTATCAAGGGCATGACCATTGTCTCTATGAGAGACTTTACCAAAGCGGTGAGATTTTCTTTCACATCCACACTGTAACCCAAATCTTCTAGTAGTATCTTCATGTCTCTAATATCAACATCAGCACCATCTCTCCTGGGAAGATTTTCAAACTCTGTGTTGCAGATAATGAGGGCAAGGCGTGTGCGGATTGATTTTTCCATTATTGGGTAAATCTGTAAGAAAAGCAGGTTGAATGAACAGTCTTGTTCACTTTAAAGATTCATCTTGAAGATTTAAGACTGATTCTCTTTTCTTAGACCCATCCAGAAACCTAATCTCTTGAACCATAGATAAAAACAGGGCAGGGAGCGGGAATAAGTCCTACCCTAAGAGGGGGACTGAAATTTGCCAATGCTCAGATGGCAGCTGAGTACTTGACTTAATAATTACTTTTGATAGGTAGGACTGTGAGAAATGAACAGGCCTGGAGCCATAACGACTCAAGTTTAAAACTGATTCCTTGACTGGTTTAGTCAAAATATTTATGCCTTAATTTCTTGATCTCTAAAATAGGTTATTTTGAAGGTCTAAGGTGTTATTACATACAAAATCCTTAGAACATTGTGAGTCATACTAAGCATTAAATAGATGCCATTGTTGTTATTATTATAATTATTTACTTAGGGAAGTGACGAAACTTGGAAGTCTCCACATAAGCCTGGGATTCTAGGAATTAGGTAAGGGAAAGAACAGGATGATTTTCCAGAACTTCTCGAAGAAATTAGCTCTAAAGAAGAACAACTGCAGTTTAGAATTGTCTCCAGTGTGTCTTTCATCCAGATCCTTATGTTCTGAATACCGCACCTCTGCTGACTTTTCCTTCCATATCCTTTGGGCTATATCTGGGGGGCAAAGCTTGAGGTTCCCTCTTGGCCCTGAAGATGCAGGCTTAACTGGGTTGTCTTGCACTGTCTGAGGGGCTGCAAGAGACAAGAAACATTATGAATAATGGCATGCCTGTGTGTCCCATTTGGTGTTCCTCCTAGAATCATCTGTGTGTGAAGCCACAGAGGAGGAAATTAATTCTCAGGAATGCAACCCAGGGCTAGTCCTTAACACCACTGAATGCATTACTGTGAAAGGAATACATTCCAAGCCAGAGGAGATTTCCAGGGGTGTGATATAGGGATCTACTGTCATCTCTTAGAGTCAGAATTTTACAAATATTTTTGATTAAAAAGTCAAAAGGGAGTTTTTCAAAGCTGTGAAGGATAAAACTCTCCAAAAAACCACGTTAGATAAAATAGTTAAGAGATAAATTTATTTCAAATAAAGTGAGTATAACATTTAATGGAAGCAGTTTTTAATGAATTCATTTCAATGGTTTTTATAAATATATATGTTTATGTATCTATTTATTTATTTGCTTATCAGGCATGATAATGGGTGTTAGAGATTTGAAGGAAAGAAGGAAGGAAGGGCCTGTGTCCTATCCTTTAGGATTTCTCTACTGCGTGTACATATGGCGAGGAAGAGAAGATGTGAATATGTGAATTAGAATGAATATGAAATAGAATGATAAATGCTAAAATCAAGGTCACACTTAGAGGAACTCACAGTACTAAGCAGTGATTACACAAATATATGAGGAGGAGTTTTCACAGTGGTTTATGTGAGAAAAGCCTTGGGGGTTTATTTGATCACACCATCCAGAAATTACCATAATCTTTGTTTCAAAATATAAATAATCTCTGTTGATATGTGGAGGATCCTTTTGAAACTAAATTATTTAAACAAGAAAATTATATTCAATTTTGAAGTGGAATTTGAAGAAACTGTGGTATATTCAGTAAGGTAAACCAAGGTAGCATGAAGTGTGCTGACCGTGGAAAAACTAATAGATACTTAGAATGAATATATTTGAGTAATATAAATTGCTATCATATGAAATCATTATTACATTCTATTTCTTCATTTAGGAGTCTGAAGAACAATAGAAAAAATTAAAAAATAAATATCTTTATTATATTAGGGCTATTTTTTTCTTAGGGCATTTGGTTACACAGTGGTGCCCCATACCATGGAATGTCTAAGAAGACATTAATAGATTCATTAGAATATTTCTAAACTTGGTGGAATATTTGCTTCCCTGGACTTTAAATTGTTTCAAATATAAGGTATTTATAGTTTAAGAGAAAAGGATAATTTTGAGATGAAATCAGTCTGCAATTGTGGGTGAAATACTGTTCTAGGAAAAGTAAAACACTGATTATTTGAGGCAAGAGGCTGGATTCAGACAAAAATAAGGTTTGCTAATAAGAAATCTAATGCATATTGACCTTAATTCAATAAAGCTGAGACCACCATTTTCAGGATAGAGGACTGAAATATTTTTAAGAACTTCCTTGTCATCTGAGTCCTAGGTATTTCCTGTGGTATCTTCAATATTGTGTCAGATGAAAAATCTTGTATTTAAAGTTTGTGGCAGAGTCTGTTCCACATGACACTTTTTTCTTTTTCCTGGACCCACAGCTAATCTATATTGCTAACCTGTCCAGTAATTAGGTGTGACCATATAACTAAGTTCTAGACAATAAGATGCAAGCTAAAATATTATGTGATACATCCAGGCCAAGCCTCAAAAAAACCTTACACAAATGGTCTTCCATATTCCTTCCAATGCCATTAACTCAATGCTTATTACTACAGTTATTTTGGTATCATACGTTCCAGATATCAGAGCCATAGGACGGAAGAGGCCTAGGCATCTGAGTTAGCAATTGAAGGAAAGCTGCCTTCTGATGAAAACTGCCAATTTTAGAATCTCAATGAACTGGTAAAGAAGTTTATATCATATCAGAGGCATTATAAATATTTGACTCTGTTACAACATTCCATATAATCTTAACTGGTACAGATATGTGTAGTGTCATTTCCATCCTTAAAGTTTTGGGTGGCTTTAATTTGATGGTGGAGATTCTTAAATGCCTATTCACTCACAATTTGTATATTCATATAAGCTCAATAAAAGCCTTGCTTGTTTTGTTCAATACTCTCTAGATAATCCATTGAACAGGGTCTGTAAAAGAGTCAGTCAGCATGTGCTAAATATTTTCTAATGGCATAATAAATACTAGTAAATCCGGCTAAATTATTTGGTGAAATAGATTTAACAGATATTTGTGGCATGTACCTTACAAGTTAATTTCTATTCGATGTTACCTATACATAAATCATGTGTGTCCAATTTCCTCATAAAGCTTAAAGATCTGCGAGGGAAAAGGATGCACTTATTTTGTAAAAATTACAAAAAAAATGCAGGGAGACTTATGACTGGGGAATTATGGAGCCCTGTAGGAATAAAGGCTCTGAAATTTAGTAGTAGAAATAGAAATGGAGAAACAGATCTGAGAGATGACTCAATAAAACTGACAGCCACTTGAATGTTGGAAGTGAGGGAAAGGAAAGTGCTTAAGATAATTTCAGGCTTCTGGCTTGAATAACCGTGTGATGGTCATACTATTAATCAAGATATAAGAAAGTGGAGGATAAGCAAGATGGGGGAAGGAGGGCACATGTAGATTGACTGTGTCTGTAGAGATATGAGCGCATACGTTCAGTAGACACTTGAATGGTGAAGTGTGGCTCTCAAATGATTAGTCAGGATTTGGAACAGAGATTCAGAATTTGTTAACACAAACATGATAGTGAAACTGTAGGAACAGTTTCTGTCAAAGCAGAATAAATTTAGACTAGAAAAAGGTAATAATAATTACACGAAAATCACCCATGGTCCCCTCACTCTGGGTTCTTCCCATTAATCTGCAGTTAATGTCAAAGAAGGTGGGGTTCAAAGAATGTCATTGTTTTGAAAATACCATTACCTGAGAAAGGAGGAACCACTGCTTGGGATTTTTGTATATTAAGATATTTTCCAGATTGTGAATCTGAGGAAAGATAAGGACATTAAAATAGTCACTTTTAATCTCTGAAGATTCTTAGCTCAATGAGTTGGATACTCTGTATAAGATGCCTTCCACAGGTCTCAATCCCATTCAAGATGTGAATTACCTGGAGCCACACTCATCACTGGGAAATAATAGCCTGTACACATGAACAGCTAGACTTGTTAATGCTAGGTAGAACAAATATCTGGATGTGACTCCCTTGATATCTGTTTTCTGTGATGAAAGCAGAATTGAAATAATATCAGCTATAGAATCATGCATGTTTATGGGAGTTCCCTTGTGGATCAGGGTGGTTAAGGATCTGGCAGCTGCTCAGGTCCCTACTGTGGTATGGGTTTGATTCCAAGGCAGGAAACTTCCAATGGCATGAATACAGACAGGAAAAAAAGAAAGGAAGGAAGGAAGGAAGGAAGGAGAGAGGAAAAAAAGAGAAACAAAAAATATGCGTGTTTTAAGGAGGCTCCTGAGGTGACCACTACTGCCTAGCAGTTATATATGAAAATTATATTTGTCTAACTCAGAGCTGACCAGGACTTTGGAGAAAACTAAAAATAAAAGGCATCTGTGCTTGAACACTTAGCCGTGCCAAAATTTATGACAGCAGCAAATGAGTGTGAATTTGAGGCCTACCCCCAGTCAGTCTAAGTAAATTTCCTAAAACTCATAGAACAGGAAAACGGTGTAGCCAGGATATGAACACAAATATGTCTTGACTATCAATACTGGGCTCTTGATCACTAAGCTACTCTCCATTCTGCAAAGCTTTCTGCACAATTATGCACATGACAGGAGTCCTGACCTCAATCTCTGTAATCTACACTTGCCCTACTCACTCAAATCTCTTAATATAGTCTCTGGGGTCACTATTTATTATGATTGTCAGTTTCAAGGACAAGAATTGGATTTCAACTTATTTAAGGTTTTATAAGGATCTCGATATAGCAACACCTACCTGAGAAGCTTATTCCAGAAACTAAGAATTGGCATGAGCCAAAAATTGAAAAATACTCCAAGTCTTTATCTCATAGTACCTACTGAAGACAAGGTTTCCATGGACAAAATACATCCCATGTCCTTGCTCTGAATGGAGAAGAGCCATAGGACATCCCACAAAACTTAAGGTCCAAGGCAGCAGGCTGCATTTTGTCCCATCCTTCCCATCTAGACTTCTAGACTAAATTAATCATCAATAAATTCAAGAATATTTTCTGGAAGAGGTCTTATTATGGCAGTAATGTCAAGAAATTTTTTTTATAATAAATCTTCCATTAGAGTGCATTTAAATATTGCATCCAATTATTATATTCTAGGGCCCTGAAACAAATGGCAGATAGATGAGAGAGTGACAAAGCCATTGCAAGTCTGACTGAGAAGGCATCATCTGACGTTTAGAGAGGAGACTCCAGGTATTAGAGTTATCACCCTGAGTTAGTTGTACAGGTACCTCTAGGATTCATGGACCATGAGTTGAAAGAAATGTGACAAGGAAGAAGAAAATTTTGCCACTACACAAATATTCTAGACCATTATTATTACTGACTGATTGCATTTAATTCTTGGGGAGAAGTTAATGAAAAAAAAAAATCTCCAAAAAAACCGAAGAAATTCATTACCCAGAGATGAACACAGAAAACATTTGCTATGTCACTCTTGTGGGCACAGGCTTCTCTCGATCACTAGGAAAAAGAATGGTTTCTGATTTTCCTAATAATATCTTCTTCACTTTTGGAAGCACAAATGAGACCAGTAATAGAAAGTCTATTAGAGCTCCTGTCTTTTCTGTGTGGAGAAACTACATAGACCACAGAAAGAGCAGCTCTGATGGCAGGACCTGTATTAGGCCCTCAGGAGACTAACCTAGAAGGTGTGGGCCTCCCAGAGTGGTCCACAGTTGAGTGCCATGCTAGTGTTGCACCACCTTCTGCAAAAGATGCACGGGAGCAGCTAAAAGAAAGAGTCTGCTTAAAATCCTTACTTGTCATAGCACTGAATTTGTTCTCTGAGTGTTTCACTCTCCTTGAAATATATTCTACTCTTCCTGGAGAGAAGTCGTACAAAATCTTTGATTACATACCTTAAGTCTTTCTGTTAGATGACTGCTTAAGTTCCTAGGGACCTCTAGACATTAACTATGTAACTAAATAAATAACTAACTAAATAAAGTGCCTGGCTAAGAGAATATAGTATGAACTTTTTCAAGACTGTCCCCATGAATTTCAACAAATGAGCTACTATATACTCAAGACAGGAAATTAGCTTTAGTCCAAAGACGGCCACTAAGGCCAAAAGAGTAGGAACCAAAAAGAAAGAGATCGGGGGACATGGCCATTGATATAGAAATGAGGTTCTGAAACCAGAGGTAAGGAAGTTGTCTGCAAACAAACATGAACAGTGAAGAAATCAGATGTTAGGAATAAAGCCATAGGCCTACATGAGCCTTAGTCTAAGTTGACCCTCACCTGTGGAGAGTTCCAGGATTCCTGCAAGGTGGGGGTCGCCTTCACAAATATGACTGATGCAAACTTGGCATGCCTGGGGCCCTTTCCGAATAACAGAGTCGATCAAAGCTCGGGCCTTATCCGTAACTCTAATGTTTTCATCTCTTACTATCTCCATCTCCTCTTGGTTCAGGACTCTTGTCTCTAGTAGTTCATCCAACAAGCCGTTTATTGTACCCATGCCCACCGAATGGACAAACAGCTTCCTCTTCTCCTTTAGGACCTTGTCTGTTGGAAACATAAGGGCATCTCAAGTCATAAACACAGCCTCATTTTCCTCTCATCTCAGCAACAGGGCACAGTTTCCTGTATATTTAGTAAATAAAATATCCCTCACCACACAGTGGAGTAATCCTGAGCATGCTCACATCTCTGCTTCCCCTGGTATTACCCATAAATGCTCAACCATATAAGCTCAGGTCCACCCCCAAGCTAGGACCCGAAAACCAGGGATCACCCAAACATGCCTCATGTTTATTCAACTGTGCATAATAAAACAGTGAAACAGTGACAGTCCATTTCCTTTGGGGACAAAAACTGCTGGCACCCATTCTGTGTTAATTCTGCACCCTCGACTGAAATCCAACATTTAAGAATTCAGTTAAGATTGCAAAATAACAGCAGGATACCAGTAAAGCCTGGTTCCTTTCTGGCTCTTGCCTTTCCTTTCTAAAGACTGTGGGACCTCTAGGTCCCTCCCCTCCTTCCCTTTGTCCCTACTTCTCCTTCTCTTTGTGCTCTCTCTGTTCTTCTCACTTAAACATTTACAGAACCTAACCATAGCTTTTGCAAAAGCCAGATCCTTCCAAAACTCTTCCTCCCAAGAGACATGTACTTCTAGATTGTAAAACACTCACCAGCCATGGCTTTCTCCTCTTAGGATTGGTGTGCAGTATGAAACTGAAAGCATGTTCCACCTCCCTTTCAGCAGGGTGTGTGCACATTGAGAAACACCCTCTGCGCAAGCACATATATGAGTTTGTTGTTTTTTTTTTCCCAAAGAAATAATCAGATTGCCGAAGTTCAAAACGCATCAGGGAGTGTATCCTTAGGAAATTTACTTCACCAGCACTTGAATCAATTCAGAGTAAGAAGGGAATTGTGCTTAGAGAATAAGAAAAGAATGAGAGGGTATTTGCACAATTAAACTGACACAACAATGAATCTCTTTTTCATTAGGAAGTGTGATTCAGAAGAGTAACTTGTCTTTTGATCTTTTATCTATTCAGGCTGCTATCACAAAACACCAGACTGGATGGCTTATAGACAAGAGGAATATATTTCTCACAGTTCCAGAAGCCAGCAATCCAAGATCAAGGTGCCAACATGGTTCAGTTGTGGGAAAGTTCCTTTTTGGGGTTGCAGATGGCCAGCTTCTCACTGTGTCCTCAGGTGGCAGAAAGGACAGGTATCTCTCTGAGATCTCTGTTATAAGGGCCCTGATCCTATTCATAAGCGTTCTGCTTTCACATTCAACTCAACATCCAAAGGCCCCCCCTTGGGCATTAGGTTTTCAACATATGAATTTGGGGGGACACAGACATTCAGTCTACAACATTCGGAGAATCAGAACCACAATGACCTGTGTCCCCATCTCACAGCTCTGGGCTGTACCCTGGAAGCTGTGTGTCCCTGTGAAGCTTTTAAGATGGAAGCTTCCTAAAAGTTCTACTGAAAGAACTTCCTAAAATATCTGCTTTTAGAAAAGAAACATTTAT
Source organism: Catagonus wagneri (assembly GCA_004024745.2). Lineage (NCBI taxonomy): Eukaryota > Metazoa > Chordata > Mammalia > Artiodactyla > Tayassuidae > Catagonus > Catagonus wagneri. Next base: position 14,532,208 of record PVHT020000034.1, on the reverse strand, counting down.
TTCTCCAGAATCAAATCTAACACTCTTCCCTTACAGGTGGCTCTGTTTTGAGGGACACTGTATAGACTAAAAAGCACAGGCTCCAGACGCAGAATGTCAGCCTGAGCATTTTAATTATCTGCTCTTGAGTGAGGTATTACATTTATTTCATGTTTTGGTTCCTCTATCTGTAAAATTTTTTTCTTAATGCTAGACAGTACACAGTTTTGAGTGTTAAGTTGATGAAAACGTGGAGACTACATAGAACATTGCTTGGCACACTGTAAGCACACAATAAGAATTGTTATTATTATTGTTATTACTATTATTTGCTTTTTAGGGCTGCACCTGCAGCACATGGAGGTTCCCAGGCTAGGGGTCAAATCAGAGTTACAGCTGCCGGCCTATACCACACCCACAGCGACGTCAGATTGGAGCCTCTCTGCAACTTACACCACAGCTCAGGGCAACGCCAGATCCTTAACCCCCTGAGCGAGGCCAGAGATTGAATCCACATCCTCATGGATACTAGTGGGGTTCGTTAACCACTGAGCCATAAAGGGAACTCCTGAATTGTTATTATTTTTAATATAAATATTTCACACTAGAAAAATAGCTAAGATTAATTATCTGCAGATTTTCCTTTTAATTTTATTCTTTGTGCAACATGTATTCATTCATTTAGCAAATACACTCTACATGGATGACCTACACTCTATTAGACATGTTCCAGGTACCAGGGTTCAGCCAAAGCACACAATGTCCCCTGCCCTCATGGCCTCACCTTCAAAATTAAAAGACAAATATAAAACCCAATGTATGTAACTGGAATTTACATGTTAGATGTTAGATGTGGTAAGTGCTAAGAAGAAGAAATTAGAGAAGTAGGTTATGAAATATTGAAAGAATCATGAATACTGAAAATAGAGGAGTCCAGGAAGGCACACAAGATCACTGTTTTTTGTAAACACATGTACAGTTAATTATCCCAGAAATAAACTCAGTGTGTCCAATTTATAGGGATAATTTATGGACATGTTTATGGACAGTTTATCAACAAAGATATGTACCTAGAAAATAGTAATACATAGGTAGAATATTACATAGATAAAATCATTTTAAAATAAATTAATGTAGCAGTCCAATTGTCAGTAGAATTTTAAAGGAAGCATAATGATTTAAATATCCTCCTGTCAGTATTGTCTGTGATAGCCTGTTTGTGCAACAGTATTATTTTAAATAAAAGTAGGTAGTATGAGCTCTTACACAGAAGGCCTTAGAAATCCACTTACCCCCTTAGTTTATCTATTTCTTATTCTTTGTATTTTAGGACATTGTGACTAATATATTTTAGTGAGAGCACTAACCATTGTTAACATGTCATTTTATTTCATTTTTTTGTCTAAAGTCTTCACTTTTGTATAGCTTATTAAGATGGCTTTTGAAATTCAATAGCACTAGGATCAGCTTCCACTCATTAGTGATAGATCTTGAACAATTTATTTAACGTCTCTAAGCTTATGTTTTCTCATCCATATGGGAGCTCATGATAATTTTTATTTTGTAGGGTGGCATCATATGTGTAAAAACCATGTCATAACCCCCCCTCTCATCTTTATTAGTCATGACCTTATATTTCAAAAGTAAGGTAATGTCAATATATACTTTGGAAGTGCTTCTAGATTTTTCATTTGCTCTATATTACAGCCTGTCATAGCATATGTGTAAGTAAGGTAAATAAACATCGATTCCATTCTATGAATAAGAAGGCCAGGTAACAGTTGATTCAGAGACTTGGCAAGCACAAGGTGCAGAACTTGGGTAAGCATCCAGGCTTCCATCAGTCCAATACTACTCCTGAGCCTGACACCACTCGGGAAATATAGAATATAAAAACAGGACAGAACTATGCACTTGTTCTTATGGAACTGAAGGTAATTTGGGGATATAAAACATAAGAACTGATAATAATGATACTGATAATAAATTGGGGCATAGGTAAAAGTGCTGTGATGAATCAGAGTCAATTAAATATGACCTGGAGCAATCAGGGAGGAGTATGCAGGCTAGCAGGACACCCTCTAGTTGTAGGAGAGAGTTTTTAAATTGTTAGTGGAGAAGAGAGAAAGTAACAAATGTATTAAGACATTTCTGTGTTCCATGTAATGAGATAGCTCCTTTCACCTACTCAAAAATTCTGGAAAATTATTACTAGTATCCCAGTTTTAAAGATCAGAAATTGACGTTCAGCACAAATATGTCTTTTGGTTAAGAGCAGAGCTCATGAGTACGAAGTGTAATTTGATTGCTTTATTCTAAAGTCTATGATTAAAAATAATAATAATGTAAACCGAATTCCAAGGCCAGAGTCAAGGAAGGAGGGAACTTTTTAAAATGTATTTGTTTGAATTATAAGGTGTTTGTTTGGGATCAGTGGGAAATGTCTTTTAAGAGATGGATTGGATCCAGATTATGATAATTTACAACAACCAGCCTCAGTGAGGAATTTAAATTGATGAGGCAGGCAATAGGAAGCCACTGTAGTTTCTCGAGTGAAAGAGTAACATGAACATGCCTCTAAGGTAGCTACTTTGTATTGAGTGTTTAAGGAAAACTAGAGATTGGAGTGAGTGCTTATTCGACATTGGTCCTGCTAGAGGAAACTTTTGAAAACACTAATATTCATAAACATATTCAAGTTTATTCCAGATTATTGAATCAGAATTTCCAAGGATAAGGCTTGGGTTATGAATACATAAAAATAATCCAAGGTGTTTTGATATATATCCTTTATTGAATATCACTGCTGAGTGTCCTAATCTAGTATTAGGGATAACTAGGCGCTCTCTAAGGTCCCCATGCACCACAGCACTGAGTATTTAATAGAACATGTTCTTTGAGGCTGGTCACATAGGAATCGGAAGCTGAGCCTTGAGTAACCAGGGCATTCAGGCCAAGAAATGGGAGTTATGGTTGGCTGGGAAAAGAAGCTGCAGAGGTTGTGGGCTGGAGTACAACAGCGAAGGGCTTGGCATCAGCAAGGAGGGGTGTGGTGTCCTTGGATCAGATTTCTGTTCCAACAGTATTATGAAAACACTGACCTATGGAACCTCCACAAGGTGGAAAGGGTAAGCTTGGAATCACACTGGGGCCAAATACTTGAGGAGGAGTGTATGAGGTCTTGAATCTGGTTTTGTCACTTGGCAGCAAAAGCAGAAGAAATTAGTTTCCAAGTTTGGCCCCAGGTCTTCCAAAATAGGAACTGTACTGAAAGATGAAGTTTATAAACACTCTAGAAAGCAAGCCACTGTGAGAATATGCCAGCAGAAAAAAGAAATTACAAATTTATGTCCCCAAGGATATACAGCTGTTGGATTAATCAAATATAGAGTATAGAATGGCAGTGAATGAGGGATTCAAATAAAGGAGAAAAACAATTATTTTATAATAAGGAATAATAAAAGGAATAATTTAATGAAAATGGAACATGTAGAAAGGACATATGTCAATTTCAATTAATAATGGATAGATTATAAGGAAGAGACACAAAATCTGTGAGGGCTTAAGTGATCTGGAGACATATACAAACAATTTTATTTGGAATTCCATAAACCAAAATGAGGAGCTGGAAAATTTCAAAGAGGAATTCATAGATATAAAGGATGGAATGAGAAATTCTAATATACATAATTCTTAAAATCTCAGAAATACATAATTGAGAAAATGGAAGAGAGAATAAATTTTAAAAGAATTTTCCAGAACTAAGGAAAAATGAGTCTACTGAATGAGAAAATGAGGCATAAACAGGATAAATCCAAAGAAAAACTGCTTTATAACAAACAGCCTTGTGAGAGAGGCATTGTTATGGTTGAAATGTGTACCATAAAAATATATATGGAAGTCCTAACCCACAGTAACTCAAAATGTGCTTATTTGGAAAAAGGGAAAGTAATTCGTTAAGATTAGGTCATATTGGAGTAGAATAGGCCCTTAGTTCAATATGACCATTGACCAGGGACTCAGGAACAGACAGACAGATAATGTGAAAAAAGATACACAGAGGGAAGGCAGCAATATGGTACTGAAAGCAAGGATTAGAGTTATACAGCAGTAAGCCAAAGGCATTGTCCAAAAAAAAAAAAAAAAGAAGAAGCTGTCAGAGTGTGACCCTGCTAACACCTTGATTTCACACTTCTAGTCTCCCAACATGTAAGAGAAATTTCTATTTTAAGCCTCCCAGTTTGTGACATTTTGTTACATCAGTTCTAGGAAATGAATACAGGCATTGTTGATCCCATTTTGCAGATGAGAAACAGTGTCAGAGGGATGACTACTTGACCAAGTAGTGACTACCTGACATGTGTGAAGTGCATGGATTTATAACCTTAGTACAGCAGAGATCACATGCATTACAATAGAAGTCAAATTTAGTGGTCCACAGACTCCATCATGAACACAGATGAGTTTTTTGCCCTCATGTATATGATTTCTTTTGGCATTGATTATTTATCATAAGTTCAAAATTGAGATTTCAAATAAAGTTTTGGACTGCTGTCCTCTCTTGCTTGAATTTCCATATGACCATCATTACTTGGAACTGAGCCTATAATGCTGCATTCATATATTCTTCTAGAAGAAAACATAGGCAGTACACTCTGACATAAATCTTGGTAATATTTTTTGGTAATGTCTCCTCATACAAGAGACACAAAATAAAAATAAACAGATGGGACCTGACTAAACTTAAAAGCTTTTGCACACTTAAGGAAACTATCAAAAAAAATGTCAGCCTACTGAACGGGGAAAGATATTTGCAAATGATGTGTCTGATATCCGATAAGGGATTGATATATGATATTAGAGATAATACAACTCAATCTCAAAAAAAAAAAAAACAAATAATCCAATTTAAATGAGTAGTAGGTCTGAATAGACATACAGACCTACTTCTTTTTTCAGAGAAGATATACAGAAGGCCAACAGGCACATGAAAAGATATTCAATATTACTAATCATCTAGGAAATGCAAATTAAAGCCACAACAATATATCATCTCATATCCATCAGAATGGCTATCATCAAAAATACAACAGATAAGTTTTGGCAAGTATATGAAGAAAAGGGAACCCTAATACTTGTTTATGGGAATGTAAATCCATATAGTTATTATAGAAAGCAATATGAGTATTCCTCAGAAACTTAAAAATACAACTACCGTATCACCCAGCATTTCCACTCCTGCATATACATCTGAAGAAAATAAAAACACCAATTCAAAAAGATATGAACTGTAATGTTCATAGAAGCATGATTTACAACAGCCAAGTGTCCATCAACAGAGAATATGATATAAAGTATGTTTATCTACCTACCTATCTATATAATGGAATACTAGCTGTAAAAAAAGTGAAATTTTGCCATTTGCAACAATATGGATGGAATAGGAGGGTATTATATTTAGTGAAGTAACTCAGAAAAAGACAAATGCTGTAAGACATCACTAATACGTAAATCTAAAAAATAAAAACAGCAAATGAATAAGACAGACAGAAACAGATTCACAGGAATAAAGACGAAATTAGCAGTTGGGGAGGGAGGTGAGGGAAGATGAGGAAGGAAATTAACAGGTACAATCTACTAGGTATAACTTAATAAGATACCAGGATATAAGGTACAGCACAAGGAATATAGTCAATACTTTATAATAACTTAAAATGGATGATAATATGTAAAAATATCAAATTATTATGGTTTATCCCTGAAACTTACATAATATTTTAAGTCAAATGTAGTTCAATTAAAAAAATTGAATTGAACAATTCAGCTGACTACTGAAATACAATCATGGAAAACCAATTATGTTAATGAAAGTTATGTGATGGTGGTGCCAATCAATACATGACAAAACCATTAATAAAAGATGGATATGAATCTTCATAAAGAAAGAATAAGACTTTCATCACTTGATTCCATTGGTCACTTTCAGTGTTATTAAAAGCTGAGACATCTAAGGCATTATGTACCTTCTGATAGGATGCAATATGAAGTACTCAGTGCAACACAAGAAAAATTCTTGCAAAATTTTTCTCAAGGAGGAAAATTTATGGAAAATGGAAACTTTATGGTGGAGAAATCCAGCATATACCACTCTGCATATACACACACATGCAAACATACACATATACGTGTGTCTCTATTTGCAAGAGTGTATATATAAATGTATACACATCTGTATGTGTGGATACACATGCACACACACACACACCCCACATGTTATTTTATCCAGGTGATCAAAGTTAACATTATCATCTATGGTAATTCATTTTGATATCACGATGCAATGAGAAAGGCACTTCATATTTATGGTCTTTCTTCCAAAAAATCTATGACTCCAGTCTAATCACGAAGAAAACATTAAACCACAAAGAGGAATATTCTACAAAACAGCTCTTTTAAATTGTCAGGTTTATAAAAATCAATTTAATATTTTGTTGCTATTGTCTTTCTCCATGTCTAATCCTGCTCTATAGAGGTGATAGAGTTTACAAATCTATAGAGGTGATAGAGTTTAGCATTTTTTTTCTGCCCAGAAAAATACTCAGTTCTTAAATCATAATCTACCATAATGCTGAATATGTATTTCCCCCTAAATTGGATAGTATGAGGAAGGTACTGTAATAATTTCTATTTAAAATTTTATGTCAGTGGATATCATGAGAAATGTGGGACTGGGTTAATACCAATTTTGGAGATGATGAAAAAGCTATAAAGACTGTAGTATAAAATGGCCCGGAATGAAGCTGCTGATTGAAACCCTGACTCTATTCAGTCAATTTAGAAAGCTTAATTTCAAAGGCCTTAATTCCAGCTAAACAGAATCTGAAATGGCAAAATCTATAGTGTTATATATTTTAATTTCCTAATAGTAAGAAAGTATCAATATGCTAACTCTGTCCATAGAAGCATGGTAACTGGTGTTTAATAGCTTCCAAATTTCAGACATTTTACTGTGATAGGTACTATACCTTTTATGTGTGTTATTATGCCTTATATAGCAGGTACTATAACTTCCGGTGACCCTTTAGAAAGTACTCTGTGGAAAATATTCATAAACCAGTGCAGAGAAAATGTTAACATACCTCAGGAGCACTTCACTCACATCTCTTGGGAGTGGTAGTGGAGTCAGAGTTCACCAGTTCCCAGAAGGCAGCATAACTCATGGATTCTCCTTCATGGACACACATGCAATATGCATTCTCACACCTTAAATCTATACAGAAAGTCTTAGTAATAAGACGAGGATAGCCCCTTGTTTTAGGCCTAAGCACTGTTTCATTTCACTGTAGATGAAAGGTCTGAATTGTAGACAGGTGAATATGTGGAGGGAAGGAAATGAAACACCCACACAAACTTGCACACCCACTCATTTTAAATTCCCAGTTTACTTGACCAAGTATATTTTATGAACACTAGAGGCTATAAAAAGAGGAATAGTTATGAGATCTATGGAAAGTCTACCAGTTCCTTCAAAGGGCCTTATCAAACATAAAGAAGAAGCCAATGTCTTGATGGACACTGATCATTTAAAGAATACTTTTCTGTTTTGTTTTGTTTTTTAGGGCCACACTTTCAGAATATGGAAGTTCCCAGGCTAGGGGTCAAATCAGAGCTGTAGTGCCAGCCTACACCACAGACACAGCAGCATGGGATCCAAGCCAAGTCCATGACCTACACCACAGCTCACAGCAACACAGGATCCTTAACCTACTGATCTAGGCCAGGGATCGAACCTGCATCCTCATGGATATTAACCAGATTTCATTTGCGCTGAGCCACGACTGGAACTCTGCAGTAGATTCTCATACTGAGTTTGTTCTGAGAATCATAGTTAATTTCTCCTCCTTTTCTACCCTATAATCATGGCCCATGCTATTAGAGACAAAAATCAACTTACTTAAATTAGCAGGCAGAAATATAAAGAATACTTGCATCTACTCTGAAAACCTCTATGGACTTTCAGACATTCACACATCTTGAGAATTTAAATTTTAATAACTTTAATTATTGTTGATTATTTATGCCTGTATATGGTACATGTGTTAATGACAACACACTCTGGCAATTAGCAACACAGTATCTTTCCTTTTTTGTTCTTTCAAAAAGTTACCCTAAATACCTCTAAAAATGTCCTGGTTTGGGGGAAAAATTAGGTTATACTGATTTCTCATGCCCTAAACATGGAAGTAGCCATCTGGCAAAGAGCTCTGATTTCTTTTCATGGGGACTAGTTAAAATCTTGGAGCTACAGATTTATTATCAAGATGCTTGTTATGACACATGCTGTAATACTTTACATGAGTATTCAGGGTGAAATGAAGCAGGGTATATTAACCATTCCTGAAACAGAATTTTCTTTTTCTTCAAAAGAGCAAGCTTTTCATATTCATGTTCCAATTTAATTCTTTCTTTTGACCTTATTTTAATGTGAGAACTAATTTCCCCACTTTTGCGCTTGTTGATATCTCAAGTTACACATCACCATAACAAGCTATTCTGGTGCCTTCCCCCAAATTTAGGAGTAGTTATGCACTTACTAATTCACTTATTTCCCTGTTTATTATTTTATATCTGACTTAAGCTTCTCCGAGAACGTCACAAATTTTACAGGTATAGGTGATCTTTCTTTCCCTTATGATTGTTTAAATACTAATTGCTTGAGAAAAAATAATAAATCTCAACTTCCTTCTAAGCTTAAAAAAAAAAAATCATCCATAAACAGAAGCCATTTAAATTACCACAGCAAACTCCACAGGGTTAAGCCAAAATAATGAATAAGATGAAACAGTCAAATACAAGACTTTGAGATTTTACTGAAAATGGTCCTTTATTTCATGGGCATGAGAGGTATCCTTTGACTTTCTAGCTAGTTTGCCTGAATATTTCACTCCACCAAAGTCAACTGGGTAAATGTAGATATTTAGTTTTTCTGTATTATAAAAGTCTCACATTTTAAAATCTAAGAATGGTATGACATATATCCAAAAACAATAAGAAACATTATAATAAGAAAAAATCATCCAAGTCTTTTCAAACTTGACTGAAATGTTTTAGGTGGAACAATTTCTGTGGTCTCAGTACTCCACAAGGTCCAACTCATAAAAGAGAGCATTGCGCAAGGATATGACCTATTTTGATGAGGAAGCCAGTATGCCTTGCTCTTTGCCTGAGTCTGTGTTAAAGCAGTGATCAGCTACCCTCCTCAACTAGAGACACAGCGTTTGGAAGTATTTCCCATCTAGTCCTGCATCTTATCATGCCTTTCGGAACTCAGATTTCCCTTTCTTTCTGGAGCTTAACAGCACAATTTCTGTTTCTTGGGTTTGTGATTCTGCTTTATCAAACTTTTGAATGCCTTCTTTTAGCTTGGTTGTGCCTGGACTGTCTGTGCAGAATTTAGCCTAATGGCTTGAACACGTTGACTCTACCACCTGCTTTCCCTACTTTCTCAATGCCAAAAGACTTCATACTACATGGAATAATTCTGACACTTTAGAAATTATATATGTTATATGTACACATATACAATTTACTTGATATTTCTAAATTATTTTTCCCTTGGCTTGGGCCTCTTCATTTATCAAATGGGATCAACTGGAGGGTATATTCGAGCAGTTTTCAAATTCTGCTGATAGAGTGATAAAATTCTTTCAGAAACAACTCTTGGGTTCTCAGGTCTCCTCTGAACATCTCACTCTTCCTTTCACTGACTTCCTGCAACTCTTCTAAACTGAATACTACAAACAGAATTATCACAGGACAACTGTGTGTGTGGGGGGTATCAGAAAGAGAAAAATGTGAATAGTAAATGAATACTAAAGGGAGTGGCTTCCTTCGTATTGCACTGCTGAGGCAATCTGTGGTACTGGAGTTAACAGATGAAAAGAAAGAGATTAAAACCCAGGCATAGATAGGAGGCCCATAAATTGAGTCAGAACTCACTGGAAGTAAGGGAGCTACACAGAGCAGGTCTGATGCAGTTTATCTGCGTGAAGCTTTATTTTGACCCTTTTCATCTGTAGAGTTTCCCATGACAGCCTCCTCCAAGTGTCCTGTCAAGAGCTAAGGAAGCTAAATTCTTGTTATATCACTGTCTTTCTCTTCTCAAGCTTACATCACTATTGTGAAGACTTGGAATTGATAAACTAGACACTTTTGTTGAGGGAACAGTGTAAGCCTGTGCAGGAAGATAGGCTTGACTGGAAAGCTAAAGGGAAAGCTATTGTTCAGGGCCACCTGGCCTTGGCTCTGCTTTTTCCTCCAGATGCAAGTTTGATTCAAGAACTAGCAAGTGCTTTTCTTATCCTTGTCATTGTTCCCTCAGTGTATAGCGCCTTTGATAACCTCGCAGGAAGGAGGTAGGTCAGTATCTTTGGCTGCATTCACTCATTCACTCAGTCTTCTTTCCTTTCTATTAATGTATTATTGTCTTAAAATTGCAAACTGCATTAAAATACATACTGAAAGCTAAGTATTCACAATAGCCATTATCAATAATTTAGCTAAATGTTTTTATTATTAATATTCTTTTGATATAAGTAAACTCTGAGAGGAATACCAGGATAATCCTGATGTAGCCTTCTGTTTTGGAAAATTATTATGTCAGGAGTCTTAACCATTCAGAAGTAGACACTTTATTGCTAAAAAAAAAAGTAAGAAGAAGAAGAAGAAGAAGAATGCTCTACCATACACATAACCAAATCTGCCTTCCACGTTTCCTAGCTTCCTAATTTCCATGTTTTTAAACTTGACAACCAATTCACAAGTAGTATATTTGTATTATCTATAAGAGTATTTCAAATATTTCAGAAACTAGCTTCTTCTAAGGATTCTCTGGGTTAAGCAACCCCATGTGGGCAAGGTCGCACGGTAAGTAAGATGTGGAAATGAAAGCAGAAACAGCAGTCGTCCGAGTCCTGGCCCAGTGCACTTTCCATGATCCTTTGCTTCTCTGAAGGAACTTCTAGCATCCTGTCTCTGTTTTACCTCAGGCATTTATTAGTATAGTAGAGAGGCCCAGACTGTAAGAGATTCCCTTATAAGAGCCATCACTATTTTTCAAGGAAAATTTACAGCTGAGACCATGATCCCTTCCATTACTGGGACTCAGAAAAAGAGAAGTGCTAAAGGAGCTGGTCCTTGATGTGGTGGAACTCAGCTCTTGGTGAAAATACTCAAGTCGTGAAAATTGTCCCACTTCAAACTCAGTCCTGAGGTATAAATTAAACCTCAAATGTATTGAGGAAACAGTTATTAAATTAGTTGAACCAGAATTATAAATGGCCACAAATGACCCTTTATTATTTTTGCCCTAAAAACTTGAGTACAATTCAGAAAATGATCAGCAGTCTCTAATGAAGTATGCTTTGGGTTGGCTAACGAGCTAGAATTGGCTTGACACCTCTCACTTAGCCCAATAAGTATGGAAGGTCAGATTTCTGCCTCTCTCTGAGAGGAAGATAAAACAAAGGCACCATATGTTAGTCAGGATTCCCATTGAGCAGCTAGATAAAGTCCACAAATCAGTGGCTTGAACAAGATGGAGTTTTGTTTCTCTCTCAGTTAAGAGTCTGAGCAATTTTAAATATAAGTGCTCCAAGGCTGATACACTCAGAGGTTGGGCATTAACATCTTGTCCTGGTTGAAGATGACTGCTTCAGCTTATGTCAACTTATCTTCATTCCTTTCTGAAGAAACGGAGCAGGGAAAAGGAAGAATAGACTTAGCACAAAAAATGTCACTAATTTCCCTTTGGGCAAACCTAGTCATTTAGCCAGAGGTAGCTGAAAGAGACCCTGCAGGAAAAGCAACTAAACAAAAATACACATATTAGTTGGACTGACATGTGCCCAAGTGAAAGTTCCATTACCGTAGAAGAATGAGAACTGGATATTGGGGTGATCACCACAATGTCTTTCACAGCCTCTGAAAGTACCTGACAGCTTCATCCCTGGCAATTTGAAATAGTTGTTGGCTGTTAGGTAGCCTTGAAACCCAAAAAACCTTTCTAGTTACTATCATTATGTCAGTTTTAATTCCATTCCCATTTTCTGTATAAATTAATAACCATGTCCTTATTTACTATTATCTTGGTATCCTTCTAGGTTAGCATGGATTTTCACTCTCAAAAGTATCTCAATTTGGTACACAAATCATATTATCACCTTATCAGTGGCCTTCGTGTAGCATCCTGTCCTACATTCCTGCACTCCTCCTTCAGTTCCCTTTCTGTAACCTAGACTCCTTCTATAGAAAGAAAACCTGGGCCACAAACCCCAGCTCCTGCCAAAGAAGCGTGATTTTTTGTGAATACGAAACTCCTTTCACAGGAACTGACATTAACAGAAGTCCCTGTATACATTAGCAGGCATCATATGACCCCATCAGTAATTTTTTCCCGAGTTATAAAAATTGACAAATTTGGGGAATGTAAGGCTTACATTCAATAGTTGATTGTGTTCCTTCTTTCAAGCCATGTAGTTAGTATAGTTCATTTCTTTCTGTCATCTACATTCAGGGTTAAACCTGTGAATTGTCACCAATTTAATGTGATATTCTAGAAATTACACCTGACCAAAATATTCAATATACGATTTACCACTGGCAAGGTGTTTCATTATATTCTACCAAAGGCACCCACTGAATCACCAAAGGTAGTCTGTTAACTTCATCAGTGAAAGGCTTTTCTCATATAATGTTGAGAATCAATGCTGAAAAAAAGCAAAGTATATAACTGGAAAATTGAAAGGAAAAGTCTTATCAATATGCTTCCTCTCTCAGCTCTATCTAAAATGGCCAAAGAAAAAATTGTAATGTTTATTTTTTCCCCTGGGGCTATTGAAAACCCCAAGATGGGGCCTTCAAGACATTTCCAAGATTTTAAAAAGGGAGATATTCTGCACAGAAAATAGATGTTGAGTTATAAACATGAGAAACAGACCTTAGAAGTCTGTCACAGGAGCAAAGACAATATGGGGTAACTTACTACAAGGTGTTTGATGCAGAAACTAGGGTCTAAGATTAAAGATACTAGACTAAACTGGAGTAATGAATGGCCTGTGAATTGACGAGCAGAACAGGAAAGTCAGATACTGGACTCCATAATACAGTGACTACTTCATCTCACTTTTAGAATATATTGAAAATTATTTGGAAAAGATTCTAGGTTTCTGACAAGACATGAAATTCTGGCACACTCTAGATGATAAAAATTTGGGTGGCCTGATGCTTTTTCCAAATGATTGTGTCAATCAGAATCAAGACAAGTCCATTGCTATATCATTTTAATTTTACCCTCTGCCTATCTCCTCCTGATTTAGCACTCTGTCCTCTAACAAGCCACTGGTCATGTCTTTGCCTATTGACTTAATAAAAAAGACCCGATCTGTTGAAGCAATAAATTGACAAAAGTCATAAGGATGGTAGAAGACATCCGTTCCTTTCACATCATGGTCAGGAGTCTCAGAGGAAAAAAAAAAAAAAAAGACTTGTTAGTAGTGGAATTTTTCCCTTTCAATGTCTTTTCTCTGGAAAACTCCTCTTCCTCGTATTCTAATGACGCCAGAACTGTGCAGATGTTTTTATACACATGTGAAATTCTATTTTTGGTCTCCTTTGGTGAGTCATTGGATATTTTTTTAAATTCAGCACCTAACTTCCACTTCAGAAGCCCTAAGTTTATAAGAACCAGTACAGACCTCCTAGAAGGAAGGGGTAACCAAATCCTCCAAGGCCTTCCTAATGAGGCCAATAATCCATGGTGTTCTTTGCATGCAAATAAGTTGACCCCGGTCAAATTTGGCCTATTCAAGAAGTCAAAAAAGAATCACAAAAGAAGCACAATGCATTAATAAAGACTCAGAACCTTCCAGGCTTTGTATCCTCTTTCAAAATCCTAAGGGGATACTTGGCTCAACATTCTTTCCTTCACTAGCCAAAGGAAGCAGTCTACAGCTCAAGAAACAAAGCTGACCAGGCAAGTTTTTGCTCCTGAGAGTTTTTCTTCTTCCATATCTCTGCCCTTCCCTATTCTGATCCTTCTCTCCAACTCTAAGCAACTTCACAAGAATAATGAAGATTTTGAAAACAGATACGAAAAATATTCTCAAAATCAGCCCTTTTAGATGGTAAAGGCTCATTGTTCATGGTTTTGTCTACAAGTTTTTTGAAAAGTAAAGGAGAAGTTAAAAGAAAGCCAAGACTATTGTCCCTTTCTTTTTCATCTCCGGGTGTTTATATATTTTTACCATTTTATTCTAGGCTTCTTGTGAAATAGAAATTAAACAGATTCATGCCAACTTCCTAATTATATTCAGCATGCTCTCTGCCTTTCCCCAGGCTCAATCTTATGTAGAATAAGATTGTCCTTTGGAAAGGACAATACAGCTCTCCACACTTGCACATTGGAAATGTCCTTAGAAGTGCAGTTTTTTATAGTTACTTCCCTGATAAGATGGGGAAGAAGACCACTTTCAGATTCCAGTGAGATAGAAAAGAGTGATGGGGGTTATGTAGGCTCCAAGAGACTATCATTGCATGCTAATTAATTAACCTGGCATGTGACAAAAAATTGAGTTGAAAAGCTATAGAGATGTGAGGGAGTTCCCATTGTGGCTTAGGGGATTACGAACCTGACAAGTATCCGTGAGGATGTGGGTTTGATTCCTGAAAGCAAAAAGGAAAACAAGAAAGAAGGAAGAAAGGAAGAAAAGAAGGAAGGAAGGAAAAAGAAAGAAAAAGAGAGAAAGAAAAAAGAAAGAAAGAGAAAAAGAAAGAAAGGAGGCGGAGGGAGGGAGGGGGGAGGGAGGGAGGAAGGAAGGAAGGAGGAGAAAGAAAGAAAGAAAGGAAAGAAGAAAGAAAGAGGAAAATCTGTAGAGGCATGGGAAGAATACTATCTTAAGCTTTTGTGTGTACAAAAAGCTGATCTTGATAAAGGTGATTGATCAGTGCATTTGATAAACATACAAGTAGCTTTGGAAGAATTATGGACCCAGAGGGAGAATTTAAGTAACATATCTGAGAAGTCATTTTGGTTATTGTGTAAATGACACGTAGGAAAGAAGTCTGAAAAACTAGACTTTGGCATTTCTTCTTTATTTTGGTGGGTGAGATGTGTTAAACTTTAAGATTAACAAGAAAATGAAGTTGTGAATGCTACCCATGATTTTCAATAGCCGTAACTGTCTTCCACCAACCCATTGAGAACATAAGGATTCATGCTGTGGATGTGGAAGCAGATTGGTCTGGAGGACACTAACACTTTCTAAAGGAAAAATTAGTTAACCTGTTTAATTGCAAACTTTGTGCTGCTGCAACTCCTCTGTGTTACAAATGTAATTCTTTATTCATCTCAGCTTAATATAAATTGAGATGTTGATATGTTTTTCCAAGAAAATAAATGAGTCATGATAAACCTTTTCCTGTATAAGGATGAATGTGGGTATAATCATTATCTGAACAGGATGTTTCTTTAAAAAGCAATTTAGACTGCACATCTCAAGGTTATTTCGATGGCAGTTCAACAGTGTGTATCGCAATGGGATTTTTTTTTCCTCTATTCTTTTCAGCAATATATTCACAAGTCAGGAAATTAAGTCCTTTGGACCACAAATACTTGTCTTGCTTTCTCTCCTTAAAGTAGTGACTGAACTTCTTATCTTTGCCTCTGCCTAAATTGCCTGGTAGAATGTGTTTTAATCTCATACTGTGTGATTTGTTAACTTTAAAAAGTACAATCCTAAACAATAATACAGAGAGATTCAGGGTATAATAAGCTAATACTAAAAATTTAGAAATAGATATAACATGCTTTCAAATTTCATTCTGTTGTCTGTGTACTTATTCCTAGTTATGGTGATTACAGCAAATCACCTCTGGTGAAAATTCTAGAAAGATGAAAAATAGTGTAGTCAAGTAATAGCCATTAGCTTAAAATAACACAATTCATGATAGAAAATTTGGAAATTATGAAAACTTAAAGAGAAGATAAATACCATCTGCATTGCCACTCTATGCACTCATTTTAGTTTCTGTGTTATTTGTTTTACAGAAAGCATGATAAAGTTGTATTTGGTTATTTTGTTATATAAGGAGTGTTATACTATCTATGCATTAATGTGAATTACATTTAGACAGCAGGCCCCAAAGCAGAAACTTTTCTAAATTATTAGAAACTTATCAAATCATGCTCACGGCATCGTTCTACACATACTGTTCCTCCTCTGAGGTTTAGTGAGCAAAAACACCTGGGGACAGAGCAGTCAAAAAGCAATGACTGGATAGGTCATAAACATAATTTTATAGAAAATTTTTCAAAAGAAAGAAATACAAATAGAATGGAGTCACACTTGTTATTATTTTTCCAGTGGTTCTTTAAGTGATTCAGGGTGAACTTTTAATCTCCTTATGTCTTCCTTTCCTCGTAAGTAAATTAGCAATTTGTCCCCCACAAAGGTTTTGTGTACAAATCACCTAAAATTGTAAAGGTTTTTGAGTTACTAAATACAGAGGGTATTAGAAAACATTATAATGCCTCTAATCCCTGGTAATTCTACATGAGCTGAAATAAGTGACCAAGATTTTCTTTCTTCACTTATGTAGCTTCCAATCCATTTAGAGCATTGTGTTTTATGAAAATATAAGACACATTTTCCAGTTATAGAGGAAAAAACAGTAAATTAAACAAGCAGATGAACTCCATTAAGTTTCATAAAACATTAACAAAATTAACAAGAAGGGAAAAGGTTTACGATTCTATAATTTCGACCCAGTGAAATATAGCTGTTTATCCATCACTTCACCATTTCAATTGTAACTCCATGACACATAAGAAAAACATCTTGGTTTACATTACATAACTATAATATCATAATAATACTTTGCATATTTATGGTTTCTAGGCTTGCAATGTGACCTTAGGCAAAATCTGAAAGATGTGCTATAGATCAAAGGGGAAATATTAACTATACGGAAATGAGAAAATCTCATATTAATATGATTGAAACATATGCCACTAGTTAGAGAAATTGATAGGGACATTGTAAAACTAATTCTAAGGAGGGGAAAGGAAAATACTGTAAGAGAAAATCAGTGCTGGACAGAGGGGGAAAATATCAGACACTAATAGGAAGACGTGTTAGAAACAGTCATTTTTAAAGCAGACAGAAAGGAAAAATTAAAATAACATTATCTCTGCTTTCCTGTTTTTATTTTTGTTAAGTAAGTGATGGTATACTATAGAACAACAAAAACAATGACTGAGGTTTCCCTATCCTTTTCCTGTTATCTGACCAAAAATTCTATAAACACATCATTTCAATTAATTCTATTGTGATACCAAAATACGGAGTCAAAATTAAGAGGTAAATGAAAATACTAAGATAGCCTCTAAACCATAAAGTATGCCCAGTTCATAAGCATAAGAAATAATGTGTAAGAAAGACACTGGGTTAGCTTTAGAATGACTATCTATCCTCTCCTTTTCAAAATCAAGATGTCACCATTAATTCTAGCATCCTGAAAATCATCACAAACAAGATGAAAAGAAAAATGCTAGACAGGACCAAGGCCATGACTCCATAAGCAGCACTGTATGTCTTTCAAAAATTTACTCTACATGGAAACAAACATAATGGTGTCTCAAAAGCAGCCTTAAGAAGTTCCCGCCCTGGCACACAGAACTGGCAATGTCTCTGGAGTTCTGGGATGCAGGTTTGATCCCAAGTACAGTGGGTTAAGGATCAAGTGCTTCAGAAAATTTCTCCAGAGTGTGGGCTTGGAGGGAACATACCACAACATAATAAAAGTCATATATGAAAAACTCACAGCTAACATCATTCTCAATGGTGAAAAACTGAAAACATTTCTACTAACGTCAGGAGCAAGACAAGAACATCCACTTTCACCACTATTATTCAACATAGTTTTGGAATACCTAGCCAGGGCAAACAGAGAAGAAAAAGAAATAAAGGAATCCAAGTGGAAAAGAAGAATTAAAACTATCACTGCTTGAAGAGGACAAGATACTTTACCTGGAAAATCCTAAAGACACTACCAGAAAATTGTTAGAACTTATCAATGAATTTGGCCAAGTTGCAGGATACAAAATTAATACACAGAAATTGATTGCATTTATATATACTAAATGAAAACAAAACCCACAGTTGGGGGAAAAATCTTAGCAAATGGCACAACAGACAAGGACTTAATCTCCAAAATATACAAACAACTCATACAACTCAACAACAAAGGCCTTTTCTGCATCTGTTGAGATGATCATATGGTTTTTATTTTTCTGTTTGTTGATACAGTGTATCACATTGATTGATTTCAGATATTGAAGAATCTTTGCACACCTGGGATAAATCCCACTTGATAATGGTATATGATCTTTTTAATATATATTTGGATTCAGTTTGCTAGTATTTTTTGTTGAGGATTTTTGCATCTATGTTCATCAGTGATATTGGCCTGTAATTTTCTTTTTTTTATGTGGTATCTTCTGATTTTGGTATCAGACTGATGGTAGTCTCATAGAATGAGCTTGGGGGTGTTCTTTCCTATTTTTTGAAAGAGTTACAGAAGAATAGAAGTTAACTCTTTCTTGAATGTTTGATAGAATTTGCCTTGTAGCCATTAGGTCCTAGACTTTTGTTTTTTGGAAGTTTTTAAATGACATTTTCAGTTTTGGTACTTCTGATTGGTATGTTCACATTTTTTTCAATTTCTTCCTATTTCAGTCTCTGTAGGTTGTACCTTTGTAAGAATCTGTCCACTTTGACCTCACTCAGATATCTAGTTTTGCTGTCTTCTAAAAGTCTTGAAAGTGTGTTTATTTTAAAAGTCAAATAAATAATATTTAAAATAAGAATATAAGAACATAACTTGAACCAAAGTGTTCTTTTAAAGAAGTTCTTATTCTAGTTGCTGTCAGGATACTTCTAACCAAACAGAAATTTTATGCTTATCTTTTTCTCACAGTTGTACTTTGGTTTCTTCAACTATTATTTTTTGGTTGCCTAGAAATGTATAGCTAGTCACCTTTACATGATGGATTAAAGGGAATTTTTTTTACAAAATATTGTTCTTGTATGAACTATATTTTGATAATTAATAGTATTGGGTGCAATGTTCTAAGCATTTTAATTAAGGGCTACAAAGATATCACAGGATTATTTTTGTATCTTCCGCTTCCGTATATTAATGTTAGAAGAAAGGAAATTAACCTGTGAGCAAAGGTTTATTAAAATCACACAACCACCAATGGCAGAGCTAGAATTAGAACTCGGGACTAAGTCCAAAGCTTATGATTTTAACTATTCACACAGATAGCTTCTTTACATTTGTATTTGCCTTCAAATGAGTTATTGAAGTAAAACTTAACATTTTACCTATTACTTAACATTTTTTTTTCTTTTTAGGGCATCATGTGTGGCATATGGAAGTTCCCAGGCTAGAGGTCAGATCAGAGCTGTAGCTGCTGGCCTACACCACAGTCACAGCAATGCCAGATCTGAGCCGCCTCATGATCTACACTGCAGCTCGTGCCAATGCTGGATCCTCTAACCCACTGACGGGGTCCAGGGATCGAACCCACATCCTCATGAGTATTTGGGTTCTTAACCTACTGAGCCACAATGGGAACTTCTAACAAATATTTTATTAAGATAGTTCTTGGCCTTTTACAAAGATAGGACAAAAAGAAGATTCATGGAAATTCCTTTGAACACCATTGCCTTGAGCCAAGTCTCAGAAAATGTGAATGATTCAGCCTCTGCCTTTTAATTGAGGTCCAGGAATATCTTTGAAACTTACAAAGAGCCAATGATGCGCATTCCGCAGCAGACAATGGGTACTATCGTGATTCCAAGAGGCATATGGAAATAGAAAATTTTGCAATAGTTTAGCTTATTTTAAGCTTTAAAAATGTTTCCAAAAAATAAAAATTATGTTTCTGCTTATTCATTTATCATTATTCAGTGATATGTCTAAAGCTCTTCATAGAGTAACTATATTCTTATTTACTGTTCACGCTAAATGGAAAGGGATTTTCTGGTAGAAAAGTCATATAGTCTCACATAGTGCAAGGAACGATATGAAAACTTCACAGGATAGTCATTGGGAAAATATGCATTATAGAAGCATATATTTCTGCAACTCTTGAGTAAGAGAAATTGAGGCCAATCAACAAGTAACTTTTGTCAGGATCCTGCCATTATGAGGATTATTCAGTGTTCTTCCTGGATGTCATTTGGCTGTATACACAGATAACAAGTTGTGGTTTTCTGACTTCATGAGCAGAAAGGGAATGTGGGAAGTGAAACTGTGTTGTTATGATGCTGGTTGACTTTGAAAATTACTTTTGAAACAAAACTCACTTTTGATGAAGACCTAATCTGAAATTAGTGCACAAAATGAGGAAATAGCAAGTATGTTTAAGGAGAACTATAATTTGAAACTCAGAACATCTATAGTTAAGGTTGAGATTAGCAGAGTTAATTTCTTTACAAACTTAATTAAACGCACAGAGAGGAAGTGCCCAGTGTTGAAAGGATAATTTAAGAGACAGCTAAGCCTTTTGCTAGAAAACCCCTGTCTTCTTTGGTGGACATGTTTGCATCACTTTAAATCAGATCAAGATTTTAAGGAACAGAGAAAAGCAACAATGAAAAAAGTGTTTCCATCAATCCCTGTTCTGAATTTTTCTTCGTCTTTGGACGATGCCAACTTTAATGTGCATATCATTTGAGCTAAATTATAAAAATTAAAGGGTTATGCTAAAACTACCTACCTCTTTACTGAAAATTCGGAATGTGAATGAGAAATGTTTAGAAGTATTTTACATTGCTTTAGGCTTCAGTAAACTTTGAAAATTATATTTACCCTAATAGCCACAGCAAGAAAAAATGTATATATTATTCATAGCATTTTTTCTTTTTCTATACAGCAGTATGAGAACACAAAAATTTTACATTCTAATATGAAGTTCTATTTATTGCTTCACAATGCATTTACTACTGTCATCCAATTTTTAGTAAAAGCACACTGTGAACAAAACTCTTCTGAAGAAAGAATAAGCAGAGCTCTGACATTTAAGTAAGTTTCAAACCCAGAACCAAGTATTTTCCCATTTAGCACAAACTGACATTTACAGATCATTGTAGAATTTTATGTTTGCAAATATGTTTCAATTTTTAATATTTGTTTTTCTAGCTTGTGCCTTATTTTATGTATTCTATAAACCAGGGAATTGAGAGTTTGCAGATCTGGGTCACCACACACATATCTGGGATATGACACAATGGCTTCTCTGTGCTTATAGCAGACTGAATATCCCAAAGAGTAACTAGTATACAGTAGGTACTCAAATAATGTTTGTGGAAATGGGAAAAAATCTATGTATAAACTTGACACTGAATGCAATGCATTAATATTGAATTTTTCAATTCCTTTTGGATTTCTTTAAAACATTTGGAAATATACAGTGCAATGATTCTTCATCTTTGTATTTCCTTTGCCCACCATTTCTCTTTATAATTCTAGCATTCACATAATTTTTCTCCGAGTCGAATCTGTCTTTGTTGCTCATGTATTTCAATATAAGAATTTATAAACCTATTTTATAACTTTTAGTTTCCAGCAATTCATTTCTTTAAGAATTCCTCTTTTTTTCTTACTTGGTCTCACTGTGTATAACACATTCTTGCTTTTTTAAATTTTATTTTACTCATATTTTCAATTTTTTAATTTTTAAAAATAAATTCTTATTTTTAATTTTTTACTTTAAAAAATTAATAATTTGTTTTTATTTTTTATTTTATTTTATCTTTTTACTTTATGTCTGTACCGGCAGCATATGGAAGTTCTTGGGCCAGGGACTGAATCTGAGCCACAGCTCTGACCTATGTGGCAGCTGTGGGAATGCCAGATCTATTAGCCCACTGCGCCAGGCTTGGAATTGCATTCTCACCTCAGCAGCCACCCTAGCCGCTGCAGTCAGGTTCTTAAACTAGTGCACCTCTCTGGGAACTGCCATAATAACACATTCTTAACCTCTCTCCCTCTTTGAAAAATTGACTACGGTATGATGTGGATTTGAATCAGAAGTTAATATCCATGCAATTAAAAGTTTCTTTGTCTTATTTCTAGCTACAGCAGTCTCTGTAGCTATGGTCCTAAATCTATGAGGAAATAGCAAAGAGAGAAAATGAAATGGAAATGGAGAAAGTAATGAATAAGCACGAAACAAAGAGAAAGAGAGATGCATTTAGAAAGGTAGGGTAAGTAGAGGAATCATGATAGTGAATTCACCAGAGAAATGGAAGATAAGCAGCAGTCAGTTACATTTAAAAAAATTTATTGGGGCATAGCTGATTCACAATGTTATATTAGCTTCCGGTTTACAGCAAAGTGAAATACACACACACACACGCACACACACACACACGCACACACACACACACACCCATTGGATGGAGATTATATATCTTCATTCTTTTTTTCCATATAGGTTATTACAGAACATTGAGTAGATCTCCCTGTGCTAAAATCAATTACATTTTTAAATTGAGATTTTCCTGAGCAATGTCCTCTTTCACGTAAAAACATTCATAGGGAACTTGGTAGGAAGATCCAGAGGAAGAGAAGTAGATAATAATTCCCTCTAGTTATATACTTCACTACTCAGCTTAATTATTAGTGAGGTGAGTGATGGTCCTCAAAAAAAAATATATGTATACACACACATATATATATTTGTATAATCCACACTCTAATCCATGAAAACTGAATGTGACCTTATTTGGGGAAAAAAAAGGATCTTTCCAAATGTAATGAAGTTAATGATTTTGAGATTAAATCATTCTGAATTACCTTGGTGGGACATTAATCCAAAGGCAAATGTCCTTATAAGAGACAGAAGAAGAGAAAAAGACCATATGAAAATGGAGGCAGAGATTTAAGCCAAAGAACACCTGGAGCCACCAGAATCTAGAAGAGGCAAAGAAAGATTCCATCCTAGAGACTTTGGAGGGAGCGTGATCCTACCAACACCTTGACTTTGTACGTCTGTTCACAGTACTCTGAAGGAGTAAATTTCTCTTGTTTTAAGAGAACAAATACATGGTTATTTGTTACAACATTCTTAGAAAACACATGCTTTACCTAGACTGCCTCTCTAGAGATGAGTTATAAAGCAAAAAGGAAGTATATATGGAAACTGCCATATGCTGATACTAATACCTTCATTTCTGATACTAATCTCTTAATTCTCCTCACTGCCCACATTTCTGTAAGAAGGGCTTCTTATTTAGGGAGATTCCATTCCCCAACACTAGCACACACACAACACACACACCAGAAATAAAGTCCACAACAGTGGATTAGAACAGAAATTGAGAAAAAATTTATAATCTAAAATATGGACATCATTGTATCATTAAAATAATTTGCTATGTACCAATTTAAAATGTCAACAGACTCCTTGTGCTCTGTTAAATCTGAAAGATACTTATAAATGATACATGGATTCTTTATATACTAAAGTAAGTCACTTCATACATTTCTACTTGAAATGGGACAAGATAATTAATGTTACAAAAATAAGATGATGATAAATAATACTTGAATTCATAAAGGTGGGACTGAGAATGTCTCCCTATATTCTCTTTTGTTTATCAGCAACTTTTGTGATATCTGAGAATGTTGTAGCTAAGTTCATTTTGAGCCTCATAAAATATATTAAGGTATCCAGATTATATTTTTAAATGAATACAATTGGAATTTTTATTTGTCCCTTTTATTTTATGTTCAGGTTTATCCAGAATCAGCTTGACTATAGCTGTAAGCAATTAAAAATATGCAGGAAGAATCAAAACCCTGGGAAATTGTTTTTATCTATAATAGATTGCAGCAGAGTTAAATTGTGAATTGGTCACAAGAGAAATCTTGTCATGATGACTCATAAATTACCGCAACTGTTTTAGTTTGGGAAATAGATCTAATTAGTGATAAATTTTACTTTATGTTTTTCCCAAATAGCCAAATCTCACTGCTTATACTAAAGTAAAGCTTTTGATAACATAACTTTCAATAAAAAATATAGAAACACATTACTTTGGTTATAACTCAAAGCTAACAAGAGATATAAGGGAAACAAATGGTCTCACAAATACCTCCTTATCATGAAGTTATAAAGTCATATTCACAGATAATGGGAACTATGTCAAGATGTTGAGCTTTATTCTCTGCTCCTGTCTCTTGGACCCAGATCTTTTAGCTCTTTAGGGGGAGGAAAAATCCTAGTTTGTTACTGATATTCATAACTGACTTTTTTTATAAACTTCCAGAATGTATTTTTTTCAAATAGAAGTTCCATATCCTTAGAACTTATAGGAAGTACTTTGATGTTCATCTAGTACAATTTATTCATGTAACAAACAGAGAAACTGGAGAGCTGGAGGGTTGAATTAATGCCTCTAAATCCAAATTCCAAAATAGAATCTACCTTATCTAAATTAGCATTAATCTATAACTTCACCATAACGTACAGTATTGTAGCATTTTCCATGGCCTTGAAAATACGTGTATTTGCAAAAAGAAATTATCCATTTGAAAATATACATGAAAGCAAAATATCTGAAAGAAAAGCAAAAGGTAAATAAACAAAATAGTGACAAATTTTAGAAGTATTCCTTGGTAATTCAACAAAAGATTTATTTTTACCCACTATTTTCCTGGTACCACATAAGACATTGTTTCTTCCTTAAGGAAAATAGTGTGGTATATACTGGTGAACAAACTATTCTGTAAACAGATGGAGATAGAGGATGCTATGAGAGGAGAATGAAAGACTAGTTATTTCATCCTTAAGAAATGAAGGAAGACAGCCTAGAGTTTGCAGCTATATTGAGCCTAGATGAATTGTAGAAGTTAGCTAAGGAAAAG
Source organism: Catagonus wagneri (assembly GCA_004024745.2). Classification (NCBI taxonomy): domain Eukaryota; kingdom Metazoa; phylum Chordata; class Mammalia; order Artiodactyla; family Tayassuidae; genus Catagonus; species Catagonus wagneri. Next base: position 14,507,230 of record PVHT020000034.1, on the reverse strand, counting down.
CAGGAGGCATTCTTGTGAAAGATAAAATATACAGAAATAAATCCATTGCATATGAAATGATATCAAGTTTACAAGTTTTTATCCTCTGGAGTATTAAGGGAAGAATGATTGGAGAAGAGGCTACAGAGATAATGGCCAGTAATCATGGTTCTTTCATGCTATTCTAAGAAGTGCGATCTTTATAGGATACAAATAATGGGCAGCATTGAGTATTTAGAGTGAGAAAATATAATTGCCAGCTTTAAATTTTAGATAGTTCATTCTAAAGTAATCAAGATAAACTCAAAGGAAAAAAGATAGTCTCAGATAAACCTAGAAACTAGATTAGAAGGAATGGGCTTAAAGCAAGGAGGAAAATTAGACATAAGTCAAAAATTGAGCTGGGAACAATTTATTTCTTTAGGGATCAAACTGGAGCCAGAGCTGCTGGCCTACACCACAGCAATGCAGGATCTGAGCCACATCTGTGACCTACACCATAGCTCACGGCAATGCTGGATCCTTATCCCACAGAGCGAGGCCAGGGATCGAACCCTCATCCTCATGAATACTAGTTGGGTTTTTTAACTACTGAGCCACGAAGGGAAGTCCTAGTTGGGAACAATTTAATGACAGTAAGAGAGAAAGGGAAAAATCTTGATTAATTAAAAAAAGAAAAACTAGAATGGGGAGTCCCTGTCATGGGTCAGCGGTAACGAACCCGACCAGTATCCATGAGGATGCAGGTTCTAACAGTGCGTTAAGGATCCAGCATTGCCATGAGGCATGGTATAGGTCACAGATGCAGCTCACACCCCACATTGCTATAGCTGTGGTGTAGGCTGGCAGCTGCAGCTCCAGTTCGACTCCTAGCCTGGGAACCTCTGCAAGCATGGGTACAGCCCTAAAAAGATCAAAAAAAAAAAAAATAAAGGGGGGGAGGATCTGTCATTGCCATGAGCAGTGGTGCAGGTTGCAAACTGCAAACGTGGCTTGGATCCCATGCTGTTGTGGCTGTGGAATAGACTGGCAACTGCAGTTCTGATTCAACCTCTAGCCTGGGAACTTCCATATGCCTCTGGTATGGCACTAAAAAGTCAAAAAAAAATTGAATAAATGAATAATGTCATCAACTGAACTGTAGTGCCACTGAGAAGGAACATTCGTAGTATATGAGATGTTGAATTAATTATTAAACATACTGAATTTGAGCTGCTTATGGGACACACAAATTGAGATGGTTAGTGAGATTGAAATGTCTATCACATAAGGGGTTACATGCATATGAAGCTTAGGAATTCAGTCAGGGAAGGATTCAGAATTGAGGGTCATCATTATAAAATTGGTAGTGCAAATAACTAGAGAAATGAGGTTACTCAAAATATAAAATGAGATTAGGATTGACTAAAATCAGAATTTCAGTGAACACCAAAGATCAGTGGAAAGGCAAAGAAACTAGAAGACAGAAAGGAGATAGAGAAAAAATTGAGAAAGACATTATTTCTTTCATCAGTCATAAAGAAACCTTATTCTAACTGATATATCCCTGTAAATAATCTCATAAAAGTGATCAGGGTTTTTTGTTTTTTGTTTTTGTTTTTTTTGGCCAAGCCCTTGGCATACAGAAACTACCAGGCCAGGAATCGAACCTGTACCACAGCAGAGACTCAAACCTCTGCAGTGACAATGCCAGATTCTTAACCCACTGTGCCACAGGGGAACTCCCTAAAGCTAGGGTTTTTAATACTTGGTTCAGTTGTCAAATTCTCCAATGATATACCTTCTTTAATATGTTCTCTTCAGTCTCCTGGAGGCAGGGTCAATTTCCAATATAAAAGACAGTGATAACAAAACCACATGATTCATTGAGAACATAGACTATTCCTTTATGCAAATGAACTAAGTTTACACTTACAAACAATAAGTACAGAGATGTAAGCATAAATCAACGCCGATTTAAAATTTGGGTTTTTTTTCCCTCCAAAATAAAAATCGTATTCTCTCTGTATATATACGTGTGTGTGTGTGTTTTTTTTTTTTTTTTATAAATCACCTACACTATATATGGGTCAATTACATTACTGATTGAGCCTGGCTCCCAGTTGCGGAAGTTAAATAACAAAATGCATCAAGTAAAAGGGTTCATAATGGAATCCTATAGCATGGTTTAGCCATTGGGATCTTTGATAAAGTATTCAAATACCAGAAATATCAATAAGCTCCACAACACTACAGTTTTAACCTCTGCAAACCTATTTTCAAACACGTAAAGTGGGGGTAATGACAGTAACCAGGCTCGACTGTCTTGGTTTCAAGAAGCAATTCATACAGATAAATAGGCCTGGAATTTATTCACAAGGCCTGGAATATGATAAACATCTAATCACTGTTATCATTACTATTAGTAATAATATACATTCATAACATTTAAGTAGATACTTAGTACTCTAGACCAGAAAGACTAGAAATGAGGGCTAATGTTTTTAAAAGCATATTCCTAAAACCCAAGAACTTTAAAATCTGATTTGCTCAGTCTCACAAAATCACAGAAGCCTGTCTGATATGTTCCTACAAATTCTATCATCCTCTCAAGGATTAATTTTAAGACGAAAAAGTCACTTAGGAACCAACATAGGTAGACAGGGGAGAGGAACTATAAAAGGATTTCCAGACTATGATTTGGAACCAAGTGGCTTTCCTATCAAAGATGTTGCTGGGGAAAATGAAGAAGTGACCCAGTCACGTAAGACTCACCCAAGAGAAAAGGTCAAGGAGAGTGTTAGTAGGAGTTTCTGAAATCGGTTGAAGAGCTCAAATTGAATCAACCTATACTGCAATGCTCTCATAACATTGGCCACTACAACAATTCAATGGAGTTTTTGGAAAAAGCCTGAAAGCAGTGGTGTGGGACCGTGAGTACCAAGGTACCTGTTCATGAACAGCCAAAGCAGCCATCAAAATCTTCCACTGTTTTACATAGCCTCCCAACAGTTAAAAATGCTCACTTTCCTTTTCTGCTTTAAAAATGCAGTAACATCATCATTTACCATTGAAAATGCATGGTAAACCCATTATCATAAAATGAACAAAGGATTAGTCTTAACATTAGAATTACAGTGACCCTTATAAGTTTGTTAATTATTTTCCCTTCTGTACATATTAGCAACACCTTTTATCTACATTTGCATGTACATATGCTTACAACCCACTCATTTGTGTTGTCTGCATTTATAAACAATTACTTCATGACAGACCTCCTAAATAATTGAATCGTCTCACTCCAGGGAGTGCAAACCAACCTATTCACGCTCTCTTCCACATGCCACTAAAATACACATGAGAAAGAAAAGCAAAGATGTGATTCAGAAATCTAACTGTCAGTTCATTTTTGCTGCATAAACTGAGATTTGTCTGGGCATCTTGCCATATTTTTATTCAATCTTCTGTCCCTGTATTTAGTTTTGATTTCCATTTCTACCATTCAATGATGCTGATTTTGTTATAACTCTGGAACAAACCTGCATATGCTTCATTGTTTTAAAAAAAGAGGTTGTTTCCTCCAGGGAAGGACTACAAGAAGCAAAAATTTAAATAGTATTTGGTTCTCACAATAACTGGGGAGTAAGAATACTGACCATGCTTATAAAAGGCTTAGAGATAAAAATATTTTCTTTCCACACAACAAATGTCATCTCTAATTACTTATTAATAAATATTTATTAAGAATTCAATAAATTGATAGACTCTAAGTATTCTTCAGTGAGTAAAATACTATCTATAACCCAGGATCTAGGGGCTTCTGATTAATAGTATATTCAACAGAAATATTTTGGTTACCCACTAAATGACTAGGTACAATGCTGGGAATCAAAGATAGAGTAAGGTCATGCCTGTGTTCAAGGAGTTAATAGTGCTGGCAAACACTTTAGAACAGTCCCTGGTAATTGCTATAACTTTATACACAAGGTGACCAAAAACACATGGGTGGAAACTTCAACCCATATAATAGTTCAAAAACATTTTCTTGGAAAAGGCAATGCCTAGAATGTGTTCAAAAGCTGAATAAGAAATACAGAATTGAAGAGTAGATGCAAGGCCATCGAGAAATAGCACGTGTGAGGGCCAGAGCTGAGGTAGAGCATGGCTCTTTGCTACACAATCCCTCAACATGGCTGGTACATAAGCGTAAAGGTGAGGCTGGAGAGGGGATGTAGGAGCAAAAGGAGGTTAGTTGACTCCTTCTCAAGGGGCTCCACCTAGATGGAAAAGCTGAGAATCCTATTTTGAATAGCACACAAAGAATAACCCAGTTTCCCAAAGATATGCATCCCCCACCCCAGTTAATCAAATTCACAAAACTGATATGTAAACACCAAGTTAACTGACTAGTTTATAATGGAAAATAACTGCCATGTGGGTCTGTATCCTTATGAACATCATAATCTCATCCACAGGTAGATGCATAAAGGAAGCCAATCAAATTTAGAATTTTGTCTGGAGAGAACATATTCAGACAAAAGAGTCTCTTTTTTTTTTTTTGTCTTTTTTAGGGCTGCACTTGGGGCATATGGAGGTTCCCAGGCTAGGGGTCTAATCGGAGCTGTAGCTGCCGGCCTATGCCACAGCCAGCAACGCCAGATCTAAGCCATGTCTGCGACCTACACCACAGCTCATGGCCATGCTGAATCCCCAACCCACTAAGTGGATCGAACCCACAACCTCATGGTTCTTAGTCAGATTTGTTTCCACTGCGTCATGACAGGAACTCCAAGACAAAAGATTTTTAATTGTTTCATATATTGGGAGGATAATTAATGGCCTAAGACCTATAAGATCTAATAGCTTTACCTGTTTAGAGTGTCCAGAAGAATGAAATCTTTCTCCCAAGGGAAAAGGCAATTTGTGCATCCTACTGAATCCCCATACAGTGAGGATCTCTAATTTTTTGGTACATTTTTTTGAAGAGTTTAAATGTCCTTAAAAATGACCAAGTAATTCTCAATATCCCATACCCCTAAATGATATCCATATAGTAAAGCCTACATTATTTTGAAGGCCAAGCATTGTTTTCTGGAAAATCAGTCATATTTGAGGATGACTCCCATTACAACAGGAAGTATGGTAGGAGATTAGATTAAGATGGTGGACTAGAAGGACTGGAGCTCAACTTCTCTCCCAAAAAACAGCAAAAGTACAACCAAATGCTGAGCAACCTTCGACCAAATGGACTGTAAACTTCCAAAAACGATATTCTACTCCAGAAGACAAGAGGAGACCACATCAAGAGGTAGGAGGGGTGATTATGCGATAGAAGTAACCACATACCTCCCGGGTGGGAAGCCCTACAAACTGGAAAGTAACTGTATCACAGAGACTCAGCTACAGGACTGAGAGTTCTGAGTCCCATGTCAAATCCCCATGCCTGGCAATCTGGCACAGGGAGAAAGAGCCCCTGAAGCATCTGGCATTGAAGGCCAGCAGGGCTTGAATGCAGGAGCTCCACAGGACTGGGGGAAAGAGAGGACCCTATTCTTGAAAGGCACACACAGACTTTCACATGCACTGGGTCCCAGGGCAAAGCAAAGTCTCCACAGGAATCTGGGTGGAACCTGACTGCAATTCTTGGAGGATCTCCTGGGAAAACAGGGGTGACTGTGGCTTGTTGTGGGGGAAGGGCATTGGAGGTGAAGCTCTAGGGAACATTCATCAGCCTGCATTTCTCTGGATGGGGCCATTTCTGGGAAAATCTGGTCCCTCCCATCAGTGCTGAGAAGCCCCAGGCCAAACAATAATCCAGGTGGGACCACAGCCCCACTCATCAGTAAACAGGATGCCTAAAGACCCCTCAGGAACACAGCCAGCCTCTAATCTCATCCAGAGACAAAACCCCACCCATCAGAGGGGATAGGAATCAACCCCACCTACCAGTGGGCAGGCACCAGTCCCTCCTATCGGGAAACCTACAGCAAGGGCCCCCGCCCCATACCAACTTACGGATGTAAGCCACAGGGGAGGCAAACACCAGAACTAAGAGAGGCTACAATTACATTGTCTAAAAAAAGCTCACCACACCAAAAACTTTTAAAAATGAAAAGACAGAAAACTATAACTCAGATAAGGGAGAAAGAAAAAAAGCTCAGTGATGAGGAGATTATCGGCCTCCCAGAAAGAGACTTTAGACTGTTGATGCTGAAGATGATGCAAGGCATTGGAAATAAACTGAAGGCAAAGCTTGATAATTTACAGGAAATACTGAGCAAAGAAATACAAGATGTAAAAATTAAACAAGAAGAGATGCAAAATACAATAACTGAAATAAAAAATTCATTAGAAGCAGCCAACAGTAGAATACAAGAGGCAGAAGAACGAATCATCAAGGTGGGGGACAGATTAGTGGAAATCACTAATGCGGAAGAGAAAAGAGATAAGACTGAAATGAAGTGAGGAGAGTCTTAGAGAACTCTGGGATAATGTTAAACTCACCAACATCCGTATTATAGGGGTGTCAGAGGGAGAAGAGAGAGAAGGGGACAGAAAAAATATTTGAAGAGATAATAGCTAAAAAATTTCCTAATATGGGAAAGGAACCACTCACTCAAATCCAGGAAGCACAACTAGTACCATATAAAATAAATCCAAGGAGGAACACCCCAAGTCACATATAAATCAAAATGACCAAAATTAAAGACAGAGAAAATATTGAAAGCAGCTAGGGAAAAGAAACAAATGACATACAAGGGAACCCCAATAAGGTTATCAGCAGATTTTTTAGCTGAAACTCTGCAGGCCAGAAGGGAGTGGCATGAAATACTTAATGTGATGAAAGGAAAAAACTTCCAACAAAGATTACTTTACCCAGCAAGGCTCTCATTCAGATTTGGAGGAGAGATCAAAACCTTTACAGATAAGGAAAAGCTAAGAGATTTTTGCAACACTAAACCAGCTTTACAACAAATCCTAAAGGAACTTCCCTAGGCAAAAGAGAAAAGACCACAACCAGAAACAAAAACACCACAAATGACAAGACTCACCAGTAAAATCATATATACAGTAAAGGTACGAAATCATCCATGCACAATTATGCTACCAAAATCAGAAATTGTGAGAAGAGAGCACAAATGCAAGACACTGGAGACACACTTGCAATTAAGAAACCAACAACTTAAAACAATCTCATTTATATATAGACTCCTATATCAAAACTTCAGGGTAACTGCAAACCAAAAATCTACAATGGATACACAAACAAATAAGAAAAATCAACTCAAATACAACATTAAAGATAGTCATCTTGTCAGAGGAGACAACAAGAGAATAAGGGAAGAAAAAAGAGCAACAAAAACCCAAAATAGTTTTAAAATGGCAATAAGAAAATACATATCAATAATTACCTTAAATGTCAATGGACTGAATGCCCCAGCCAAAAGACACAGACTAGCTGGACGGATACAAAAACAAGACCCATATATATGCTGTCTTCAGGAGACCCACTTCACTTCTTGGGACACATACAAATTGAAAGTGAGAGGTTGGAAGAAAATATTCCATGCAAATGGGAATCAAAAGAAAGCTGGAGTAGCAATACTCATATCAGACAAAATAGACTTTAAAATGAAGAACATTTTAAGAGACAAGGAAGGACACTACATAATGAAAAAGGATCAATCCAAGAAGAAGATATAACAATTTTAAATATCTATGCACCCAACATACGATCACCACAATATATAAGGCAACTGCTAACAACCTTAAAAGGAGAAAACAGTAAGTATGGTAAAGACTGGAGAAATACTCAGAAATGGGGCTCAGGAGTTCCCGTCGTGGCTCAGTGGTTAATGAACCCAACTAGTAAGTAACCATGAGGTTGCGGGTTTGATCTCTGGCCTCGCTCAGTGGGTTAAGGATCCGGCATTGTTGTGAGCTGTGGTATAGGCCACAGACATGGCTTGGATCTGCATCGCTGTGGCTGTGGTGTAGGCCGGCAGCTACAGCTCCAATTCGACCCCTAGCCTATGCCACAGTTGTGGCCCTAAAAAGACAAAAGAGAAAAACAAAGAAATAGGGCTCAATTAAGAAAAAATAGGAACGAAAGAAAGAAAGAAAAAAGAAAATCTGGAAGCTAGTCATGGTTCTACCAGTCTGTGTACCTATTTGCAAGCTAGTTCTTCCCAATTATATAGATATAATCAGATGCTTGTCAGTAGAATCAGATTTTTTTAGAGCAAGAGAGAACATGGAATCTCTCCAATTTAAATATAAAGCATTTTATGCCATCTCTAGATGAAACAGTATTTTATTGAAAAGAAAATAACTTTTATTTTCAAGTTTATCATTGTAGCACCAAATTTATGGAGATTTTGAGTAGTACAACATAGGGCAGAAAAGATGACTTGAATCTATATCATTCCATATGGTTTGAGATTTATTTTTTTAAATGTGTCCACACTATGTTTTGATACTTTATTTTGATGTAATTTTCCCAAATTAACATATTCATTCACTGTTTTAGCTATATGAAAATCAGTCCAGAGATTTGGGAACGAATTCCTGAGAAAAACATTAAATTTTTGTCTATAAATGAGCCAGATAATGATGGAATTCTCCTGTCAAGATAAGGCCTTTCATCACAGACTTAATCTGATAGATTTGTATTTTAGTTCATTTGTTCCTTCTTTATAAAAGTGGAGAAATTAATTATATTTAGGAATGATGGACGCTGAAGAAGAAAATGTCTCCTTGTATTTACCTTGTGACTGAGTAAAACTTTTTAAGAAAAATATAATTTATTTCTTTTTTTTATAAACTATTTTCCATCAACCTATTTCCATTTTAAGAATTTGTGGAAGAACAACTTAAGAGCACTCAGGGGTTATTCCTCCCCATTCAGTGGCCTGAGCCGGGAGAGCTTCAGACCAGAGTTCGGTGGCAGACTGAGCACTCCAGGATTCAGGAAGGGACTGCTGGATGGGCACAGAGGATACCTGCATGCCTTTGGAACAGTCTGCCACCTCATGTGTTGAGTAGCAGTGAACTCAGGAGCTGGAGCAGTCCATTCACCCTGAAATTCCTCCTTGGTTGCAGCCTTCCCAGCTGCTGCCTGCTTGTCTTTTTCAGTCTCCTCAGGATCTCTGAAGAAGTAGAGGTCAGGCATGACCTCCCGTGAGTGTTCACTGCAGATGGTGCCACACATGCACAGAACTTCCCAGGCGAGCATCTGCCACATCAGACCCACTAAGTGATCTCTCTGTTGTTGCACAGGATGGTGATGTCCACATAACACAGAGGAGAGTCTGTGTTACACAGAGCAGTGGTAGGTAGGTGAACATAAGAGGCCTCTGGGAGAAGCTGGTGGTCAGCCCTGGGATCAGTAACCACCAGAAGTCTTGGCTCCCAGAAGGCTGCCTGGATCTTGTTCCAGGAATGAAGCAGCAAGCAATAGGAGTGGCTCCAGTGGCAGCAGAAAACTTCAGCACAGTCTGTGGGCCAATATTCCCAGAGGATCTGACAATGACATCAGCTAGGTTTTCAATAGCAGCAATGGCACAAGGTGCCAGCAGAAGCCTCTCCCAGATTCTCTTCAGATTTATAATGTAGATGCCACCACTTTTCTTTCTGCAGATGTACTGTTCCATTTGGAAATCCGGGCTGGTGCCACCTAAGTGGGTTCCTGCTGCAAAGGACTTGACATCCTCCTCCTTCATTTGTAATGTAGGACATCAAGGCCTCCAGAGATTGTGAAAATTTCCCTTTAAGTAAAGTTGGAAACCCAGAAAAACTCCTTATGGACCTCTGAGTAGCACACTCGGGGAAAGGCAAGAACATAACTTCTTCACCTGTAATTCACCTAGGACATGTGCAGTGCTAAATACATATCAACTATAAGGGAGCAGAGAAAGATAAAGTTAATATCAAAGCTAAACTGGACCTCATCATTATTGGCATTAAAAAATTATTTTATGTTCTTTATAACTTTATGTTTCTAGGAGTTCCTGGTGTGGCTCAGTAGGTTAAGAATGCAGGTTCAATCCCCGGCTTCGTTCATTGGATTAAGGATCTGGCATTACTATAAGCCCGGAGTTGCTACAAGTAGGTCAAAGATGCAGCTGTGACCCAGTGTTGCCATTGCTGTGGCGTAGGTCTGCAGCTGCAGCTCAGATTTGACCCCTAGTCTGGGGACTTCCATGCATCCATAAAAAGAGAAGACAAAAGAAAAAAAATGTACGCTCCTATAATTATATGTCACTCTCTTTCTCACTCTTTTACTCTTAACACTTAAGAAAAGCTTGAATTTTGTCCCTATTGTGCATTTGATGCTGTTTAAAGATTTTTTTGTTTGTATTTGCTGTTCTCTTTCTTTTTGGCCATACCTGTGGCATACAGAAGTTTCCGAGCTAGAGATCAAACCCACACCACAGCAGTGACCCAAGCCACTGCAGTGACAATGCCAGGTCCTTAACCTGCTGAGTCACACAGGAATCTTCATGCAGGTAATCCTTTTCCTCAGTTTTTCTCAATTTTAACAAGCTGACATATCATTTCCAATTTAGTGTATAAAGTTACTTTAGAAGACATGAAATCTTTAAATTAGTTGGACCTCATAATTAAATTAAATTGAATTATAATTATTAGCTAGAGTTTGGAAACAAAGACTTCAGCCTCCAACTAATTTATTGAACTGTTTAGGTTCTGCTTCTCTCCCTAACCAAGCTCAGCAGTGCAAGAATTTGTGAGGGGTTAAGTGCATAATTAGTTGCAATTTTTCATCCGTGATTTAATGCTTATGTGAACATTAAGCCCATTACGAGTCCATCTGTTCTTTAGGTTATAAGTAACTAAGAGCATTTCACCCTAGAAAAGTGTGCCTCTCACATTTTTCCAGGCAACATTTATTTTAGTCCACAATATCAAGTATAGATTCCTCACCATGACAATGGGTGATGAGCTATAGACAATTTTGGACACATGAGCTGTTTGAGGGCTGGGACTATTTCTCACTCAACTTTGTGTTACACCTGTGTTTTCTTTCAACACAACGGGTAGTAGATTAATCATGTTAAACAGAATAGAATTCCTAGTTGACTCTAAGTACTACTACAGTTTAGCAATAGAGTGGAATATTTGCAATGGAAGAGACTTTGCAGGCCAGTTGTTTTTTCTATAGCTGATTAGAGTAATGCCCCCTTCCCCAACAACAACAACAACCAAAGTCAACATTTATTCTAAGATCAGAGAAGAGCTACGACTTGGAATGAAGTGCAAGTACTATGACTATTGTACAACGAAAGCATTTGCTTAAATCTTGACTTTGTTTTGGTCTATTTTAGAGTCACTATTGAATAATTTCTTTCTCTTAAATTCGCCTTCTTTTCCCTTTTCTCAGAAAGGTGCTAGCAGTTGCAACATTTTCAGGTGTTTTGGCTGCTAGTGTAGTATTATCTGTACATTAGCTTCCACAAATCATTTAGGCAGTTCTCTAGGTCTACACAAAGAGAAGTTTTATTTCTTTTATCCTAGATCATTCTAAACTTCGCTCAGTCTTCCAATCAATTTTACTGCAAGTAAAAGCAGTACAGTGAAAGCCCAAACCATGATAAGAGGAACACTTCTAACACAGGTTTGGTAGTAAACGAATATCTACTTTCCATATATACACATCCTGAAACTATTTCAGTATTTCATAAAGGAGAAATCATATATGTATGATTTATATATATATATGTATGTTATAAATATATACATACTATAAATATATATACATATTATAAATAAATACACATACACACACACACACACACACACACACACACACAGAATTCTGCCTTTGCTCCAACAACAGACATGGGTGACAATTCCCAGCAGGATTATCACAATTTACCTCACAGAAATTACTTCTATTCTTAGTTATCGTAAGTAATACCAACCACTTTTAATAATAATCTCTCATTATACCATTTATGAATGATTCCATACTGCTGAAAGCAAACTTGGAAAAAAAGGCTACCTTTTTTTCTTCTGTAGAAGAGTATGGAACCATCTTTTCCTACTATGTAAACTCTGTATTCAGTTTCTAAGTGAACCCCTGTGTATTTGGGATCTTCTTCCCCTTATTGAAAGGCAAAATTATTGCCTAAGCCAGGATTATGAGGCTCTATTGCAGTGGCAAATACAAGAATTTCAGTAGCTCAATACAGTAGAAGTTGTTATCATTCAAGCTATAGTCACCATGGGTGTAAGGGACTCCTCTAATAGATTTATTCTCCATTCAGTGGCTCAACAATCCTTGGGCTTTGGTCTCCCGCATCTTCATGTAATACACCCTTTCATCATTGCTATGACAGAAGAAGAGATGGTTGGAAGCTTCTGTATCAGGATTTAAATTCTTCAGGCCATGATGACCCATGCCACTTACATACACAACCCACTAGCCTAGCTGCCAAGGGACTAGGAAGTAACTCTTCTATATCTGGAAGGTGAGGAGAACTGAATATAGATGAGCATGATAAATCCTGATTACATAATAAAGTAGTCATTGAGAATAGCTAATTGGAAATAACAAATCCATATGTGGTAGCATTTTTTGTAGCCTTACATTGTGTTCTAAACCAGACACAACCAATAATATCTGTCAACAATTTCTGACATGCCTTCAGGTGGTATGTAATCCTCCTTTAAATAGGAGATTGTCATTATTAATCTCTAAGAAGAAAATGGCAGAAATTGGAGAATATGATAACCAATTAATATGTGTGCAAATGTAAGTACTGAAAGGCGTTAATAGGTGTAATCGATACTCCTGTTTTCAACGGTAAACGATTTAACATATTTTACAACATAGTTCTAAATATATTTGATATGCTATTAATTTCATATTCTGTCACAGAGTTTTTATGACCAATCACTTGCATTATCATTGACAGTACCCCATCCTTTATGCCTGAAAAATACACTTAATTTAGAATTAAATGTTATATTCATTATTCAATATTATTTTTCAAGCTAAGAAGCAAAGCTGGTAAATATTGCCACCACAGAGAATCATTTTGTGTAGAACTGGTGAGAGATAAAAATATATGTTTTTAATATAACCCTTATGGGGGACTTACCTGTTGTTAAGTGTGGGTGTATTGTGCTTATGAAGGTTATATTGGTATTACCTTGGGAAAATGGGACCATAAGTCAAAAATGTCCCTGACTTCTCTGAAATACTTATTTAAATCTATTTAGATGAAAGATTGAAAGCAATAATACTGGAGATTAGAAGTATGTAGAAACTTCCTGACAATTATATAAAAACCTAGGTCTTATGGCTGTTAATTTTTAAATAAGCATTTCAGGAATACACATAAAAATGGCCAACATAAAGACCTACTTTTTCATTAGTATAGTAGTCTACTATAATAAATTTGAGGATGACATTAAATTAATCCAGATGGTGTTTTTACAAAATAAAGATAATTAAATGGTAAAAAAATCTAAAAAAGGCTTGTTTAATGTCATTTCATCAGGGTTTCTTGTATAGCAACTGGGAAAAATTCTTCTGGATTTAGTTTGGTTGACTAGGATATTTTTGCAATAAAAATATAAGATGTAACTGCTACACACATTTTTTAAATAGAATTGTTTTTTTAAAGAAAAATCATATTTCCTAAACTAGTCATGCTGTTTTTTTCTGGTTTGCTGTTTATGTGAGATAATTTTCTCTATAAAGAAAACAAGCCTGTATCGCAATAATCATGAGATGAATTTTGCTTGAGTTAGTTCTGTTTCTAATTCTACTATAATATTGAAATCTGTATGGAGAAATCATAATCACATGTTGTAATGTTCACAGGATGCTTTCTACTTATATGTATATGGTATGGGCATATCCTGACCACTGCTCAGTTGTGCAGTTTTTACAGCCCATGTGCAACAATGAGAAAGAAATATAAGTTTTGAAATTATGATTTTTAAATATCAAATTGAAAAACATTATAAAGAACAATATGACATAGCTCTTAGACGTGGCTCGGATCCTGTGTTGCTGTGATTGTGGCATAGGCTGGCAGCTGCAGCTCTGATTTGACCCCTAACCTGGGAACCTCCTTATGCCCTGGGTGCGGTCCTAAAAAAAAAAGACCAAAAAATAATAATAATATTCAAGAATTAGGACTTTCCTTGATGTTTATAACTTAAATGGGAAAGCAAAATATACAACATGAAACAACCACAAAATATCTTAAATGTAAATGATATAACAACTAAAAGTCAGATGGTGGTTTATATAAAATGGAATTAGAGTCAATTATTTGAAAGAAGTGTGTCTAATTTAACACTTTCATTTTTATTAACAATTTCAAATATAGAAAGATTCATGTCTACATTGGAAAAAATAAATATTGATAGAAAAATGAAAAAAATCACTTGTAGGTCTTACAGATAAACACACACAAAACATACGTGTGTGTATATATGTATATAGTCACATACACTGTCTCTCTGGTTTTTAAAAAATGGATTTGTATTATGTTTAGCTATTTGTAAGCTGCTTTTGACTTTTACTGTATGGTTCCCAGAAATAATATGCACCACTGTTGTGTTGCTCTCAGACTACTGATTGCAATGCTCCTGGTTAGAAATGCCTGAGACACTTGCCTGGACCCCTACTACTTGTGGCAAAGCCAGACAGACATTCCCCCCAGTGTTGTGGAACAAACAGCCCTGTGGTTATTAATATGATTGCAGGACATATCTCAACCACAACCATCAAGTAAGTGAAAAATCAAGATTGATTACTCACACAGAGAGGTTGATGTGGGGAGAGAGAGAGGGAGCATGGATCTGAGGCTCTGTCTCTATCAGGGTTCAGGGTGGGGTCCAGGTTTACTCTTTATTGGCTAATTCAAAACATAAGAGATGCAATTAGATTTTGAAAAGGGAAAAGCGGGATCAGGCAAGTGGTTAGTTATCTAGGCTGCCAAGGATTTCCTAAAAGGGGAACTTCATGGGTAAGAGTGGCCTGGTTTCATATCTAGTTGTTGTGCTGGTAGCTGAAATATGTTAATTTCAACGGATATCTTTGAAATGGGCATTCAGAAATCAAAAGCTTCATGTCATGTACATACATCACAATCTATAACAATTTTTATTGTATTCTATTCTATTCTATTCTATTCTATTCCTGATTTTCTGCAGTTATCTCACACTATCATTCTTCATAGCTCTATTTTATTCTAATGACACAGTTCCCCATCATCTTTAATTGTTCTCTCCACAATAGATACTAATTTTAATGAATTGACATAGTTCCTTAGAAAAACAAATAAAATAATGTATTCTTAAATACATTTAAAAGTATTATTGTATACACATATGGTTAGTTTACTTACATGATTATACAAGTGGTATTTTATGTTAAAATCTTCCTCTGCTTTCTTTTGGTAATCTATCCAACATTTACCAGTTGTTGTGCTGGTAGCTGTAATATGTTAATTCCAATGGACATCTTTGAAATGGACATTCAGGAATCAAAAGCTTCATGTCAGGTACATACAGCACAATTTATAACAATTTTTATTCTATTCTATTCTATTCTATTCTATTCTATTCTATTCTATTCTATTCTATGCCATGCCATGCCATGCCATGCCATGCCATGCCATTCTACTCCACTCCACTCCACTCCACTCCACTCCACTCCACTCCACACCACTCCACTCCACTCCATTCCATTCCATTTATTTTTAGGGCTGCACCCACGGCATATTAAAGTTCCCAAGCTAGGGGTCCAGTCCAAGATATAGCTGTCAGCCTATGCCACAGCCAGAGCAGTGCAGGATCTGAGCCGTGTCTGCAGCCTACACCACAGCTTACAGCAATGCCGGATCCATGGCCCACAGAGGAAGACTGAACCCACATCCTCATGGATACTACTCAGATTCATTTTTACTGTACCACAACAGGAACTCCTATAACATAATTTTTAGTGACTGAGTATAGTCTATTACGTGTATGAGCCACAATTTAAAATGTTCTATAACTGGATGTTAACAATATATACTTTGTCTTTACAACTATAAACACTTCAATGAATGTTTTAATGCATATATCTTTGCTTTCTTGTACAATTATTTCCCTAGTATAAATTTTAGATGTAGATATCTGTCTGAAAAAGATTCGCTTATAAGATTTTAAAAGTTTTGACAAAGAATGTTCAAGGAAGAATGTAAAAATGACCCTCCCACCAAGTTATAAAAATTTGTTTTACCACACTTTCTCACATATTAATTAAATCATTACCTTATTTTTTAAAAAAGAAAATCATTTGTCATTTTAATACTTATGGCCCTTTTTCTAATAAGGTTGGACATTACTTTTCTTTTTTAATAATCAGTTTCTATCTCATTCCAGCAAAATTATAACCCACAACATACAGTAGTTTCTTTGTAAACACCCAAATTGCTTCCTCTCATTAAATTTTTACAAAGAAATTACATAAAGCTCTTGGTTTTATTCATATTTTCTATTACTTTCACTCTCTATTGTATTTACTTATGTTCTGATTTTTTATTATTTCCTTCATTCTACTAAATATAGGCTTCATTTTTATTTCTTTTTCTAGTTCCTTTAGGGATAAAATTAGGTTATTTGGGATTTTTTTAATTTGTTTCTTGAGGTAGGCTTGCATTGCTGTAAACTTTCCTCTCAGAACCAATTTTTCTGGATCTCATAGATTTTAATATAATGCATTTCTTTTTTTAATTTCCTCTAAGTGTTTTTGATTTCTCCCTTGATTTCTTTGATGATATATTTGTTGTTCAGTAACATATCGTTTAATCTCCACATTTTGTCACTTTGCTACTTTTTCTTGTGACTGATATCTGGTTTCATATCACTGTAGTCAGTGAAGATGCTTGCTGTGATTTCAATCTTCATGAATTTATTGAGACTTGTTTTATAACCTAGCATGTGCTCTTTCCTGCAGAATGATCTATGAGCATTTGAAAAGAATGTGTATTCTGATGCCTTCCAGTGAGATGTTCTGTATATGTTTATTACACTAAATAACTGATCTAATGTAAACTTATATTTTCCTTATTAAATTTCTATCAGATAATCTATTAATTGATATAAGTGGATTGTTAAAGTACCCTGATATTATTTACGTAATTGCTTCTTTTAAGTTGATCAATATTTTCTTTACATACATTGGTGCTCCTATGTTGGGTGCAGTTATAAGGGTCATGCCTTCTCGTTGCGTTGACCTCTTTATCGTTATGTAATTTCCTTATTTGCCTTTTATTGTAGTCTTTGGTTTAAAGTCTATTTTGCCTGATATGAGTTTAGTTACTCCAGTTTTCTTTTCATTTCCATTTTCATGAAATACTTAGACTGTGTTTGTGTCCCTGCTTTTGAAGTGAGTCTCTTATATGCAGCATACAGATGGTCTGTTTTTGCTCCATTCTGCAACCTATGTCTTTCAATTGGGGCACTTAGTCCTTTTATATTTAAATTAATGATTGCTAGGGTATGAATTTATTGCAAGTATTGTAATTTTAGTTAACCTTTTTACTGCTTTTGTCTTTTAACCTTTACACTTGCATTATAAGGGATTGACCACTAATTTTATTACATATTTACCTTGTCCAGTGAGTTTTACTTTCATATGTTTTATCATTAATTAGTGACATTTCTTTTTAGCTTAAAGAGATCTCTTTATCATTTCTTGTAGGGCTGTTTTAATGATAATAAACTACTTTAGTTTTTGCTTATCTGGGACACTCTCAATCTCTGCTTCAATTCTTAATGGTAACCTTACTGGGTAGAAAATTCTTGGTGGAAAGTTTTTTTGTTTTTTGTTTTTCCTTTTAGTGCTTTGAATGTATTGTGCCATTCCCTTCTGGCCTGTAAAGTTTCCGATGAAAAATATGTTAATAGCCTTATGAGGTTTCCCTTGGATTTCAAATTTGTTTTTCTCTTGCTGCTTTTAGGATTCTCTCTTTATTGTTGACTTTTACCATTTTAATTATAATGTGTCTTTGTGTGTATCTCTCTAGGTTCATCTTTTTCAGAACTCTCTGGGCTTCCTGGACATGGATATCTCTTTCTTTCTTCAAATTAGAAAGTTTTCAGCCATTATTTCTTCAAATAATTTTTATGGCTCTTTCTCTCTCTCTTTACCTTCTGGGCCATCTATAATGTGAGTGTTATTCTATTTGATGTGATCTGAAAAGTACCTCAAAGTAGCTAGTAGCTTCACTTTTTAAATTCTTTTTTTTCCATTTTGCTACTCTGGGTGAGTTCCACTTACTTGTTCTTCTGCTCCATCTAATCTGTTGTTGAACCCGTTTAGCATATTTTCCAGTTCAGTTATAACTTCTATTGTCTACTATCTTATATTTTCTATATCTTTGTTAAAGTTCTTACTGTATTTGTCCATTCTTCTCCTCAGTTTGGCTGACATTTTTATGATTATTATTGTAAACTCTTTATCAGGTAGATAATTTATCTCTGTTTTGTTCAGTTCTCCCTCCAAGGTTTCGTCTTGTTCTTCTGATTGGAACATATTTCCATGTATCATCATTTTGAATAATTCTCTGTGTTTGTTAATATATTAAGTAACAATTACCTGTCCCAGTCTGAAAGGGTGATCTTAGGTAAGAGATGTCCTGTGGGGTTCAGAAATACAAATCCCACTTGCCAACCAGATCCAGGAGCTCAAGGGGTTTTTCCTAAATTGATTGCATGTGACTGCCTATTGTGGTGGGTCTGTGGCACCTGCTGTGGAGCACTGGTGTGCAGAGCAGGCCTTTGGAATGGCTGCAGCCCTGGCCATGGCTGCTGTTGCATGTTGGTGTGTGGATTTATTGCCCAGTCACCTATGAAGCCTGATTAAGTGTGATCAGGGCTCTGAGTGGGGTACATCCACTAGTACTAATTGGATAGAAAGAGAATCCTGAAATGGGACCTGCCAGTGCTGTCATCTGCAAGATAGCCTGAAATCACAAAAAAATGGCTCTTAACAGTGTCTTTGTCCCCAGGGAGTTTCCCAAATGGTTCCTCCTCTCTAGCTCTTTAGGACATGCTAAAAGATTAATAAGAGGATCCCTATTTATATATGGTCCATGAGCTTTGTAATTTGGTGTTTTTGTGCTGTTTTTTGGGGGTAGAGTAAGACTGCACATGAATCTTTGAGAGTGGGGTTTTTTGCTCCCTGCAACTCTATAGTTTTTATGAATATATTTATTCCTTGGTGCTTTCAAAAATCAGGTGTTTGGGGAGGTTGTCTTTTCTGTACAGGATCTAAGAGTTGGAGTGCCTGATGTGGAGGTCAAGTCACCTGCTACCCAAGGAAAATAACTGTTAACACTTTAGCATTGCCACAGATGGAATATTACTTCCCCATATCTTGGTAAGTCTATCTCTCTGCCTCTTTTATCCAGCCTGATACTGTCAGTTTGCCCTTTGTTGTGGAGACTCTGTTTATACAGTTTCAAAGGGAATTATTCCACGTGCAGTTGCAGATTTGTTTTATCAATGAAAGGAAATTGGTTCAGTATCTTCCTAAGCCACCGTACTGGACCTTATCCCAATGTCATTTGTAAAGACATTTACATCTGTTATATACTTTTTAAAGAGCATTTATGTATCAATATATCTTACTTCAAAAACTCAAATGATAGTTATTACAGAAATTCATTTCTAAATTATTACTCCAAATTGATGCATAGATTCAATGACATCCCAATCAAAATTCAAATAAGTTATTTTTATGTATCAACAAACTGATTCTGAAGCTTATACAGAAAGACAGAAGATCCAGAACAGAAAACAGTGTTGAAGTAGAAGAACAAAATTGAAAGACTGATACTACATGATTTACTACAAAACTAATCATGAAAATAGACAAATAGATCAAAAGAACAGAATAGAAACCCAAGAATATTGGAGAGAAAATTTTTGCATATACACATCTGATAAAGTATTGCTATCTAAGAGATACAAATAAATATTTAATAAAACAAAGAACCAGATTTTTAAAATAGGCCAAAGACATGAATAGATAGCTCATCAAAGAATATACACAAATAGAAAGAATACACATAAAAAGATGTTCAACATTATATGTCATTACGGAATTTCTAGTTAAATAGCAATAAAACTACACACTTGCTAGAATGGCTTCAATGTGAAACATTGACAATACCACATGCTGGTGAGGATGTAGAGCAAGAACTCTCATTCACAGCTGGTGGAAATGCAAAATGGTTGAGCCACTATGTAAGACCGGTCGGCAATTTCTTAAAAAACTAAACACACTCTTACCACGTGATCCATCATTTTCTTTCCTTGATGTTTATCTAAAAGAATTAAACACTACTGTCCACATAAAAACCTGCACATGGATGTTTATAGCAGCTTTATTAATAATTTCCAAAACTTGGAAGATACCAATATATCCTTCAGTCATCAAATAGATAAATAAATTGTGGTACATCCAGACAATGGGATATTACTCAACACTAAAAATAGATGAGCTCTCAAGCCATAAAAAGATGAAGGAAAATTAAATTTGATTAAATTTTAAATTAAATTAAATTAATTAACTAGTGAAATGAACCACTGAAAAGGCTATCTATGTATTATTCAAAATATGATGCAGAGAAAGCCTTTGACAAAATCCAACACCCATTTCTGATAAAAACCCTTCAGAAAATGGGCATAGACGGAACCAACCTCAACATAATAAAGACCATATATGACAAACCCAGAGTTCACATCATTCTCAATGGTGAAAAGCTGAAAGAATTCCTGCTGAGATCAGGAACAAGACAAGGATGTCCACTCTCGCCACTACTACTCAACATAGTTTTGGAAGTCCTAGCCACAGCAATCAGAGAAGTAAAAGATATAAAAGGAATCCAAATTGAAAAGGAACAAGTATAACTATCACTATTTGCAGATGACATGATACTATACCTAGAAAATCCTAAAAAGTACCAGAAAACTGTTAGAGCTCATCAATGAATTTGGCAAAATCACAGGATACAAAATTAATACACAGAAACTACCAACAAAAGATCAGAAAGAGAAATTAGGGAATCCCGTTTACCATCGCATCAAAAAGAATCAAATATTTAGGAATAAACCTACCTAAAGAGACAACAGACCTGTACTCTGAAAACTGTAAGATGCCGATGAAAGAAATCGAGGATGACATGAACAGGTGGAAAGACATACCGACATACCATGCCCTTGGACTGGAAGAGTCAGTACTACCAAAATGACTATATTACCCAAGGCAATATGCAGATTCAGTGCAATCCCTATCAAATTACCAAGGACATTCTTCAAAGAATTAGAATAAAATATTTTAAAATTTGTTTGGAAGCACAGAAGACCCAGAATAGCCAAAGACAACCTGAAAAAGAAAAAGGGAGTTGAAGGAATTGGGCTCCCTGACTTCAAACTACACTACAAAGCTACAGTCATCAAAACCATATCATACTGGCACAAAGACAGAAATATAGATCAGTGGAACAGGAGAGAAAGCCCAGAATTAAACCCATGCATCTGCAGTCAACTAATCTATGACAAAGAAGGCAAGAATATACAATAGAGAAAAGACAGCCTGTTCAATAAATGGTGCTGGGAAAACTGGACAGTCACATGTAAAAGAATGAAATTAGAACACTTCCTAGCACCATACACAAAAATAAACTCAAAATGGATTAAAGACCTAGATATAAGACCAGATACTATAAAACTCTTAGAGGAAAATACAGGCTAAACACCCTCCGACATAAATGACAGCAACATCTCAGATCCACCAGTTAGAGTAATGACAATAAAAAGAAAAATAAACAAATCAGACTTAATTAAACTTAAAAGTTTCTGCACAGCAAAGGAAATCCTAAACAAAATGAAAAGACAACTCACAGAATGGGAGAAAGTATTTGCAAATGAACTGACTGACAAGTTGTAAATGCCTCCTACAGCTCAATACCAAAAAAACAAATAACCCCATCAAAAAATGGGCAGAGGATCTAAACAGACAATTCTCCAGAGAAAACATACAGATGGCCAAAAAACACATGAAAAGATGTTCAACATCACTTATTATTAGAGAAATGAAAATCAAAACCACTATGAGGTATCACCTTATACCGGCCAGAATGGCCATCATCAAAAAGTCTACAAACAATAAGTGCTAGAGAGGATGTGGAGAAAAAGGAACCCTATTACAGTGTTGATGGGAATGTAAACTGGTGCAGCCACTGTAGAAAACAGTATGGTGAGTCCTCAGAAAACTAAAATAGAATTACCATTTGATCCAGCAATCCCACTCCTTGGCATCTATCCAGAGAAAACCATGATTTGAAAAGACACATGTACTCCAATGTTCATTGCAGCACTATATGCAATAGCCAAGACATGAAAACAACCTAAATGTCCATCAACAGAGGAGTACTTAAAGAAGATGTGGTACATATACACAATGGAATATTACTCAGCCATTAAGAGGAAAGAAATAACAGCATTTGCAGCAACATGGATGGACCTAGAAGTTATCATGCTAAGTGAAGTCAGTCACACAATGAGACACCAACATCAAATGCTATCACTTTCATGTGAAATCTAAAAAAAGGACACAATGAATTTTTTGCAGAAGGGATACTGATTCACAGAATTTGAAAAACTTATGATTTCCAAATGAGACAGGTTGGGGGGTGGGGGATGCACTGAGGGTTTGGGATGGAAATGCTATAAAAATTTGGTTGTGATGATTGTTGTATACCTATAAATGTAATAAAATTCATCAAGTAATAAAATAAATGTATTGAGGCTTGCTTTAATAAAAAATAACAAAAATAAAAATAAATGAACTCTCAAGCCATAAAAAGATGAAGGAAAATTAAATTTAATTAAAATTAATTAAATTAATATGTGAAATGAACCACTCTGAAAAGGCTATCCATGTATTATTCAAAATATGAGATTCTGGAACAGGCAAACCTATGGAGACAGATAAAGATCAGTAGTTGCTAGGGGTCAGGAAGGAGGTAAGGATGAACACGTTAGCGCAGAGGAATTTTAGAGCAATAAAACTAATCTGTGTGATACTACATTGTCATTACACATCTGTCAAAACTCATAGAATGAATCCTAATGTAAACTAGTGGATGATTATGCAGTGTCACTGTAGGCTCATCAACTG
This sequence comes from Catagonus wagneri, assembly GCA_004024745.2. Lineage (NCBI taxonomy): Eukaryota > Metazoa > Chordata > Mammalia > Artiodactyla > Tayassuidae > Catagonus > Catagonus wagneri. The sequence goes on along the minus strand of PVHT020000034.1, from coordinate 14,484,054 downwards.
TAATCATGCATGACTCTGGTGGGGAGGTCATGTGTTTAGAGATAGGAATTATATTTTTAAAAATTTGTAGCTTCTGCTCAATTTTGCTATGAATCTAAAACTTCTCTAAAATTATAAAGTTTATTAACAAATAGTAAAACTAGGCAATAGCCACAAAGAAAACCATATTAGTTTAAGTTAATTTAAGTAGGGAAGTGAGATATGTGAAAAAATACTGTTCAAAGAATCAAGTGTGGGCTTCAAATGGCCTCCCTGGGAAACTTTCTCTAATACGGAGATGGATTCAGCCTCTTTCAGCATCCCTTTCTTTACCTACACTGTGAATCCAAATGCTATTCCACTTTTAAGGGTCATTGGAAAAGTCAAGTTAAATGCTATGGATAATAATAATTAACTGTAGTGAAATAATGGTTTTTAGTTAATAAAATGCCTAATGATTGTAAAATAATTGGCTCAGTGAATGGCTTTCAGTGGAAACTGGATCTTATATGGTTTCTAACATTATTTGCACTTAGGTAAGTTATTAAACATCTCAGTTATTGAACATTTCAATTATCGAACAGTTTTCTCATTATAAAATGACAATATTTGTCCAGATAATCTTAAAATTCCTTCTAGCTCTATAATCCTGTGACTTCTCAGAGCTTCCTAACTTCATTAAACTAATTAATTTTTATTCCAGTTAAAATTCAGGAATCTTTTCAGAGTAACCTCTTGTGCCACATAAACCAGAGTCAGCAGACTCCTCCATGGTTTAAGCTACTGTTTGATTTTAGACATAACATCACTGTCACAGTATGGCAGCAGCATATAGCAATTGGTATTATTGACAGAGTAGGAACTCCAGGCATTTAGTGATAACCTTCAACTGGTATTATTGATAGAATAGGAACTCCAGGCTTTTGGTGACAGCCTTGGAGTAGCAAGCTGGTATTTTGCCACCAGCTGCTTTAAAATATTTATTATCCTCCAAGGATTTGTAACTAAAAGCCAGGAATAAAATAATCACCTAGAAAACAAAACATAGAATTTTGTTTATTTTTATTTTTTTCCCCAGCTACAATTTGTTCTTGAGGTATTTACCAGAGCTGATGTTTCAGACAGTGAATTCAGCAGGAGATTAAAGACGGATGGATTTTCTACTACCACCTCTGAGTACCTCCTGAAACTTTTTTCTGCCTCTAGGTTTATCGTTCACTAATACAAACCAGAAAACTCTTATTAGGACCTCTTGAGTTGTAAACAGAAATATGAATCAGATAGTTTTTTACCCTCAAGAGCTGAGATCTAGTGAGTATAATGGGAAAGGTAAGCACACATGAATAACGGTGTGGTACATGCTATTACAAGGAAGATGAAAAGTGATATTAGCAAACAGAGAAACAGCATCTAATTCTCTGTAAGTGTGTAGGTTTGGCATTCAAAGGGGAGTGGATATTATCATTGGGCTGTGAGGAATAAAAACAAGTTTTCCAGTCAGAAGAGTGGGTGGGTTTCCAGCCAAAATTAGTGAGTTGGAATGTATAATAGTGGCTGTCATTTGCTGAAAATCTATTACATGCCAAGAACTTCTCACAAAAGATTTCCAATCTTATTAAGATTATTATTTCCATTTTATTGATGAACAACATGCACTTCAGAGTCTTGCAGTCAGTCATACAGCTAAATGATTAGATTTGAACCTAAGAGACTGGATACAAGCTGACGTTATTTTTTTAATACACCACAACACCACTCTCTACATAGGTGCCAAGTTTCCTTCTAGCTGAAGGCTTTAACCTTTTAAATTTCCAGTATATAGAAACATCCTGAAAGTGACAATACACAGGCATGGATACTGCTATCATTGTTGAATGCTATACTTTTTCTGTAACACAACACTTCATATATGCCACATATGTAGAGTTTTTTGGTCTTTATAGGGCTGCACCCATGACATATGGAGGTTCCCAGGAAATGCGTCAAATCAGAGGTATAGCTGCTGGCCTACACCACAGCCACAGCCATAGCCATGCCAGATCCAAGCTGTGTCTGAGAAATACACCACAGGTCATGGCAATGCTGGATCCTTAACCCACTGGACAAGGCCAAGGATCAAATCTGGATCCTCATGGATACCAGTCAGATTCCTTTCCACTGAGCCACGATGGAAACTCCACATTTGTGAAATTTAAAGCACCATATCGCGAGCCTGGAGTTTTATGCTGTTGACTATAGTTTACATAGTCACAAAATGAAGAGCCTTTTCACTAAAAGTTTTTATGTTTATATGCATATATGTAGCTATCTCTCTAGTTACTTTAGAATTTGTGTAGCATCCAGAGTGAGAATCTTTAAAGCTGTTGTATCTTCAACAAAATTACCTATTAAAATGAAGTTTCACAATACCCAGCTAGCTAATGAATATGTGTTTGAGATGTATACAACTGGCTTCAATTCCCATCCTAATCAAGTTTATCACTTCCTAGTTGGGTAATAATTATGACATTTCAGTAAACAGCAAGCTTTCTGGATTTAGAAGTATCTGAGTTTTAGTCCTAGTTCTGTCATTTAAAAAATGGGTAACCTCAAACAACTAAATTAGTCTCTAAAAGTCCAATCTATAAATGGAAATAGTATTCATTTCACTGAACTTTTGTAAGAATTGAATTAAAACATCTGGTATATGATAAAGTCTCAAATTTTTAACTTTTTTACTATAAAAATATTTACTGCTAATTGTTATGTGAGTAAATGCAATGTTTTAAATTAGCCTTTTTCATCAATATCAGGATAGCTTTGTTAACAAAAGTCTAATTACTCAACTAAATGTTTACTAAATTATCAGTGCTGTGTTAAAATTCAGACCATTATACATATCATAAAAATAGCACTTTTTCTTTGTAGGAGTTCGAAATATAGAGAAGTAAAGCTCCGTTGTTAAACACCACACAAAGCATTTAGAGAATGAGAAAAATAAATAAAAGTAAAAGTGTAACATGCTTTCTGGAATATAAGCTGCATAAAAGGTTAAGGTTTTACTGATTTATTCACTGATGTCCTCCAAGCACAAAGAACAACATGGGGCACATGATAGGTACTCAAAAAGTTTACATGAATTAATAAACTAATCAAGGGCATACACCTTCTAGATCTCAGACTATAATATGAGCCGGGGGCGGGCGGAGGATCATTAGGGTAATCCTTATTTAAAAAAAAAAAGGAAAAAAAGCTTTATGGAGAGGAAGACTTGAGTTGAGCTGTAAAGAATGAATAATATTTAGGGGAAAAGTGAAAAGAAGGCATTCCAGGGTAGGTCAGGGCAACTCCAGGAATGTCCTTGTCCAAATGGGTCAAGACTCGTAGTGAGTTATATAACAAAAGGACTTCAAGTCTCTAGTTTTTAAAGAAATAAATACATTAGAAAGAAAATAATAAATGAAAAGAGCAGAGTACATAATATGGCTTAAGTTTTTTTCCTGAAAAATTTATTTAGATAATGATGAGGTATCAGAAAAAACCACTGAAGTTGGTGAAATGCCTGTTGGGCTTGGAATCAGTTTCAGTCTAAATGTTTTCCTTAGGTATTTGTGTGACTTTGGACAAGTCATTTTCTATGACTCACCAATAGTTTCCTGTGGAAAATAGGATCATTACACATATTTGAAATGATTGTTATGGAAATTTATCAAGATAATGCTTTTAGGTGCCTAGAAAAAACAATGGGTTCATAGTCTGCAACCAGTCCCTAATGTACAGGCAGTAAATGGTGGTTCTTATTGTTCCTTTAGAGATGTGATGATTCACAATGTACTACTTCTACACAATATTTTTAGCACACTAAAAACACTCCATAGGGCATGAATATATTTGATACCACCCTGATATTACTTTTAGTCACTTTTAAAAAACCTTTATTTTACAATTAGAAATAATATACTCTGAATAGGATCATGTTTTATTTACTTTAAAACATCATTAATTTTTTCATTCTTATGGTTATCTGTTCATTCAATGTACATGTATATTTGAAATATATATATTTTTGCTTTTTAGGGCCACACTCACAGCACATGGAAATTCCCAGGCTCAGGGCTGAATCGGAGCTACAGCTGCTGGCCTACACCACAGCTCATAGCAACGCCAGATCCCCAAACCACTGAGCAAGGCCAGGCAGGGATTGAACCCGCATCATCATGGATACTAGTCGGATTTGTTTCCACTGTGTCACAACTGGAACTCCTTCATTCAATATTTTTAAGCAACTACAACATGCTAAATAATTTCTCTAATGTCAACACTAGGATACAGTGGTAAAGTAGTTAATCTAATTTAAGGTACTATATGATCATATAGTAATCTGTATGTTTTCTGATGGAAATAAGGAAAAGAGAGTAATTCTGGGAGTCGATGGGTTTTTAACATTTGAGCTAAGTCATGAAAGAATAAAAGACAAGCTCTGATGTCATGGATGAGTAACTTGTGCTGTGGTACATGACATTTTTTTCAGAAGGACTCTGTGAGTGTTTAATGTACTGCTGTTGCTGTCTTGAAACTCTTAATAATCTCACCTTTTATCCTGTGTTCTATAAGTCTGATAGGACAATGGAGAATATATATGAGCTATGAGCAGAGGAATTACATACTATATATGTGTTCACTGTCCCTTGCCACTTCATTCACTTGTAAAACTTGGAGATGTCCCATGAAAACTTAATTCCTATGGACTCACAGTTCATGGAGTTTGATGAGACAGAAAGAGAGCACAAATTAAAAATTTATATTCATGATTAAGTTCAAGAACAGATTCATGATTAAGTTGGAATCAGGATTTACTTCCAACTTGGAAAGAATGTAATGACATAATTTAAATAACTAAGGTACGTTATCATATCCTTTATTAATCAAGTTACTTTTTTATATTACCTAATCCTTTAAGCTTAAAATGAAAATAAAGAAGGAAAGGGAAAGATAGGGTAACGGTTTCTTTTCCTTTATACTTGTCTTTATTCATCAGCCAGCTGAAGGTTGTGTTGCTAGAACGGATACTAAATAAAAACAAATGAGATACAGTAAAATAAATGATCAACAGGAGTTTTCTGTTGTGGCTCAGTGGTAACGAATCTGACTAGTACCCATGAGGACGTGGGTCCCATGCCTGCCCACGCTCAGTGGGTTAAGGATCCGGTATTTCCATAAACTGCAGTGTGGGTCACAGATGTGGCTTGGATCTGGTGTTGCTGTGGCTAGAGCATGGGAAGGCTTTCAGCTTTTCTCCATTCAGTATTATATTTACTGTGGGTTTGTCATAAATGGCTTTTATTATGTTAAGGAAAACACTCCTTAACCTGGTAAGAGTTTTTATCATGAATGGATGTTGGACTTTGTCAAATGCTTTTTCTGCATCTATTGAGATGATCATGTGGTTTTTGACTTTCTGATAGATTCTGGTGCAACATACTATGTGGTAAACACCAAGGTGGCACAGAAAACATCCCAGTCCATTGGTTATGGGAGTTTCTGAAGAAATAAAAAGTCATTCTTTCTTACAACCTCTAGGATGACAATTAGGGGACCTGACCCTGGAACACAGTTTCTTACATATGTCAGCATGTCCATGTCTTCTTTTGGGCTGAGATCACCTTTGTAAATTAAATACTCAGTGCTTCACTAGAAGAGCTTGACATCAGAGTCCCACCAGAGCATGCTTTGAGCCTACAGATGGCATTCATGGGTATCCCATAACAAGAAGCAGAGCTCTTCCACTCCCCACCTCCCGAGGCCTACAAAGAAGTCTACCCATCCAACAGAGGTAGTCTTATATCCTTTCTGGCCTGGAGATCGAGTTCTTCCTAAAACCTGGAGAGAAGAAAGGCCTGAGTACCAGCTGACTGCAAGGTGGACAAGACCAGACATGGTATTACTTATCAGGTACTCATCTGTCAAGTTAACTGGAGTAAAACCACAGATTTATCACTCTGAGGTTTAAGTAGCCCCGGTGTCAATAGAAAATAACTCAGCTCCCAAGAGGCCCAGAGAGCAATGTGTTTATGAACCCTTAGAAGACTTAAAGTTACTCTTTAAAAAGTATAAGCAATGAAATTAAAATTTCATTGAGAAGGAATTTCACCAAGTTTAAGTAGCTGTAGGTAAAGAAAGAGAATTGCATTACTTAATATTCCTGGCTGATCAATTCCATTTCATGATCACCCCCTCATTGCCCATGTTCAGCAGGAAGTTGCCAGAAAGACTGCAGCCTTTTTTCTCACATAACTGTGGAATAGACATTGAGAGTGGGGAGCTGTAACACTTAGAGAGCTACCTTTAGTGGTCCTATTCACCCACCCACCTATTCACATTGCACTGGGCCCTTTCCCCAAACAAGCAACTGAGTAACCATTGGTCCCTCCTCTTCCTCTGTATAAACAGATCCTGAATTCAGACTGAGAGAAGATTTTTTTTTAAATACACTAGTCTACCATCTTCTCCGTCTGCTAGCTTTCCAATTAAAGTCATTATTCCTTGCCCAAACAACTTATCTCAGGATTTATTGGCCTGTCATGCAGTGAGCAGAGTAAACTTGGGTTCAGTATAAGATCCTAAAAGTTCTTATCACAAGGAAAAAACAATGTTTTTTTCTTTTTTTAACTTTTGTTTATATGAGATGAATGTTAACTAAACTTATTGCAGTACTCATTTCACAATATACCTACAACAAATCATTATGCTCTACACCTTAAACTTACACAGTGCTGTATGTTAGCCACATCTTAATGGAACTGAAAGAAAATTTTAAAAAATATGAAACTGAACTCTACAAGAGTTAAAGAAGAAGAGGAAAATCCTGAATATGTGAAAACATGGATGTATTTTGAAGACATTATGTTAAGTAAAATAAGCAATTTACAGAAGGACAAATACACCATGATTCCATTTGTAGCAGGTATATAAGAGTCTCATAGAACCAGAGTAGAAGGAGGGTTGCCAGGCACTGGGAAGGAAGGGTAAAATGGGAGTTGCTACTTAACGTGCATAAAGTCTCAGTTATGAAAAAGGAATGAGTTCTAAAGAGTTACTGTACAACGCTGTCCCTGAAGTTACTGTCCCCAGCAGTACTATATTATACACGTAAAATTTTGTTACTGGGGTAGACCTTATGTTAAGTGTTCTTACCACAGTAAAAATATAATTAGGAAAAAAATTAGTATGGACTTGCTCCATTCTGACAGTGGCAACTGAAACAATGAGAACAGGGTGTGCAAAGATTATAGTAGAAAAAAGCACATTATTTTATATCCATTGATCAATCTATCTACTTATATTTAGATGGAGCATAATGTGAGTCATGATGCTTAAGTCAGAAATTGAGGAGTAGAACAAAAATATCTCTCACTTCTATATCATCTATCATTCTAACTACAACAACATAAAAATTTTGGAATATCTAAGGAAAGTATAAATTGTATAAGTAGGGATTGCATGTGTCATTTCACTTGACCCTCATACTAACATGGCAAAATAGTACAGTGGTAAAATATTTGGACTTTGGAGTCAGACAGACATGTTTTAAATTCTGGCTCCATAATATCATAGATAAGAAGACAGTTAATTCTCCAGTTTTCACAAAATCTTATTATCAGTTTACACTGGATAAGAATACAATCTCTTTAAGTCTCAGTTTTCAAGTATTATAAAAGCACTGTTGCTTAGATAAAATATATAAAGCTATTATCAAAGTGAATATCACATAGAAGAGTATTTAGCTAGTTTATGCTTTAACGTTCTAGCGAGAAGAAACAGCATGTGTAAAGAGGTGAGATTTTGGGTTAAGAAACAGAAACAAGGCTAACTTCAATGGACACTATTATAAAAGAGGAAGAATACTATATAATAATATAGATATAAGCAGAATCCAGAACATGTAGATCCAGAACATGTAGAGATTGAATTAGTAATCAAAAAAACTACATCTGCCCACAAAGAAAATCCCTAAACCATATGGATTCACTAATGAATTCAACCAAATATTTAAAGAATAGTAATCCCTCTCAATAATTCCAAATATAGAGGAAAATGGATAATTTCACAACTGGCTATGAAGCCAGTATTATCCTAATACCAAAACCAGGCAAAGATATCACATTAAAATAAAACTACATAGATGTAAAAATTCTGAACAAAGTACTATCAAAACAAATCTACTCACTTATAACAAAAGATTATGTACTGTGACAAAGTGGGGATTAACCTTAGTAACACAAGATTGGTTCAACATATGAAAATCAAACCATATAATACACACTACTAATACGATAAAATACAAAACTCACATGATTATCTTAACAGATATAGAAAAGTCTTTTTTTCCCAACAAAAGGCAAAAGATTTCTCTCGAAGACAAGAAAAAAGACAAGGATATTTACTGTCACCATTTCTCTTCAACATTACACTGGAGGTTTTGTTTAGAGTATTTTGGCAAGAAAATAAAGTAAAAGACCTACATATTTTAAAGATAGTAATAATTTCCAAATTTATCTACAGTTTAAACATGATCCCTACCAAAACTCTCCATACCTTTTTTGTATAACTTGCCAAGCTGATCCTAAAATTCACAAGAAAGTACAAAGAATAAGGAATAGTTAAAACATTTTTGAAAAAGAGCAAAGGTATAGAATTCACACTTCCTGATTTCAAAACTCACTGCAAATTTGCAACAAACAAAACTGCAGCATTGTCATAAGAATACATATAGACTAATGGATAAGAACTGAGAGTTCCAAAATAAACCCATACATCTAAGGTTAGTAAATTTTCAACAAATGTGTCAAAATAATTGAATGGTGGAAGGAATTGCTTTTGTAACCAAAGGTGCTGGGACAACTAGATATCACTGTAGAATGAATTTGGATGCCTACAACATCATACGCAAAAATTAACTCAAAATGGCTCAAAGATTTAAATGTAAATGCTAAAACTATAAATCGCCAGCATCTTAAATTTGCCAACAAAAGAAAAAAATATTACTTTGGATCTTCATCAAAATTAAGAGAACTTGCTTGCTTCAAAGGACACTATCAAGAAAGTGGAAAGACAACTCAGAGCATGGGAGAAAATATCTGCAAATGACATATCTGACCAATATTCAGTACTCAGAATAGATACAGAACTCTAATAATTCAACAAGAAAGAATAATTTAATTTAAAATGAGTGTAGGATTCAGGATATTTCTCCAAAGATTATATACAACTGGCCAATAAGTACATGAAAAGATATTCAGTGCTATTTGTCATTATAAAAATACAAATTAAAACCACAGCAAGATACTAATTCACACAAGTCAGTATGGCTATGATAGAAAAAGTATCAAGTGTTTGCGAGAATGTGGAAAATTGGAACACTAATACTTTGTTCATGGGAATGTAAATCAGTACTGCCATTTGAAAACTTTTTGAAATTCCATAAAAAAGTTAAATGTAGCATCTGAATGATCAAACAATTCCACAGTTAGACATATAATTAAAAGAATTTAAAACAATTCCCACAAAACTGTGTACACAAAGGTTATAGCAGCTTAATCATATCAGCCAAAAAATTAGAAGAACCCAAATGTCCATCAACTGCTAAATGAATAAACAAAATGGGTATAGCATTCAGAAATAAAAAGGAGTCAAATATTGATATATACTAAAACATGGGATTAACATTGAAAATATTATGATAAGTGAAAGAAGCCAGATATAAAAGGGAATATACTGTACGATTCCAGTTATATAAAATTTCCAATATGGGCAAATTCATAGAGATAGGAAGTAGATCAGTAGGTTTTTTTCTACACATATACATAATACATAGGAATAAAATAATTTTCTTTCTGCTGATGTGCTTATTTTCTGCATGGAAAACGAAATTTTCTTGAGTTGTACACATGACTGTATATAGAATCAGATATGAGAAACATATTTGCCAGGTAATATAACGTACACATTTATTGTGATGCTGTTTAAACAACCAAATACTCTCTTATTAAGAAGTATCTAAACTGGAAATAATTGAGTTGGCTTTTCTAAACCAGATAAGCTAGGCTCAAATTGATTGCATTCATGCTCTGAAAATTCTGATTTGCTTGGATCTGTTTACTGTAGCTAAATTGAAAAACCCTAGTTTTTTCGGTCATATATTGTTCATGACAAAAATGCAGAGGGAATTTGTGTATTTGTTCTAATACAACAACAAACGATATGGCAACACAACTTATCTCTTGTGGAGAGAAATGTCAATCATGGTCTTTACAGTAATAGAATTATATTTAGGCTGTTGTATATATTCAAACAGTATTAAGAAATCTGGATAATGACTAATTTAGTAGTTTTCACAGACACACTCCTCAGCTATCATAGACAGAAAAAGGCAACATACATTAATATTTCCACTCTTTACTCAGTCAAAATTTTCAATATTTTGCTTCATTTACAGTTTGCAAATATCACATATAAAAGTAAGCTAAATTAATAGACTGCACAAAAATATTTATAAATCCCTTCCCCCAGGACAAGTAAATGAAGGTTAGAACTTATTGGGAAAATAATCCCTTTGTTCTGCCTAACACAGTCATACACAAATGCATTTCTTGCTAGTCACCAAAGCTAGCTGACCTTAGGAAATTAAACTCATGACACAAACTAAAATTAGCAACAACATGTCCTTTGCCTAAAGCAAACCACAGCTGAAGGATGGAAAACTAGAGAAAAGGGAGGCTCACTTTAACTTGCAGTTGTGCCTAATACTGTATTAGTTGTACATTCATTACTAGCACTAGGTTTAACTACTACAAAGACATAACAACAGAACCATAAAGCTCTGAGTCTCCACTGTGGCACAACGGAAACAAATCTGACTAGTATCCATGAGAATGAGGGGTCAATCCCTGGTCTCACTTAGTGGGTTGGGGATCCAGCATTGCCATAAGCTGTGGTGTAGGTCACAGACATGGCTCAGATCTCGTGTTGCTGTGACTGTAGTATATGCTGGCAGCTCTAGCTCTGATTAGACCCCTAGCCTGGGAACTTCCATATGCTGCGGGTACGGCCCGAAAAAACAATAAATAAGTAAATAAACAAGGTTCAAAAAAACCTTGAGAGTTTAAGAAATCCCCATCCCTGCCTCCAGAGGGAATATTTGGAAATATTATAGAAAGATTAGGAAACTGCTGAGCATTGCCTGCCTCCTTGAATATGAATTTTATTTTTTGTAAAGCCATAAATGAGTCAATAATCACTATTGAAAACTTCAAAGGCTTTTGGAAAATATGAACCATAGTAGAAACAGTTGTACTCCTGAAAGGTCTTATGTAGCCACCTACATAGGAAGCAGCAGAGGATTGCCTCTGACTGAAATAGGATAACAGAGTCCAGTAAAGCTCTACAGAAAATAAAATTTCAGGTCTATTTTGTTTGTTGGTTTTTTAAGCTTCTATATTTTTAAGCTTCTATTTCTCTCAATTTATCTCTTAGAAAACCAATTTTAAAATTATTTTTGTAACGAAAAATATTTTAGACACATACCAATTAATCTGTTGCTGTTTTATTTTTTGCCTTACTCTGTTATTTTTTAAAATCCACCTATTTTGATTTCAGACCAAGTCTAATTTTAACATTAATACTAACAAAGGTCTAGGTAATATTTATCATCCTCCCATTATGGGTCACACTCACTGCATCCTCTAAATAGTCCTCTGAAATAGTGTAATTATGACAGCTATCTGGGGTAGTTAAGCATGCCTGATCTGGTGGTAAAGCTGGCATTGATGGCAGGCTGTACTGTCTAAGAGCTTTGTGACATTGAACACTATCAGGCTTCACTGTGCCTCAGTTTTTGATCTGTAAAATGAGAATAATAATCAATTGCTACCTGTTTGTTGAAAGTTCATATAATGCAGGTAAACATCTAAGCATAAAATAGCCATAGTTATTATCTTCTCCCCATTTCTATTGTAGATGAAGAAAGTAAAGCACAGAAAGTTGAATAACTTACTCAAGTTTGCACCAAAAACGTCCTACACACCTGAAAGGCTGCAGTCCAAGCTTCCACTATGGCCTAATTTTAGATATCAATTATTCCTTTAAAATATCTATGATTGGAGTTCCCCTCATGGCTCAGGGGAAACGAATCTGACTAGTAGCCATGAGGATGCAGGTTCAATCCCTGGCCTTGCTCAGTGGGTTAAGGATCCTGGCGTTGCCTTGAGCTATAGTGTAGGTCAGAGATGCGGCTCAGATTGGGTTTGCTGTGATGTAGACCAGCAGCTACAGCTCCAATTCGACCCCTAGCCTGGGAACCTCCATATGCCTCAGGTGCAGCCCTAAAAAGACCAAAATAATAATAATAAAATAAAATACCTATGATCTATGCAAAATGATGTAATCTAAAAGAGGTTACATAAAAAGCTAGCTTAAAGCACCCAAGGACTGTAGTCTTATAGATCTAGTTTCAATGCTTTCTTCCAGTAGCTCCTCACTGTGCCCTTCCCACAAAGTCAACTACATAAATTTCAGTTACAAGCATTCAAGAAATATGATTCATTTTGTTAACTAGACTTTAATTTCTACTTATCTCCTATGAAATATGAACACAAATTATGAAGCCTGTGATATTTTTGACTAATGTCCACTGTGGCATATTACTGTCTTTAATTTTCAGAGTTAAGGGAAATCGATCTCTTCGAATATAAGACTGTGAGGAAAGCACCATTTATTTCTAAGAGTGAGTTTCAAATACAGAATCACCAGTGTAGATTTCTGTAAAATATCAATGGCTCCTTCACACTTAGAAATACTGGTTTGTTTGATCTTGAATGGGGTCCAGGTATTTGTACTAAAGAAACAAAAATCAAACAAAAAAAACTAATCTATGTCATTGAATGTAAATGTATAACCAGGGTTAAGGATCATAGAAGAGTAAGGATAATAGAATAATAAAGATACTAGAATAAAAATTGTGAGGCTTTTATTATTTTAAACACAAGGAACAAATATGTCCAAGTCTAAAGTCCTGCTTGTTAACCCCCCCTCACTATCAATAGAAAGTACTTCAATAATGGCTTATGTTGTATTTTCAGTGTATACAGCAAGTTTTCAGAACTTGTTTAGAAGACTAAGTGGCTTATTAAACACCTACAAGTTTGTTTTTTGCTTTGTTTTGTTTTTTTCATGTTACTATGACAATGGCTTTTGTTGAAGATCCAGTATGAAAGTTTAAGCCCTTTGACCTCATAAAAATCCCCAATATGATAGACCTAAGTAAATGGAAGTAATGGGCTTTGAATAAGACAGGCATGGATTTTAATCCCATTTCCAGATTTTATAGCCATGTAGTTTTGCATAAGATTTTTAACTTCTTAGAACTGTTTCTTTGGTGTGAAATGAAGACAATGAAATCTACCCAACAAGTTTTTTTGTTTTAGGGATTGAATAAGATTGTGTGATGTTACTTTTCCCAGCACTAGGACATAAAAAAACTCTTAAAAATTACTTACCATTGGGATTTTATCATAATTCAGCATGATAAGTATGGAAAGCGTGGTAATTCTCAGAGTTATAAGAAAACAGGTGGGACCCCACCCCCATAAACAGGTGTGAGTTGAGGAAGGGCAGTTTCATGGAAAGCATAATATTCATCAATTGCAAAATCCTATCATATATCTCTAATGTCACCTTGCTGAAGTATATCTTTATTTATGAATAGACTTACAATGATTTCACCTTCTATTTATTTTCCAGGTATTGCACAGTTATTGAGTTAAAAACACAATCATCTTTAAAACTCTTGACCCTCTGGGACCTCATATCCTGCCTCTATAATCATAACAAATGAATAAACAAAATAAAATGAAAGCAATTATGAAATAATATATGATATTTATAAATCATACTAAAAGTTACTTAAGAAATGCAACTTGGAATCACTTGGTACATCATATTGGCTGACTTTTCCCCAAATTAAATTCCATATACAGGAAAATTCTGCCAGTACTGTTTCTGTAAATCAAAGTTATTTCACTTTATAACTAGAAGGAAGAACAAAAGAACAGATCTTGTCGAAATTATTTTAGAACAGTCTCAGTATCTTGTTTTAGTGAAAACCTCTGTAAAGTTTTGAACCTCCTACATAAAGATCAGAGCACTGTTTTGCCTAAGAAATCCATCATATTTTTATTTTTGTCTATAGATATTTAAATCGTCAACTATTAATTTGTAATTTCTTTTCTCAAGGCACTTTTCCTCCATGCCTACAGAGTTTCAGTCCTGCGAGATCTTAACCTCTTAACTCATAACTCTCTCTTTTTATAAAACATGTACTTGTCAACTTGATGTTACAATTGAAATATAATTGTTAAACTGAAGAACTAGAATTGAGATTTCAAATAATTACATAGAGTGACGGAGACAAAACTGTAAACCTTTAAAAAATAAATCCTGTGAGATTAACTTTATAGAAAGGTCTTGGACATCATGTAGAAAATATCTTAAATCTATGTTTTAAAACTATTCTAGGACTTTTTCTTTTTCAAATTATTCAGAAGGTAGAAAACGTTAGTTTACTTAAAAAGGCAGCCTTACTCAAAATATTTTTCCAGACCTTCCATATCATATTAAACATAGCAAACTGTACCAAGGAATTAATGGATGGCTACCTCTTCATAAAGGAAAGAATGAGTACAGCTCTCCTTGGGGGAACAACTCTTATAAGAAATATTATTTCAGATGTAAGATCAGTTAATAGCTTCATACTCTACAATTATTTTTTGTCCTTTAGAAAGTAAGGAATTGTATTCTTACAAGGTCAAAATTTGACTTCATTGGAGGAATTTTTTCCTATAAAAGAGTATATTAACTATTTGTTCCTAGCATTATGGAAGCCTACATAAGATTTTGCCATCAAAATTAGAACAACTTCAGAAACTATTTGCATGTTTAACATTTAATATTCATTTTATTTACATTATGATTACATTTAATATATAATTTTAACTTAAATTCTGTTAAGGTAATTACTTTTCTGCTTGCTGTTAAAGGTTTACATGTGAAAAGTTTACTCAGTGAATCACTAATCACTTGTGATTCAGAGGAGGAAATATTTGCCTTATGTTTGTGAGTTTGGTGAATCCAAGCTTCCAAGTTTTTACATTGCTGTAAATGCTACCAGATTATTAGATTATGTTTATGGCTATTAGTACAAAAATAAGGATAAACAATTAAAAAAATAAGCAAATATTTGAGGTCTTCAAATATACACATTTAGAATTCTATAGAAAAATATATATGTAGTTATTAATTTTTAAAGAAATATGTAAAAGAAATCAAACTGAACTGAAATAAAATTAGAGGCAATCATAGGCCTCTTACTCCAAAATTTTCTATTTGGTTATTGTGTATCTAAGGTAAGTTTAAAACAGTATTTTCAAGCACACTTGTGTTCTGTTAGAAACTTGAAACAATGGCCATGTGGCTTTTACACTATCAAACAGACTATCTATTAATTCAGGATAGAATTAATAAGTGAGCTGAAGTTAAGCCTTACTTATTTGCTATGATAGAGGATTAATAATATTTTATTTTAAAAACAGATAATTCATCTCTCCCATTTGATTATAAGATATACTTTGTTACACCATTTCCTCTTTCTTCTAGGCTCAGTGCAATCTCACAAAAATCTCAGTAATGTGTGGAGTACACATTGCTGTTATTTTATACATCCCATTTCTTTTTGTTCCACAAGACCTATCATTGAAAGGTCCATCTTCCTTTTAAGACTAATTCATTTTAGGCACACAAATTGTGACTCCATGGAAGAATAAACCAAAATGGTTAAAATGAAATAAAAAAAATTAGCAGCTGATCCTAGAATTTCTTCTGGGAAGCTGTTATATTATCTGTCATTTCTTCAAAGCCCTTGAGCAAAGTACAATGTGCTTACGTATGTGTTAGTACTAGTTTACAACCTAGGAGTGGTCAGTGTGCCTACAAGACTGTTTAAATGACTCCATACTCTTTGCCTTTGAGAGGCAAAGACTCAATAGGTTTTAGCTCTGTGGTTATATTTTTCTGGGATTAGCAAGGCATGTTTATTAATTAGCATATCTGATGTTAGAAATCTTTTGCTCTTGATGAGATATTGGTATTCAAGCTATGAAGAAATACTAGAACTTATATTTTAGAGACAACTCTAATTACCCTTTCCTAAAGTGGGCAGCAGGAGCCGAAGACCTCAATACTCTTACCTTTCAGAGTGGCACCTGAAGACTGATTAAAGACAGTTTTGTGTCTGACTGTTAACCCAACTGATTCTTTCTGTCTGATCCATCATTTTGTTGATAAAATTTGCTTTTAGGTATTGTTGATTTTCCTCTGGTGAACTTTTCACAAAAGTTGTTATTGTAGTAATTAAAGGACAGAGAACTGGGGTTTCATTAAAATTACAAAATAGGTCACATGGCTGCCTCTGTGCCTACCAACTAATAATGATTTATATGTACGTAAAATATGCGTGGGAGTTGGGAAAAAAATTCATCCTTCTGCCTGTATTTGTCCTTTAATCTCATGCTGCTATCACACTCTTGACATTTCTGACAGCAGATGTGTGGGAGGTTTTCTCTACTTAGCAGTTCTCTGACCCCAGCTGGGTGTCCAACAATTTAACTCAATTCTGACACCATCTACCTGGAGATAGTTTCAGATCCCACAGGTGAAGGGCTCAGCTCCCCGCTCCACCTCGGATGCCCACTGCACATAGTATATCCCCAGGTTATCCACAACTTCTGCCTGACTGGCTACAAATCAGAGGTTCCCTCAGCTTCCATTAATTTGCTAGAGAGGCTCACAGAACTCCAGGAAATGCTTGCTTATGTTCAACACCTTATTATATAATAAAAGATTTGATAAAGTATACAGATGAACAGCCAGGTGAAGAGATACAAAGGGCTAGGTCTGGGAGGATCCTGAGCATAGGAGCCTCTGTTGCTATGGAGTTGGGGGGGGGGGTTGTCACCTCCCAATACGTGGATATTTGCCCACCTGATTGTTTTCTGAACCCTGTACTCTTTTATAGAGGCTTTATCAGCCCATCTCCCTCCTCAAGAGAATGAGGGGTGGAATGGGATATGGGTGGGGCTGAAAATTTCAGGCTTCTAATTATGTTTTTTCTTTCCAGGGACCACTACTCATCCAGAAGCTATCCAGGAGCCTGCCCAGAGTCAGTTCATTAGAATACATGTTACTCCTATCACCTAGGAAATCACAAGGGTCTTGGGAGCCTTTTGCCATGAACTGGGAGAAGAGACCAGTATACATTTTTTATATTATCCAACAGTATATAAACTTGCTTTCACTGTAAGCTGGTATTGAAGATGGTAGAACCTTCACATAGACCATTCATAGAGGTTACCAATATTGACCATTTTTTTTAATTATTAATAATTGTGTACAACATAACTGGTTTAGGTTACTTCACCACAGAGTAGACATGTGCGATGGTCTGCAAAAAATACATATTTAAATGTCTAGTAGATTATACAACCAGATTGTTTCTGCACTGGACAAGAAAAGATGTATTAACCACGTTTTCTAGTTTTTATATTTAGTGTTTTGATTTCTTGGGGCCTTGACCTTGAAGGGACTGCCTCTCCCAGGGTTAGCTATTTCCTGGAGATAGCAAAGAACTCCTTTGCAAGCCCACCTTTCATATGTAAGTCAATCTACAAACAGCTCAAATATCTGACCATCTCTCCTTCATCAGGCTTAACTAGAGCTCTTAAACTTTGGCTGTTAATCTGTCTGCCCTAACCACTCCAGGGCCAGGTATGAGACAGCTAGAGACAGCTCCTATGCCCCAGAAACCACTGAACTTATTTAAAATAGCCAATTTTAGGCCCACTTTCTCTGCTTTGTCCCTTCCTTCCCAAGGAAAAGGCCCTAAAGGTTCTTGCCCATATTTTGCTCCCTTGGTCTCACAGCCTCCTGATCCACCTTTAGTGCTTTCCTGTGTGATCGTGCATGGTGTGCTGTGCCCCCTGTTTCTAAGTATCTGTAAGTATAAAAATCTTCTTTCTTCACAATACATTTGGAAGCCTGTTTGTCTCACCATACCTGATTTATGCAAATCATGGGTATTGTTACACCAAAAGAGTTAAGATTTTGTTATGTCAAATAGCAAGAAGAGGACAGAGTCAGCAGAGAGAAAACTAAAGCCCAGCACAGTAAGAAAGGTTATGTATTACGTCATGTGATAACTTTGATAATGTCCTGGCTTTTTTGAGGGTAAGCTGTCATGAAAGGGAGGCTGGTAGATCTGACTTAATGCTGAGTCTTCAAAACAGAGACCACCTAGCTTTAACTTAGATCCTTAATTTCAAGGGGTCTTAGTGGTAATGATAGTATAATTTAAGGATATAATTTAGGTAATTATTCAAGACTACTTCCAAGCTACCCCTCAGCTTTTAATTATGGCCTCATATACCTGCAATTCTTCAGTAAAATTGCAATGAGTGATAAATATTCAGACTTTTCAAGAACCTTAAAGTTGAGTATTCAAGTAGGGTCATCTAAACCTCTGACTTAAGGGAATCCTCATGACATCTGATTTAAAGGAATCATTTAATCCTCTATTTCCTATTATCATTTTCCTACAGAAATGCACCTGGTTTTATTTTTTTTTAATTTCAATTATAGTTGACTTACACTGTTATGTCAATTTCTGCTGTACAGCAAAGTGACCCCATTATACAATATATATATATACACATTCTTTTTACTATATATATATATATATATATATATATATATATATATATATACACATTCTTTTTCTCACATTATCTTACATCATGCTCCATCAGAAGTGACTGGATATAGTTCCCTGTGCTATAAAGTAGGACCTCATTGCTTATCCACTCCAAATGCAACAGTTTGCATCTACTAACCCCTAATTCCCAATCCTTCCCACTCCCTCCCCCTTGGCAAACACAAGTCTGTTCTCCATGTTCATGAATTTGTTTCTTTTCTATAGATAGGTTCACTTGTGCCATATATCAGATTCCACATATAAGTGATATCATATTTGTCTTTCTCTTTCTGACTTAGTTCACTGAGTATAAGAATCTCTAGTTACAACCACGTTGCTGCAAATGGCATTATTTTGTTTTTTTTTACGGCTGAGTAGTGTTCCATTATTTATATATACCACATCTTCTTAATCTATTCATCTGTCAATGGACATTTAGGTTATTTCCATGTCTTGGCTATTGTGAATAGTGCTGTAATGAACACAGGGGTACATGTATTTTTTCAAGTGAAACAACCTTTAAATTAAATTCAGCAAAGCTGATAGATTAAATAACATTAGAAAAATCTAATTCATTTTGATTAATTTTTTTTTACTTTTGGGTTAAAATAAATAAACCTTCCTTAATACATATTAAAATATTACTACATGTAGTTGAATCTATATTGAAAAAAACAAGATGGAAACTATTGAAAAGTCATCAACTAAATGTCAGTCTAGTAGGTAGATTCAAATAATATGAATCTATACCATGGTGGATGTCATTTAAATATTTTATTGAAATCAGAACATAATAAGGAAGTTTTAAAAAATACGCAATAAGGCTCATTCTCTGCATATTTATTTTCCATTCTTAAAAGAAAAAAATATCGTTAACTATGGGTTTCTATGGTTAAAATGAAAACAGTAATTGATTATGCATTAATTGTTTTTTAATTTGCTTTTTTCACTTTATGAAGAATTAAAAGGATTGAAACTATGTAGAGAAGAAAAGGAAACTTGGCATTTTCTAGTAAAAAAGTTAATAAATGGGGCTAATTTGGAGGAAAGCCATTCTGATGTAAATTGCTTATAGAAATTTGATTTATTCAAATAAAGGCCTCTACTGATGTCCCTATAAACAAGCCATTAATTTACTCATTCAGCCAGTTAACATTTTCTGAGTGCCTACTGTATGCTAAACACTAAGAAATAAATATGGATATGACAAGATTTCTGCCCTCCGGATGTTCACACCCCAGATCAATGATAGATATGGAAATAAAAGGAGGTGCGCTATTACATGACAAGTGCAGTAACAGAGTTATAACTGGAGTATAGGGAACTTGGAATACAAAGAGAAAAAATAATTGTCTAGGGAAAATGGAAACGTGATTTGAGAGCTAAGTGGAAAGAATTTGATGAGCATAAAAGGAAATGGGGTCAGATGAAGTTAAAGGAATAAAAAAGTGAAACCACAATGGTATAGAAAAGTAATGGCTTGTGAAAACACCATCATTTATCCTACAGGCAGAGCATAATGAAATTTTGCCTTTGTATTTGCAATGCCCATGAAATTCACATGCTGTTTGAACAAACTTCGTGTTAAGTCCTGGAATTGGACTAATAACATCTCAAAAAAATAATTATCAGTGGATCATGAAGAAAAAAATCCTATTGAATACAAATGATAACTTGTTTATGGAATTAAAAGAACCAGATATGGAATGCAGTAAAGGAGTTATGTCTGCCTCAAGGACATTTGCTTCTCAAGTTTAGACAGAAGCTGCAGTATAACCCAAAGACCAAAAATGAAAGATAATGAAAAGCGGAAACTCTCCCATTGTGTCTCCAAATAGTTAATATATGGTCCCATTAACCCAGCATCTTCATTAGTGAGCTCAGTAACACTACACTAATGATATTACAGATAATTCCATTTAGGAAACTGTCTCACTGACACCACAATCGACAACAGAAAGAGAATAGCTTAGAAGTACAGGAAGACAAAGTGGTAGAAAACATTTGGTTTCAGATAAGAAAAGGAACCACTGAACAATTTAGAGAGACAGAAAAAAATGCACAGAAACAGAGAAAGTGACCATGCCAAATCTTCAGCATACATGACAGAAGGTAAGGTGCTCAAAGGAATGAATTGCCTGTGACAGAGAGGATAAGGAATATAACTACTTCTCTGGAGACTTGGGAAAATAAAGAACTCTTTTAACAGCTTTAAAATCACTAAAATAAAATGAAAAATAAACAGATATTTGGGGAGAAAATATCTTCAAGAGAAGCATGATTTAAAGGAAAACTTGGAAAATCTCTTTCTGAACACTTTTAATCTATATCTGGAAGATCTTCAGAGTACACATGGTTTAAAAAAGTTCTGAGAATTTGTAAACTAAGTTAATGGAGAATAACTTAGAAATATTAAAATTTAAAGGAAAATGAGATAAGAGAAGTAGAGACCTAGAGAGGAAAAAGTAGCATGTAAGTGGGGACTCAGGAAATCCTACGGGTCAAAGGCATTGAAATGAACGTAACAGAAATGGAAGGTATATTTGGCAGGTTGAAGAGCATTGCTACCGGTATAAGGACTTGTTTTTCAATATTATGACTTTTGGTTCTGGAGTAACTTAAGGAAAGATCAATAAACTCTGATGGAAATTGATATATTGTGATTCTCAGGAATCTAAAACATCATATAAGAAACATGCAATGTGATGCCTTAAACTTCACATTTAGCCAAAACATTCATATCTACCAGAAAACTCCTTTTCCAGACAACAATTCACAATCTTTTCTCAATCGCAGTCCCTTTTCTATACAACAGTTCAAATGGTGGAATCAAATAATCTCCTTCGCATTCATAATTGTATCCTTGAGTGAGAAATATGTCTTTATCTTTGAATGATTTGCATCTTATGATCATTTGTCCATAAACATGGATACAGCCTTTATGAGAGATCCTGGTCCTTAACTCCTTGTCCATAACCAGCACCAATAAGTCTTAGGTGAACATGCCAACTTCTAGAAAAGAGAAACCATCTAAGGCAAACGTAGTGGAACCAGAGCTGGAGTATGCTAATGGTACTGAATCCTAGAACACCTGGATTCCATCCCCTAGAACAGGTGGATTCCATCCCCCTCTCTTCCCAGTCCTTATTAGGCAGCCCAGAATAGAACATAAGTTCTATGTTAAAACCACTCTAGAGGCATTTCAAAAAAAGGAAAGCGGATGAGAAAAGACAGGATTTGTCTTTTCAAATATTTGAACTACACTAGGGAGAACTAGTGACCTAGTCAAGTAGGTTATGTGAAGTAGATTAGCAGAAAAATGGAGGTGGGGAGTTGTGGTCATCTTCGAAGCTGCATCAAAGGCCAGGCTGAACACTTAATTTTATGGGCTAGGAAAAGGGCTATTTCTGAGAAACAAAGTTACAGAAGAAGGAAAGGACATTAAGAAGTCTGACCTGGCAGGAATGCTTAGGTTGGATTTTTGAGAGAAAAGGAACAGGAAATAATTTGGCAATGGTGTCAAGGGGCGTAGAACTTCCTCTGAGACTGAGCCTTAAAATACTAAGGAACTGAGAGACAGTCACTACCACA
This sequence comes from Catagonus wagneri, assembly GCA_004024745.2. NCBI lineage: Eukaryota > Metazoa > Chordata > Mammalia > Artiodactyla > Tayassuidae > Catagonus > Catagonus wagneri. The sequence continues at coordinate 14,461,649 of PVHT020000034.1, read as the reverse complement.
ATTAGGCATTGATCTGATCCCTGTTTTGTGGAGCATAGCATATACAAGTTAGAGGTCTTCTTTAAAAAAGTGAATAGAAAACCTTAAATAAAAAATTATGCAAGTTAAAGGACCCCAGAAACTAAGCTTTTGCTTCTGTGGCAGTATTATAAAATCAAAATCTTTGTAAAATATAACTGTTTTAAATAAATGGAATGCTTTTTCAGTGCTTAAGAGTTTCTGTTTCAAATACTTAAACTGTAGTCTCCCAGAAACAGCCAGTTAAATAAATGCAGAATAACAATTTTCAGTTAATTTGAATAAATATGCATATTCTTCTCTTAAGAACTTCTGACTCAAAGGAAATTTGAATTCTTAAATCATTAGTTTTTTCATTAAAAACATTTATTAAGGACCTACGATTTTCAGACACTCAAGTCAGATCTTAATAATATTATTATGAAAAAAACACAGACTAATCCCAGGATCCATATAGATTAATTTGGACACTTAACGTGGAAAGGAGTTTGCTGATGTTCTGAGGTAGTCTGTTATTGGTTGAATATGTTCAGTGTATAGAGGATACTTTATGCTCTCAGTTAAAATGTCTAAAATACTATCATGTTATATCTAGTACAGAATACCTTTTGTTTTATAGACTATAACCATTGCTGACAATCAATTAAAAAGATCAAGATTAGCTATTGGAAAAAAAATTAACATGAAATAAATACCTGAAGATAAACTATTCCAGAGGAAGAAGCTGCACCTCAGAAATGGCAGAGCAGAAGTATAAATTCAAATAACAAAGATAACTAACAGAAAAAAAAGCATTAATGATTTAGAATTAGAATCAAAACTAAATTTTTTATTGTATTTGTAGATGACTGACAACATGAGGATGGAAAATATACTGAGAATTAAGACATATGTTGAACTTGGTGAATCTGATGGGGAAGATACTCCTTTAAGTACCAAACAATATACAATGTATTTATTCTGTACCATGTTGAACATATTAAATCTGAAAAAAAGAGAAAAAAATACAGTGTATAGCTGTATCATTTGCTGGTTTTTATACAAAGAACAAAATAAAAATTATTACCAGCTCTAAAAACAGAAACAAAACAAATCTGAAAAGATTAAAAAAGGAGTCTCCGTTCTCCTAGAGAATACTTTCTGTATCCTTGATTGCTCTTTTATTATAATATAAAAGTGCATTTTTCTAATAAAATTACAAATATATTCTGTTCTAGTTTAGGGTTTTTGAAATTACAGTAAATCAATAAAATGTTGGTAATGACTTAAATATCACAAAGCGGTTAACTAGTCTTTCTCAACATTTTCTTCTTTAGCTCTCTCCTAATGAGAAATGTTAAATATATTTTTCCTAATCACCCCAAACCCTAAATGACAGAGAAACATTACACATCTTTTTACGTACTGTGGCCCCTTGAAATTGCTTGAGTTACTCTATATCACATTTTCAGGTCATGTCCAGACTTATGAAAACATCGTTTGTGCATTCACATATAAACCACCTCTGTCCTATTCTTTCTATACTCAGTCAGAAGTAGATAGAAAGCTTTTTTCTTTTTTGCTTCTGCTTTTTAAATTTAATTTTTTACTGTCACTAAAAGCTGAATTATAAAAAACCTTTAACTCAGGGAAAATGTCTTATTCACAGGTGTATCTCTGGCAATTATCTCAGCCTGTCACACAGATCAAGCCTAATAAAGACCTGTTGAATGCTGATTGACAGTGAAGACCCTTCAATAATTTTCACATAATCTTTCTAGAAAGGGTTATATCACATCTGGAATGTCCTATAGCACATATGGATCTAGCTCTATGGCTAGATTGCTACTTAAAGCAAAAAATAATAATTTCTTAATTTATTTTGAATCCAATCATTCAAAATCTATATCCTGAATGTCCTGTTCTTAGAGCTGTTGCAACTAAATGTGCAATACGATGTTAATCAGGAAGAACTGAGTCTTAGGTCTGTTTCTAATGTGCTATTTGACTGTAAGAAAATTTTTTCGTATTTCTGTGCCTTGACTGTCTCACATCTAAAACGAGCTATCAAATACACTACATCAAGTATCTGAGTATTCCTTCAGGAAACTGGGGTATCGTTAATAGGGCATTGATCAATTAGGCAGATGCAGGAGAAATCTCCTGAACTAACCTACACTGGTTATCTAGGACAGGGAGTTTAAAGGATGTGTTATCCTAAAAGAGCGTTCAAGGTTAAAAGCCAAAGAAGCCATTTTCCCAGTTCTAAGGAGAGAGAAGTATCTAAGGGGGAGAAGAAGAACTAGGAAGGGAGTTCCCCTCATGGCTCAACAGTTAGCAAACCCGACTATTATCCATGAGGACATGGGTTCAATCCCTGGCCTTGCTCAGTGGGTTAAGGATCCAGCATTGCCATGACCTGTGGTATAGGTGGCAGACACAACTTGGATCCCACATTGCCGTGGCTGTGGCATAGGCTGGAGGTTACAGCTCCGTTTGGACCCCTAGCCTGGGAACCTCCATATGCCACAGGTACTGCCCTAAGACGACCAAAAAAAAAAAAAAAATTACAAACCATACAAATCCAGAAATAGGAGTTTAGAGCAAAGCTACAGCTAGGAGAAAAGGAAGAAAGCCAGAAGGAAAGGGGGGAAGGAGGCAGGGAGGAAGGAGAGGAAGAAGGCAGGAAGGGAGGAAGGAAGGCAGGCAACTATTTCTATGAACCAGATTCCTTAACCAAAGCTCACTTTTACAATCTGTCTGCCTTGTTATCTCCGTAGATTGACCCAGTCAGGAATATAGTAGGAAGAGTTTCCTTGTGTTGTAGTGGGTTAAGGACCCAGGCTGTCACTGCAGCCTCTGCGGTCACTGCTATGGTGTGGGTTCAACCCCGGCCCAGGAAATTCTACATGCCATGGGCATGGCCAAAAAAACAAACAAACAAACAAACAAAAACAATAGGATTAGGAAATCAAACAAATAAAATAAAGAAAATCAAACATTAATTAGATTCTCCTGCTCCTACATATCACTATCTCTTGCCTTATCGAGTAATGTGTAATGGCATTATAATGGATAAGGGAATCTCAATTAAAAAAAAAGGCATTTTAAAAATTAAGAAAACTCGAGTTACCATCATGGCTCAGCAGAAATGAATCTGACTAGCATCCATGAGGACACAGGTTCGATCCCTGGCCTCGTTCCAGTGTGTTAAGGATCGGGCATTGCCATGGGCTATGGTGTAGGTCATAGATGTGGCTCAGATCCAGCGTTGCTGTGGTGTGGGCCAGCAGCAACAGCTCTGATTAGACCCCTAGCCTGGGAACCTCCATATGCCGTGGATGCGGCTCTAAAAATGCAAAAAATAAATAAATAAATAAGGAAATAAATAAATAAGGAAACTCTAAATCTATGTAAATGATATAAATAATAGTAAAAGATACAATGAGTGACCATGTGTGTGGTCCAAATGGTTTGACCTTGGAGGATGGTCAAAGGAAGTGTGTAGAGAAGGAACTGTGTTTCAGAAAATTATAGAGAGTTACAAAATAGCTTTTGGTTTTGATTTCCATTAATCTTTTTGCTTCTTCCTACTCTTGTCATGTCAATGGAATATTAAATCATGTACTTATATTATCTACATTGTCTCTTACATTCTACTCATGGGCCAGAGTGCTGGAAGGAATCATGGGCTAAGAAAATGTGGAAGCCTATTTAAGAGATGAGCTTAGGTCCTGAGGAACTAGGAAGAAAATTCTCTACCTAGATGTTAGATAGAAAGAGTCAGCATAAAACTTCTTAGGGCGTTATCAAATGGAAGATTTACTGTATGTAAGGAGACATATAATTAAATATCAAAAATTATTAGATTTCAGATTGCTAGATAAACTCTTTGTATGGATATTTAAGTATCTAGTGTACATAGATTTTTTAGATATGTGTATTTGGATACATATACTCATTTATTACCAATAGACTAATTGGAGTCTATTCAGAGTTTTGAAGAATTTCCCCAAAATATGTTTTGCAGAACACTAGGATCATTCCTTAACTTCTTTAGTCATAGAAATCGAACTTCTGACTATTGTAAGATATCACAAATAACTGAAACCATAGTCTTCTCATCCCTTTATCAAGTAATTTCAAGGAGAATTTTATTTTGAATGTTAGTGAAATGCTTATCAGTTATTTTGATATTTTACTAGCATGAATTTTTAAACTGCCAGTCAATTTTTTTCTTTGCTTCCATGAAGAATTCTGAGAGTCCTCTAGGTAGGATCACTGTTTCTCTTTTTAAAGTTCAATAGACGTTTACGGGAGTATGGCCATTTTAATAATATTAACCCTTCTGATTCAAGAGCATGAGATGTCTTTCCATTTCTTTCAATCCTGTTTAATTTCCTTTATTAATGTTTTATAGTTCTCAGTGTATGTCTTATAGGCCAATATCTTTGATGAATATAGCTGCAAAACTTCTCAACAAAATTTAGGCAAACCAAATCCAAAAACACATTAAAAACATCACATACCACAACCAAGTGGGATTCACCTCAAATTCACAAGGATGGCAAATCTATCAATGTAATACACCACATGAACAAGAGAAAAGTAAGAAACCACATGATTATCTCAATAGATGCTGAAAAAGCATTCGACAAAATCCAACATGCATTCATGATAAAAACTCTTACCAAAGTAGGTCTAGAGGGAACATATCTCAACCTAATAAAAACCATTTATGACAAACCCACAGCCAATATAATACTCAACGGAGAAATGCTGAATGCCTTCCCATTAAAATATGTAACAAGATAAGGATGTGTGATCTCACGACTTTTATTCAGGGTAGTATTGGAAGTCCTGACCACAGCAATCAAAGAAGAGAAAAGAAATAAAATGTATCCAAATTGGAAGGGAAGTGGTAAAACTGTCACTATATGCAGATGACATGATGCTAAATATTGAAAACCCTGAGAATTCCACAAAAATTCACAATTTGAATTCAGCAAAGTAGCAGGAAAACAAGATTAACATTCAAAAATTAGTTGTGATTTTATACACTAATGATGAAATATCAAAAAAGAATGTAAAAAAAATACCTTCAATTCACAACAATAACAAAAAAAACTAGGGGTAAACCTAAGGCGGAAAAAGACACATAATATTTATTTCTGATGGACCCTTCTAGAGGAGATTAGAAGCACCACTTTTTATATAAAATTGATAATAAAAAATGAATTTAATACAAAGTTTTCCTGAAAATCTTAGAATATTATATATCTAACCAAACAAGCTTAAAATTATAAACATACAAGAACATTCTCCTGCCAACTCAACTATGGAGTTGAGTATTTCTCAACTCCATCTATTATACACAAATCACCTCACCTCTTAATTTTAAGATGTTTCTATTGTGTTATGAAATTACAACATCTCTTTTTCTGAGCAGTATCCCTACCTCTAGTTCTTGTACATTTTATGGCACTGAAAATTTATTAACAGCTTTATTTTTAGGTGTGAAAATGGTGTTTCCATTATATTATTTTGAAGAGTCCTTAACTTTTAAATATAAATATTAAATATTTATGAGTAAAATAACATGGTATCTAGGACTTGCTTCAAAATGAATAATTGGGCAAGGAAACAAGTAGACTGGGATTGTAGAAGAAATAAGATTGTCTACAGATTAATAACTCCTGAAACTGGGTGACAGATACATGAGGTTTCATTATACTATCCCATTTGTGTATACGTGTAAAATTTCTTAGGTTTCATTCCCTTAGGTACATTTTATCAACAGGTGTGATGGTACTTTTATATGCTAACTTGGGTAGACTATAGTACCCAATATTCAATTCAATACTTATCTAAGTTTTGCTATGCAGGCATATTATTGACTATAAGTAAAGTAGATTACTCTTAATAATGCATAGGATTCAACTAATTAGTTGAAATGCCCTAAGAGCAAAAACAGGTTGCATGAAGAAGGAGAAACTGTCCCTGAAGACTGCATCAGGGACATCAATTCTGGCCTGGGACAGTGTTCAGCTGCCAGATTTCCCTACAAATCTCTGATATTCCAGTCCTCACAATTGGGTGAGCCAATTCCATTAGCTAAATCTAACGTTAATATATACACCTACGTATATGCTTAAAAAATGAATCTCTAATGGTAAGAATTTGAGGTCAGAAGCAGGTTTTCAGACAGGGCATATGGTATGGCTGAGCTCCTCAAATCACTTGCTAAAGACACGTTAAGTATTATGCTACATGAGGAAGCCTATTCTGATCCTATTAAATTATAAATTTAAATTATGGGAAAGCCTATTTAATATATTAAGCCATTAGAGGGACCCCTAATTTTTACAAAAAATAGCTCTCTTGTTAAATATTTGCCTGAAACACACAGTATAGAAGTTTTACTACTATTATATTTCTTAAATTATTGTACACATTAAAAACATTTGAGAGAATGTCTTCAAAATGTGCAATACTGGCTCATCCTAAATGTTCTTGTCCTTGTGTGGGCTGGGAAAAGAATTTCCAGACTCATGGCAAGGGCGAAAAGAAAGATAAGTATCTTGAGATAAGAGATGCTGCACGCTAAGGGATAAATTCCTGATGGCCAAGGAGAGCTGACCCCTAGTGTGTAGTTATGTTTGTTTTTACAGCCAAGGGAGAGAGGAGAGGCCCTAGGATACACCTGCTGACCTGCTGATTTGTTGGGGAAAGAGGGGTCTTATGATACACTTGCTGCTTGATTAGGGGCATATAATGCCCCTATGGGGTGGGGTGAGGAGTGGGCCCCATACATTTCTAATAGGGGGTAGGAAGGGATAGCCCAGGCTGCTAAAGATGGGGGAGAGGACATGACAATGAGATGGGTGAGTCCATGAGGGCCTGGTAATTCTTATCTTAGCCAGAGGGTTTTTGAGTTTTATCTTCTTGGAGAGGCCTTGAAGTCCCATACTAACCAAACTAATCAGAGAAGTATCCAGGTTGGTGTGCTTTGAAAAAGTTTCCTACATCATCTTTTGGATACCCTGGTTAAGAGCTACTATAACACCTGCAGAAATTCCAAACCACTAGACAGTGCTGTTTTCTGCTCTCTCTTCCCATTTATAGGTTAAAATCCTTGGAGAAACGTTTATAGTCACTAAACTAAATGGCCCAGATGAGAGAATTCCCATTTTTCTCATTGGTTGTTCTAAAACCTCACTGTGCATTCAATAAAGGTGATGCATGAAATATTGATAAGATAGTTACCCAAGAGGCAAAGTTATATTTGTTTATATATTATGTGATTATCCTTTAAGAAAAATATTCTCTCATAATTACATAGTATGTGTACATAATATGAGTTGGTATGTATGTTACACACTTCAGGGATATTTCAGATTGACATGTAGGGATAAAGCACAATGGAAATAGCTACACGCGTGTGGACACTAACTCCTCACTTACTTGGTCAAGAGTGAGGTTCCCATGGTGACTTCAGAGAGAGGTATAAAAGTCCCTTCTTCTTTACTGCTCTTTCTCTTTCTTCCACCACGTGACTCCTGTCCTGAATAACAGACAAGATTAATATGACACAGACTTTTTAATGAAAGTAGGTTTGGTACTTTATAAAGTCCTTTATAAAGAAAGGACTTTATCTTTCTAATTTGTTATCAGCAGCAACTATAAGTGCCACACAGTCACTTTCAGCATGTCTCTGGAGAGCACAAGAAGGCACTCCTTCAATCTTCGTTCTGTTTCTTGTTACGGGAAATGATCTGCAAGAATGGTCTGCCAGAATTTATCTTTACTAGTGCTATTATTGTACCAAGAAATAAAGTGTTTTTATACCTCTTGTTTAAAATTAGCATTCACTTTGGATACTTCATCCTCAGTACTTAAGCAGCATCTAATGATGCAAAACCCTTAGCATGTATAAACAGTCAAAGAGAGCTCCAGGGAGCTGGTCACTGTCCTTTATGGGCTCTTAAATTTAAGATGGAAGGCAATACCATGGGTAAGGAGGAGCAAAAGAGCACAGTCATTGAGATAGTAACTTATTAATTGATGAGAAATGTTCTCACCTCATTCACAGTTTAAAGTTATGTGTCCTTTAAGGATGGAGTTAACTCAGCTGATTGAATTACACTACAGATGAGAAAGCTGTTATTGCATTTATATCACAACAGCGATTGCCAAGTCAGGCTGAGAGAAGCTTAAGGCTGCTCTGCATATTCCTACCAAATATGTCTTCTTCATGTGGACATCCTCTTAAAGTCTTACCACTTTTATTTGTTACTTCCCTTCTATCATCTAAAAACACCTGTATACTCAAGAGCAACAAATGCAATGGTCTTATCGGGATGGTCCAGCCGTTACCATTATTTGGGGATCACCACTGTGAAAGTCACATGGCTTCTAAAATCTCACTTGGACCGCCGCAGCCTTATCAGATAGAGAGAGGACCGAAGTTTACTGTGTGAATAAAGTTGACACTGTGTGCTTAACTTTAGTCAAGGTGTACGTCAACAAAGAGGATGCATTGTTAATTTACTAATCAAGGACTCATTGGACATTTTACTACTGATCCAACACTATACTCAGAACTACTGAAGGTTAGAAGGATGCCCCCGTCAAGGAACTTAAACATATTAAAGACATATAAAATAGCTCAACAGCAAAGGCACACTGATATTTAAAATCAGTTTTCTGAGAAATCACAAGGCATAGAAAATCGTGGTATAGGAAGACAAGGGGTGAGACAGATCAGGTCATAACGGTATATTTATATACGCATGGTTTACGTGTATTAGCATTTATTGATCTCTCCTAATACCAATAGAATACATTTTCACACTTTACAAGAAGAGAAACCAAGGCTGAGAAATGTTAAAGAACTTAAGTCATCCCTGGAATTAAAATTCAGATCTCTGATTCCTTCTATTACTGTCAACTAAAAAAACATATGCACAACCTAAAAGTTGAGAGTTATGTTTTATTTGGGGGACAAAACTGAGGACTTAAGCTCAAGAGGCAGCCTCTCAAGTAACCCTGAGAAAACTGCTCTGAGAAGGTGGCGGGGGGCGGGGGAAGCTAGCACACAGGAGTTTTGCAACAAAGGACAAGTAGTAGGAACAAAAGATTGCTGTTAATAACAGAAAAGTAAATATCTCAACTTAAGGAATTTAGCACATTTCTTTGTATGGGAAGACGCAAAAGTCTGGACGCACTGAAATTATCACTTTGATACAGACCTCAGCTATGTAGGGCCAGTATCCTGTGTTTTTATATCCTGAGTCTCCTCAGGGTACTCTGCAGGGAGTGGCTGCAGTCTGACGGGTACTAGATGGCAGGTATTCTTAGCTTCCTTCCTAAGTTCCCTAAAGGCTCACAGGCTCACCCTTGGAGGTGGCTGCAATCATTGATGACTGTGACATCCTTTGTTTAATGATATGGCAGGCAATATTTTATTTCTCATTACACTAGCTTTTAGGCTTTATGAAGAAATTAAACTTGAGGAATAAGAAGACAAAGATATGAACTAAAAGACAAAAAAAATGAGGATAACTCTAGCCAGTGAGAAAAGATGAGCAAAAGTTAGAAAGATAAAAATGTCAATGCTGTTTTAAAGGAATAGTGAATAAACCATCCTCTCTGAAACAGTGGTCTCTTTCTAATGCTAGCTGTAAAATAAAAACATTCACTATTATTTGCATAGAGTTTTAACATTTATACAGGAATTTTACACTTATGATTATCTTTTAGGTTCATGATAACCCTGTGGGTTTAAGTAGGAAAGATACTTTCATTAATATCCCCCATTTCATAGGTTGAGAAAGCTAAGGCAGAGACTGAAGTGTGGAAATAAAATCTTAAAATTAGTAATGGTCCAGGGCAAAAATTGAATCTAAGTCCTTTGGCTATAAATACTATACATTTTTCAGGTTACTTTGTAAATATCCTTATATTTCAGAATTTAAACAGAATTGTGAACCCCTATCAAGGAAATAACAGAGATAATTCAATTTTTGAGTATGTGATTGAGTAGAATGATATTAAATGCTCCTCTAAGATTTCATGATTTTGCTGCTGTTATGTATACCTCACCGTAGCCAAAATCAATTTCTCACTATCTCAGGAAAACTACTCAAGTTTTTGAAATCACTTAACAACTTAGCTTGTGCTTTTTCCTTTACTTTTGTATCTTCCACACCAAGTATAGTACCTACCACCTAAAAGCTGTATTGTACATACTGATGTTATCTGACGTAATTACTATAAATGTAATTACTGTAATTATTACTGCTTTATGTTTGGCGATTACAGAAATCAGTGCCTTTCTCTGACCTGGACTGGTGAGTAGTAAACCTATTTGGATGCAGATTTGAAGGAAAATCTGACTGTTTCCAGTGAAACATTCTTGTACTGTCCAGAAGAAATTCACAAACATGACAGGGAAATCAAGAAAGTAAAATTAGGATTCATTTAAGTGAGAATATCCCTCCAGAGGGGCAACATGCACACAGGTAAACAGCTCCCTTGCAGTTCTCTGACAAGCTGGTTACAAGGGAGCATACAGATGAAGGGCCAGAATATTCATTGGGGAAGGAGTAGTTTGGGGGTTGAATTCCTTGATTTTCATCCCAGATCTACCTTCCAGAAGAGAGGATAGATTTTGTCCTTACTGAGTCTTGATTGGAAGAGTCATGGCTTCAGCACATGATGGGTATTTCCTATTTGCAAGGTTAATTTTACTGTAAAGAGGGCATAACAAGCCCTTGGACACTGGAGTTTCCCATCTTTTTCTACCCTTTTTTTTTTTTTGTCTGCCTCCAGGACTCTTAGCACCACAAAAGGTGTGGTTTCTGTCACTCTGGAGGTTCCTGCTTTTCTTTGTCTGTCCTTGGATCCCTGCCCTTTACAAGTTGTATGGTTTCCTGCCACTTGGCCTGTGCTGCCTTTCTCTTCTCAAACCTAGCTCTCTATCTGCTGTAACATGACTGACTCCAAACCTTTGCTTTTATTCTCAATGGAATTGGTGTAAAACTAAATGAGCCAGTGCTTGATAAGGGATCCATTCATGAAAACTTGAAGATTAACTTCATCCTCTAGCCAGCTCTAGAAATCACCAAATGTCTCATCAGGCTACAGTCACTGTTACTACCACCAGTCCTTGCTTTCAGGTGGAGCTCTTAAAACCACACTGTCTGTAGAGAGATAGCTGCTACTCCTCCACTCAGATGGTCTAATGTTGCTGGTCCTAATCCCAAACGAGGTCTCAGCAAGCATTTGAAGACATATGAATCTACTGCCAAGGAGATAAACTGAGCCAAACTGTTTTTTGTTTTGGTTTAGTTTGATTTGTTTTTTGTTTTTTGGGGTTTTTTTTTTTTTTTGGAATAATGGGTTAGTAGAACTCAATGCTCGGCTTTGTGAAACCTACTCAAAGTGACTCACACCAGCTAGCTGTTTGAGGAGTTGTTCGAGCATCTGCCATTTGCAAACTGAGAGTCTTTTAACGTTTTCAAGGAGCCACATCACCATGATTTATGCTGTCATTTTCTTTTATCACAGATTTTTTAAAAATCTTAATGATACTCATCTTCTCTGTGAATGGTGGTAGGGTAGTTGCCAAACACCTAAGCCTCAGCTAGTTGGTTTCATTAAACCTTGGCATTTCTCCCTTCTCCATCCCCTCCCTAGCTCATTTACAGAGAGTTATCTTTGGTAGCTTAACGGTGATGTCATAGAATTAAACATCAACTTAGCACTGAGCTTCAAAGGAGGAAAAACAAAATGATAGAGTAAGAATAGAGGGATGAAACAGATAATGTCTTCTGGAGCATACACCTACGTTTTCCCCCAAAGATGTCGCTTACCCTCTCCCCATCAGTTTATTTCCAGAGAGCTGAGGAAATAGGCAGTCTTCCAAGCAGGTATACCAGAATTTCTGAGCAAGGCTGGATACTCCATAAAATTAACTTCCATATATTTATTAAAGACCTAGATATGACCAGATACTACAAAACTCTTAGAGGAAAACATAGGCCAAACACTCTCCGACGTAAACGAAAGCAACATCTTCTCAGATCCACCTCCTAGGGTAATGATGATAAAAACAAAAATAAACAAATGGGATTTAATTAAACTTAAAAGTTTCTGTACAGCAAAGGAAACCCTAAACAAAATGAAAAGACAACCCACAGAATGGGAGAAAATATTTGCACATGAAGCAACTGACAAGGGATTAATTTCCAAAATTCATAAACACCTTCTACAGCTCAATACCAAAAACATGAAAATCCCCATCAAAAAAATGGGCAGAAGATCTAAACAGACAATTCTACAAAGAAAACATACAGATGGCCAAAAAACTTGAAAAGATGTTTAACATCAGTCACTATTAGAGAAATGCAAATCCAAATCATTATGAGATACCACCTTACTTACACCCGCCAGAATGGCCATCATCAAAAAGTCTACAAACAATAAGTGCTAGAGAGGATGTGGAGAAAAAGGAACCCTATTACACTGTTAGTGGGAATGTAAACTGGTGCAACCACTGTGGAAAACAGTATGGAGAGTCCTCAGAAAACTAAAATAGAATTACCATTTCACCCAGCAATCCCACTCCTGGGCATCTATCCAGAGAAAACCATGACTCAAAAAGACACATGTTCTCCAATGTTCATTGCAGCACTATATACAATAGTCAAGACATGGAAACAACCTAAATGTCCATCAACAGAGGAGTTGATAAAGAAGATGTGGTAAATATACGCAATAGAATATTACTCAACCATTAAAAGGAAAGAAATAACAGCATTTGCAGCAATATGGATGGACCTAGAAATTATCATGGGAAGTGAAGTCAGTCACACAATGAGACACCAACATTAAATGCTACCACTTACATGTGGAATCTAAAAAAAGGTCACAACGAACTTTGCAGAATAGATACTGACTCAGACTTTGAAAAACTATGGTTTCCAGATGAGACAGGTTTAGGGGTGGGAGGATGCACTGAGGGTTTGGGAGGGAAATGCTATAAAATTTGGTTGTGATGATTGTTGTACAACTATAAATGTAATAAAAATCACTGAGTAATTAAAAAAATAAAATTAAAAAATTAACTTTTAAATAGTGTATTGCTATATAGATGCCACTTACCAAACAATATTTAAAGGTAATGCAAGTAGGCCAGCATTTTGAGTAAATTTCATACTATTTCTTTATGGCAAATCTTCATGAATACTCTAGGAAACTTACATCATATGTGCTCAATTTTAAAAATATATATATATGTTGA
>PVHT020000034.1:14343732-14447346 GCA_004024745.2 Catagonus wagneri | reverse complement strand
AAAAAATAAAATTAAAAAATTAACTTTTAAATAGTGTATTGCTATATAGATGCCACTTACCAAACAATATTTAAAGGTAATGCAAGTAGGCCAGCATTTTGAGTAAATTTCATACTATTTCTTTATGGCAAATCTTCATGAATACTCTAGGAAACTTACATCATATGTGCTCAATTTTAAAAATATATATATATGTTGAAAGACGTTATAAGCTCCTCAAGAATAGAGACCAAGTCATTTTAATTACTGTATCAACAATACATAACCCAGATCCTGGTACATAGTTTACCTACAACAAATGTTTGCCAAATAAATATTGCTTAATAAATAGATATTCAGTACAAAGGAAGAGAAATATTTATTTTATTCTGACTTGTAAATTGAGTTTGGGAGCATTTTAAAGGACACATTGATTTATTTCTAAATGCAATCCCCTTATTTGCAATGTAAATTTGTACCTTCATGTCTAAGAGAACATTATCTGAAATATAATCTGAATTTTATACAAATTTACTTTGTTTTTAAATAAATGCTCAAGTTCAAGAATCTCTAAATGTGCAAGTTAATAGAAAAGCTTAAACTGTAAAACAATTTAGATTCATTTGAAGTTCAACTATGAAATTTTGGATTATGAATACTGGTCACTTTAAATGTCTCTATATTGGCCCAAATAGTCATATTATTTACAGGACTTCAGTCCTTCTGAGATATACAGACTTTTGAGGCAATACTGCTATTTTAGAGAAAGATATTCTTTGCAAAGCAATATCAAAAATACCACCTAGTTATCACATATTAAAATATATTTTGATATTTAGCAAAAATATTTTTTGATATGCAGTAAATATATTTTGATAGCTGAAGTACAATTAGCAGGGTGATCTTGAGAAGATAAATTTTTTGTATCTTATATTTGTATCCTGTAAAATAAAAATCAGGTACAACCTCAGGGTATTTCTAAGAAGTACATTATGTTAATTATGAGTAAATTTCCTAACTACTTTCCTTTTTTCTTCCCTCTACCTCTCTAATATTCAAGAAGAATTTTATTAACCATTAGTCAAGGTTATTATATTTTTTCCAGGAGCTATATGCCAATGATGTCACCTCCAAGAAAAAGGAAAGAAATTGAAGATGGTGAGAAGAGTCACCAGGTGCTACTTAGAAGAAAAAGTTAAGTAATACTATTTTGCAGGCCAACAGAAGTTTTTAGGCCCATTCAGTTTGAGAATTACTTGCAAAAATAATCTGGTTCATTTCCAGATCCTTAAAAATATGTAAATTATAAGTCCTTCTGTATCTTCTTTATCACATGTCATTCAGTTGCCCTCAAAATAGTCATCCTCTGATATCCAAATACAGAGGACAACACAATGTGGATATAGTTCTTGGGGAGACAGCTTTTTGGCAAAGATTTTGTTCCTTCTCTTGACCTTGAGCAAATTGTTTCCCCAAGTATAAACCTAAAGATAATCATCTTCTAGCCATTGGTAAGGATTAAAGAGGTAATGTCTTGCATATTCCTTGAGCGACCTAAAGAACAATGCTACACAAAAAGCAAACCATTATTGAATACTCTTTAGCATTTAAATTTTCTACTCCTCTCCTAATCTGAATGTGTGAAGTGGAGGTGAAAAGAAACTGGAAATATTGAGGGACGAGAACATATAACAGTGGTACAGAATTCAGTGTTTTCCTATTTAGCCTAGATAGCTATATTCTGTAGCAAGCACAGAAATCACTAGCAGATATCAAAGGAAATAAGTGACAGTATTTGCTTTGGAAAAAAACTGCAATTTCTTCTGAGAAGTGAAAAAGTGGTGGTGTAGTATACAAAGTCCTACCTTATTTACTAGTAGGGTAAGTAGAGAAAATACTAACCATTACCATTTTTAGAGTATAAGAAACCACTGAATCCTTTAAAATGCCATCCTAGAAATCATGCTCTAATAGAAAACATGGTCATGAAGTTGGTACATCTGCTATTAAAATGAGTTCATATAAATCAAGATAGTCCAAGGGGAGAATGAGATGATAAAACTTACTGGAAAAATAAGCTGTATTAACATAAGAATTTCTAAATAATTTTGCTACTCAATTCAAAACATTCACACTTTATGTTAATTTTTTTTTCTTTTCCTTTTGTAAAACCAATGGGCCATTTCAAGCCACAATAGCTTCCTTATGAACAACAGTAAATATTGTAGTGGGTGCTGGAAATTTTGTGATACATATATGTGTTATCAACTATATAGCATGTTAATTACACAATTTAGCAAATCTTTATTTTTGGTTTCTTGATCTCCTTATACGCATTATTTTATATGAATATAATGCATATAATTGTACTGATACAGCCTGATAAATGGATATTAGTCTTTAATTTACCAATAATTTTCTCATAAAAACACTATTATATTCACATCATTTTATGATTTAGTAAACTCTTTTCAGAAAAGGATAACCTTAGTAACTGTCAATAACTGGAGCGACTTAGAATTCAGGGTTACTGTTTCCAAATAAACAGTTTTAGAAGGAGTAATTTAACTGCAGCTAATGACGATAGGAAACTTGAGGTTCATAGAGTACAACCATAGTCCAATCCTCAATGCCTTTACCTAAGCAAAATACTACATGGTTTATGATATTTTTGTAAGAGCATCCCAAACAGACAAAGACAGATCCTCAAAGATGAGTAAGTGCACATCTTTCAGTAGTGCCCTTTGAGAATACAGAGTGGAGAAAGTGCTGTCAGGTCAGCTAACATCTGAATATACTGGAAACTTAGATACCCTAAGTTTTATATTCATTTATTTTGATAATTTTTTCACATTTCTTTCTTATTTTCCCCTCTTTATAGTATAGTAAATGATGTGTACAGGTATGTCTGTGGGTGTATCTATATCTTGAGATATAGATATCCTGTCCTTTTATATATGTATGCACACATACATTAATGGAATAAATATTGATTTCATTTCAGATGAGAATTTAAAAATACCTTCAAGAGAACACTATAAAATATTCCAAATCTAGGGTTAGAATTATGCTTGCAAAAACATAAATATAAATATATCGATAAAATTTTGCACACAATATTCAGCTCATATTTATTATGCCAATAGATTTACAGCGACTACTGAATACATTTTAAAGTATCTACCTTGTGCTCTTTAAAATGTGTTACTGTTATTGTTTTTCTATGGTCACACACATGGCATATGGAAATTCCTAGGCCAGGGATCGAATCTGAGCTACAGCTGTGACCTATGCCACCACAGTTCCAGCAAGGCTGGATCCTTTGACCTAGTCTTGGGGCCAGTGATCAACCAGTATCTCTGTACATCCAGGTTGCTGCAGGTGGATTTTTAACCCACTGTACCACAGACTTATTTTTAAACAACAAAAAAGGATTATTTGTGACCACTAGAAAGAAAAAGACCCATGATCATCACTAATGATTCTCTTATTTATTATGAAATTAATATAGCTACTTTTTTGTTCTACTAAATTATTGATTGTCTTGGCATAAAATATGTATACATAATTAAAATAATCTTATTACCCTTTGATACTTATTCTATGTCACTATCTTTGAGGTCTATTTTAAACAGGCTAACTTAAGATGACACACAAAAATATATCTTTTGCATAGCACACATAGGATCTGAAAGAGGTTCAGGCTGGGTTCAGGGAAAACTAGTAAAGGAGGTCAAATACTACATCTATATCTGGAAATACAAGATATATATATATTTTATATATACATATATATAATATATATATTTATCTGACCTGATTAAAAATTATTGCAGCTATAGCCTCTAAACATGTAACATATGTTTCACAGGCCTTAGAGCAATTCTGAGTTGGAAAAGAAGTTCTAATAGGTGAACTATCTATAATCTTATTTTAAGAAAAGTAAAGGGCACATTCTTTACTCTTCACCTTCTCCTCATTATCATATCTACTTTCTCTTTTATTTTGCTTAAAATTGGTGGGATGATCAGACCCCTCAGGTAAATGGAAAGCACTTTCTCTGTTGTCTCTAAATTTACGGATGATAAGATAATACCTTATCTTCAGATTTCCAGAACTATGTGCATTTCTCTCTGGCTGACCATGTTTTAGTCAGGTTATATAAGCAAAGCAAAAATAAATTAAAGAGCAATTTAAAAATACTAAGGTGGCAGTACTAAGCATTGTTTAATTTATTTTGAAGATTTTTCCTTTTACACTTTAGAGATGTTATTCTATTATTGGTCCAGGTTAAGAAAAAAGTGCCAAATAACTGAACCTTGCAGAGTTATACAACATTGCCCAAAAAAATCTTGTTTCATTCTCCAGTTAGTCTAATGCTTCTTTATTTCTTTTTTATTTCACATAATTAGGTAACACTGTCATCTAAAGTACTTTAGAAATTGAGATAAACTACTGACTATTTCTTTGAGTAACCTGATAAAAATGACTTAATTGGTCATGGTTATATTGAGTATTGACAAAAGAGTAGAGAAGAAACTCTTGGTTATTTAACAAATGTGTGCAATTTATTAGATACCTCATTGAAACATATATTAAAATATAATTTTAAAGGATATATGCACATCAGTATTTAGAGAGTAGACCTTCCCTCTTTACTATGCATGTAATTATAATCAAAAGTCATATTTTCATGTATGAATTTGAGTGAAATTCTTCTCAGTTTTTCTCAAAACATGACACAATTTCGTTCAGTACAAGACGTATCATTATATTAAAATATGGAAATTTTGGCTTTTGCCTCTAACCAAGATGGAGTAATAGAGATTGTATTTACTTTCCTTCCTGAAACTACTGAAAAGAGAGAGACTGTATGAAACCATATTATTTAAGACACCAAAAACAGCAATGGTGGACTGTGATCTCGAAAAATGAGAAAAAAATGAGGTAGCCTTGCTGTTGTCTCTGTTTACTATAGTTAAATAATTTCTAGGCCATGATGTAGGGAGTGTGTGCACAAGTAGAGCCTAACAAAAAATTATCTAAATATGGATAATAGATCTAAATGTGAAATGTAAAGCTATAAAACTTAGAGTGAAAAATAAGAAAAAATATTCACCATCTGGTGTTATCCAGAGTTTTCAGACATGACACCAAATATATGATTCATATAGAAAATTAAATTAAATTGGATTTCATCAAAACCAAAAAAATTTTCCTCTGTGAAAATCATTACTAGAGAATTAAAATCAAACAAAGAAAAAACAACAGCATACCGAACAAAAGGGGAATATAGTTACAAAACACATATTCAGTATAGGACTTGCATTCTAAAACTAGAAAGAATTAGAAAAAATCAACAAGAAAGCAAATGACTCAATTGAAAATACACAAAGACATTTTACCAAAGATAACAGAGATGGCAAATAAACACAACAAAATATATTCAGCCTCAGTAGACACAATGGAACACCAAATTGAATTCTGATTTGATACCACTATACACCTATGAATTATTTTAGCAAATTGAACCCATCTATATATTGAAAGGTTAATACATCATGACGTTGTGGACCATACCAATTCAAGATTGCTTACACATTTGAAAATCTATTGGAGTTCCCTGGGGCTCTATGGGTTAAGGATCTGGCATTGTCACTGCTATGGCTGTGCGTGGTGCAAGTTCAATGCCTAGTCCAGGAACCTCTGCATGCCATGGGCATGCCCTGCTCCCTCCCTCAAAAAAGAAAAAAGCAAAAAGTAGAAAATCAGTCTGTATAAATAATCATATTAACAAATAAAATAGAAAAATATGGTTACCTCAATAGACATGGAAAAAATGGACAAAATCTATTAGCTACTTTCAGTAAAAATCCTCACAAATTAGAAATGGAAGCGAACATCCTTCACTTGTTAACAGGCATTACCCTTAGTGGTAATAGGCAGATGATTAGGAAAAAGACAAGAATATAATTTTTCCTCACTTTTCCTCAAACTGTACTAGATATTCTACCCAAGTAAATATAGAAATGGAGAGAAGAAGCATCCAGACTGGAAAGGAAAAAGTAAATTATGTTAATTTTCTTATGGAATGATTATCTATATAGAAAATTTAATGAAATTTTTAAGAAAATTAGTAAAACTTATAAACTTACAAAGTGGCAGGATGAAGATCAATATGAAAACAAAATCAATTATATTTTCAGATACTAGTAATGAACAATAAGAAATTAACACTACCAAAATACTGTTTCCAATAGCATTAAAATGTATAAAATATTTAGCAATAAATGTGACAAATCTGTGAAGGACCTGTACACTGAAATCTGTGCAAACTTAATGAGAAAAAAATAAAAATACCTAAATTAATGAGCTTGTACACCATGTTAATGGTTTAGAAGGCTTAAACATTAAGATATTAATTCTCCCCAAATTTATTTACAGAATCAAGATAATCCCATGTAAAATCATAACAGGACTTTTTTCTTTGTGAGGAGGTAGGATACACTGATTTAAAATTTTAAATTCATGGAAAAACACAAAGGACCCTAGAAGAGCCAAAACTCATTTGAAAAAGTAGAACAATGTTGGAAGATTAAAACTACATTATATCAAGATTTAGTAGATGCTACCATTTTCAAGACAGTGTGGCAATGCCATCAAAATAGATATATCAGTGGAACAGAAGAGAGAGCCATAAAATAGTTTCACACACACATGGAAAAGATAATCTTTTGAAAAAATAGTGCTTGAACCAATGGATGTCTATATCTATCTATCTATCTATGGAACTTTAATGCATACCTCATATTCCTTAATTTCTTAACACAGTTTATGTACTAATTTATAAAACCTAAACTATAAAATTATAGAAGACAACGTAGAAGAATACCATTGTGATCTTTGATTAGGCAAAGATTTCTTAAATACAAAACCAAAGGAATGATCCATGAAAGAAAAAATAGTAATAAAATGGACTTAGCAAAATTTAAAACTTCTACTTCTTGGAAGGCACTTGTAAGAGAATAAAAAAGCAAGCCATAGACTATGAAAAAAGTATTTTGCAAAAAATATATCTGATAAAGGATAAATCATTGGCAAAGATGTACAGAAACTGAAATACACAGCTGGTATAAATGTTAAACAGTATAATCAATTTGGAAAATAAATTCTTTCAGAAAGGCAAATTAAAAAAAAAAAACTAATCATATACCTATCATATGATTCAGCCATTCCCCTCCTTGGATTAAGTAGAGATCCAGATGCAGATGTATATACAACAATTTGCAAACAAGTGCTCACAGCAGCTTTATTTGCATGACCACAAACTGAAACAGCCAAAATAACTATCAACATGTGAGTGGATAAATATGCTATGGTGTAACCTTATAATGGAATACTACACAAGAATAAAAAGAATGAACTATTGATATATGGAACAACACAAATGAATGTCACAATAGATATGCTAAGTCAGAGAAGCTGGGCAAAAAATTAAACATGCTGTATGATCCCTAATACGTAAAATTCTTAAAAATGCAGCCTAATCTTTAGTGACAGAAAATAAATTAGCAGTTGCTTAGACATACAGGAAGGAGTTTGAATAGGGAGGGAGAGACTAGAGGGAAGGTTATAACGAGGCATAAGAACATTTGTGAAGCAATATATATGGAGATGTTGATGGTGGGAATAATTTCATGCGAGAATACAAAAATCATAAATTTTTTTTCTTTTTTTTTTTTGCTTTTTAAGGCCATACCCGCAGCATATGGAAGTTCCCCGGCTAGGGGTCCAATCAAAACTGTGGCTGCTGACCTTCGCCACAGTCACAGCTATGTGGGATTTGAGCTATGTCTGCGACCTATACCACAACTCACGACAACATCAGATCCCTAACCACTGAGCGAGGCCAGGGATCGAACCCGTATCCTCGTGGATACTAGTCAAATTGGTTTTTGCTGTGCCACAGTGGGAACTCCCAAAAATCAAAATTATTATATTGCGCACTTTAAATTTGTCAGTTATATATCTATAAAGCTGCTATTTTTTCAAATGAAAGTGTGAAGAAAGGATAAAAGTATATGGAAATTCAAAAATGAATGATAGTATACTCATGTTTTTACTATTTTGCTCTAAATCTTTCTACAATCATTACTTTTAAATTTAATATAATATTGTTCTACCGTGTTTTTTTAAATTCAAGGGAAAAATACATTTTTGCATATGAAAAATGTGAAAACACCACATATATTAAAAATGTGCTATACTATAGTCACAGGTGTCTTATATGAATAAATAAGACCAAACGGCTGAAAATCTCTTTTTTCCTTTTTTTTTTGCTTTTTAGGGCCATACCTGCAGCATATGGAAGTCCCCAGGCTAGAGGTTGAATTGGAGTTGCAGCTGCTGGCCAACACCATAGCCACAGGAACACAGGATCAGAGTTGCATCTGCAACCTATGCCACCAGTTCATGGCAATGCTGGATCCTGAGCAAGGTAAGGTATCGAACCAGCATTCTCATGGATACTAGCTGGTTTAATTACCACTGAGCCACAACAGGAACTCCAAATGGCTGAAAGTCTTAAGATCCAATTTCAGATACCAGTTTTAATACCAGATAGTTATGATAATTCAGAAAATCCTTACTTGGGGAGTTCCCCTATATGTCCAAAATGGTGTAGAAAATATAAAAATATAATAAATACCAATGCATCGCTCATGAAATAGGGACTTGTTTCATGAAGCTCTAATTTCAGTTTTGAATATAAATGTGTCCAAATACTGCAGTGTGTTATAAAATATATTTCTTAATGTTAATCATAGTTTAAAGGTTGAAATTTTGAAACCTAAATAATTTTTGGACCTCCACTTATATCTCTAAAAATCATGTTTGTTAAAATTATTTAAATAACAGACATAAAATAGGATTCAGACAAGATGAGTCATATGACCTTTCCTAGCTCATTATTACTCATGCTAGAAAATTAGTCAAAACTATCTTTTTTGAAATATGTAAAATTTGAAAAAATACTCTCTACCCAGATAATATGGTATTTCCTGATAGTTTTCTGAGCAATGACTCAGAGATGAATTTTAAAATGCTGAAAAAGATACCAGAGAATAATAAAAAGATCTTAAGAATGGTTTTGTTTTATAACATAACAACGTGGCATCTACCTTATAGGCTTTTCCACTGTACTTAGGTTTAACCCATTAATGAAATTCATGACCTGAAAAAGAAAAATCCAGATCAATGAATAAAATGACAAAATGTTCCTGTTTTTGAATACAAATTCTTATAACTTCTTCTGGAAAAGTAACAAATATTTACTGTACATTTTTAAAATTTAAAACTAATAAGAATAAAAGAACCCAAGTTAGTTAATTTTACAAAGAATTATTGCTTTAAAATTATAAAAGTAGTATTTTTAAAATTAGATATTAAAGGACAGAAAAACATTAAAAAGAAAAAATTCTAAAATCATTAGACAACTAGTAAGAATATTTAAACTTTAATACATTCATTACATTGGAGAAGCTATAGTTTTCTTTAAGCAAAGATTCAAATATGTATGTCCTTGCCCTAGCAGATCTCTACTTTTGCCAAGATAAGTAGCTTATGGGGACAAGATTATGGAGCTATGTTTGACAGGTTGAATCAAAATGGTATAAATAAAAGTAAAGTGTGTGTTGTGGTAACTCAACATTTAAAGCTGCTTAAACAACTATATGGAGAGAAGGTAGAGGCCTTGGTGTGGGGAAATAAAATAACAGATAACCTAGCTACCATTTGAAGGCAGTCTTGAGAGGAATGACTCAAGAATGAAGGCCAGACCTCAGCACATCTCTCTTTGGTGGACCACAGGTATAAACAGAAAGGTGAGAAGCTTATTCTCACCTCCCCAAGAGATGGAGAGAAGCTTGTAAGAAGAAAGTTGAGTGGAATGTCAAAGTGCCCCAGTCGGCATTCACTAACCAAGGAAAGAGAAGAATAAGATAATCTTACCAGTGGTAGCTGGATTTGCAGCCATTAGGCCCAGAGAGTTGCCACATTTTAGGACATAAGTTTTCTACAAGTAACTCCTCGTAGAAATGACATTACAAGTGGCATCCATAAGACTCAAAATCACAGATCATTCTGAGACTGCCGACTGCCCACTGGGAGAGGATTGACGGGCTGTGGGACATCACTTCATTCTGAAGGATTTTTCCCACTGCTCTCTCCTTTGTAGTGGAGGCCTGGTCTTAGGGATATACTATAATTCATCCACTGGGATCTTAAACTGTACCTAGATTCAAACACATGTGCACAGAAAAAACAAAAGTTCTAGCTCTCACAAGCTGAACAAAAGAGCTTTCTTTCTCCCCTGGGATAGGATATGTCCAAAAATAAACACCGCTGGAAATAAATGAGCAGCTAGGAAAATACTCAGAATCAGTTTTGAAATAGCAGCCTATGATAACATTCATTAATTTTATAATTATACACTCATATGGAATATACTTATATGAAATATGGAATATGATTATATTGAATAATGGGTAAGAAAACAGGCTTCAGAGTCAGACAGATCTAGGTTCCAGTTATTTTTTTACTTAACTCGATAATCCTTAAGATACCGCTGAATTATCTAAAAAGTGGCAAAATACCTAAAAGTATTGTTTCAAAGGCAATAGAATAATGTATGTAACAATAGTTTGTACAAAGTATCATGGGGTGCACTGGCTGAATTGAAACTTTGACTGGTTTGTAAATGCCAAAACCTATGATTACTAAGACAGTAAATAGTTAATTTGATTTAATCATATTTTAAACCAAAGTAAATAGATTGGTACAAATTCAGTGGTGCCACAGATGTTGCCATTCAGACACAGTTTAAAAATAAATTTGAATTAGCCTCTGGAAGGTTACTAAACACAACCTCAAAAAGTGTCTAAGTCATTACCACAGTGTAGAATGGTTGTTTTCCTACCCATACGAGTATGATTCATTTTTTTAAGCCTTATATGGTTCTTGAATATTGCAGAAGTAGACATTTTCTGCATCAGCAGCACAGGAAAGCACAGTCAGCAAGTAACTTCGGTTACCATATTTTTCTTGTTCAACTCATATTGGACTATAATGAAGTCACTTAAAGAGTGAGAAGTACTTTACAGTAGACATAGTAACTACAGTTTGGGGGGTTAAACTATGCAATTCTTAACATAATTTAAAACATTTAACTTATGTTAATGTTTAATGTTAACAAAAGTCCATAACTCTGTTCCTGAAGTGCAGCTGTGTGTCTTTTTATTTCTGTATTAGTCCAAGATATATGACATGATTTGGTATTTGTATGCACTGTGAAATGATTACCACAATAAGTTGGTTAACCTAATATAGTTACATTTTTTTCTTGTAATGAAGACTTTTAAGATCTACTCTCATCAACTATACTTCAATAAAGAAATTAAAATTTAAAAAGACAAAAATATCTACTCTCAGCAATTTCAAAATAGAGCACAGTATTATTAACTAGTCATTGTGCTGCAGTTACATCTCCAGAACTTATTTTATTACTGGAAGTGTTTCCTTTTTGACCATGTTCACCTATTTCTGAACACACCCAAAGCTGATGCTACAGATTTATAATTTATTGCATCCAGGATCATGGTAATCCCTACAACCCAGGAAGACCATAAAATGAGCTCTAATCTTTTCTTCATTCAGAATACTTACGTTCCCAAAGCTTGAGATCACCCAGTGGAGAGGACTAAGAATTATGTTTCTGAGATGCATAGAAAAGGATCAGCCAAATTTATGTTTAGAGTCTTAACAGTAAGGGTAAGAGGGGCATGACAGAGGGAAGAAGTAAACAGAAGTTTAGTCATTCTACAGGATCAGAGGAATGGATAAAGAAAATGTAGTACATATACGCAATGGATTATTACTCAGCCATAAAAAAGAAAGAAATAATGCCATTTGCAGCACATGGATGGACCTAGATATTATCATACTGAATGAAGTAAATCAGACAAAAACAAATATCACACGATAACATTTATATGTGGAATCTAGTAAGATGATACAGAATAACATTTAAAAAACAGAAACAAACACAGATTTCAAAACAAATCTTAGGGTTACCATATGTGAAATCACCGGGAGGAGGGAAGAAATAGGAGGGTAGGAATAACATACACACTGCTGTATAAAATACATGCTTAGCACAGGAAAAAATTTACTCAAGTTTTTAATAACAAATCTGAATAGTATCCATGAGGATGCAGGTTCAATCCCTGGTCTCACTCAGCAGTTTAAGGATCCAGCCTTGCCGAGAGCTGTGGTATAGGTCACAGACAACGGCTTGGATCTGGCATTGATGTGGCTGTGGTGTAGACCGGCAGCTACAGCTCCGATATGACCCCTAGCCTGGGAACCTCCATATGCCCCAGATGCAGCCCTAAAAAGACAAAACAAAGAAACAAAAAACAAACAAAAAAAACTTCTGTGAGTGTCTGTGAAAGCATGAGCATGTGTGAAAGTTTGTATGTAGCACATAAACACACACACACACACACACACACACATGCGTGCGCACAAGCTTAAGAAAGAAATAGAATATCTTAATGTCTGTCCTAGATCTGTCCAAGCCCACAAACTCTCACCCCTGTCAGGCTGGGTTTAGATATTGTATAAGAGGCAGAAGGAGATTCAAAGGAGAAAGACAGGTGCCTGGCTCTTTAATCTTTTGGCATGTTCTTATCTACACTTAGCCATAATTGTTGCAGCAAGAGACAACTATTTTGA
This sequence comes from Catagonus wagneri, assembly GCA_004024745.2. Taxonomy (NCBI): domain Eukaryota; kingdom Metazoa; phylum Chordata; class Mammalia; order Artiodactyla; family Tayassuidae; genus Catagonus; species Catagonus wagneri. Next base: position 14,434,575 of record PVHT020000034.1, on the reverse strand, counting down.
TTTGAACGGAGTTCTGAAGTCCTTCTGCTCAAAAATCCCATTTGTCTGCCTTTTAATAAATTATTTTTACTGAAGTTCCAAAGGGTTTGGCCATGTGAAAACTAATACCCCATCAGATAAACATGGAATTTGCTTTAAGGTGTTAGCTGGGTGAGCAAAGTAGACAGAATGTCAAATGTTCTCTCAGGGATACTGGGGAAGATCTGTTTCTATTGCTAAGGCAAAGGTCAATGAACTAGCCTTCTCAAGTGGACTGAAGGGCTACATAACAGGAAAAAAGAAAGCGCTCTCTTTTTCTTTCCCTCACTTCTTCCTCACTCCTCCTTCCCTTTTTTTTGGAACTATCATATACTCTCTTACAGAAAGGAAAAGAATGAATTACAGAATTACAGACCTAAGGCTAGTTATTTCCCTCTCAATCAGTAACTGTCAAGGAGCTTGTGATTACCATGATTGTGAAATCAGGTGAACCTGATGTGAAAATGTTTGTGAATGAATAATTCTGCAGCCAGAATAATTTAACTCAATTATCATAGCTTACTCCTCTCCCCAAAAAACAATGTAGGTTTATTTTTTGACATTTGTTGGTTTATTGCTTTACCAAATATTTATTAAGCATCTACTTTGGATCTGACACATTTAGCAATGCCCTACTCTCTTTCTAGAGTAACTGAAATTATCAACACAATGAAAATTACAATATCCCAAGAGTTAAGAACGGATCATTTACAAAGCTAGTGCTAGAAATTCCCTTGCTATAATTTACAAATGTTTATTTAATCTTCACATCCCCACACATAAGATTGGCTTTATTATTTACTCCATTTAATAGAGCCAGGAATGAAAGTCTATCAATAACTTGCCTAATGTCACAAAGCTAATGGTGAAGCTGTGATTTGAAAAGTCTGCCTCCAGTATGTGTGCTCTGATTCATCATGCTGCACTTGATTGAGAGTCATGTATTAATATAAATTATATAGAGGAATTTTTCCCAAAGTGAAAGAAGTTTATAATACAATATTTAATATAAGAAAAGTATACAAGTAACTAAAGGTGCGAATGTTCAGTGAAGGCATATGGGAAGAGAGAGAGAGAAGGAGAGCCAAATATTTGAGTAACTTTTTAGACGGTAACAACTACTATGTCTGGCATACCTAGTAAAGATTATATACCGTTTTTCCCAAGTAGTACCAAAAAACCCAGACAGATTTAAATCTGGAAGTTTGGCCAGGACTTCATAGCTTTTCATCCCCAGAGTTTCAATATTAAATTCCTTTGAAATGAAAACAGTGTAGATATTAGGCCCACATAAGATAAGAACAACCTTGCAGAGAGAATCTAAATGGAAAAAAAAAAAAATCTGAGGAGGTAGCTATTATTGCCTGTGAAATCACAATCTTTCATTCAGCCTAATCAGATAGCGTCTATCAGTGATGACACAACAACAGTTTATCTTTGCTCTGAAATCTGCTAGGATTAGCCATTTTCTTTGCAGGGCCCCTGGTTTAGGAATGCTCATTTCCTCTTGGAAAAAAAGAAAAAGGAACATAATTTTGTTTCTACCTTCTCAATTTATATTAAAACTTACTTCTTGCTCAACCTATCCTAATAAGTAACCCAAGGCAATTTCTCAAAACTAAAAAGGTAACTGACTTGAGTTAGAAAATTCTACTGTTAATTGAGGGCAATTTCTGACGATAGTGTTCTGATGCTTTTCCTTTGAAATTTTATTCTTTAGTTTAATGATACTTTAACAATGGTAACCTGAGTTCCCGTTTAAAAGTGTATCTAATAAACAGAAAATAAATTATCCTTACCCAATTTCCTTCAAAATATCCAGGAAGATTGAGCGAAAGAAACAAATATCATAATGTGGAAAGTGAAATATTTGAGGTAATAAGTTAGCAAACTCTGGTAAGTCATAAACATAACCTACAGAAACAGGTAAAGAAAAATCGGGGGGATGTAAGCATATTTTAACTGACAAAGTAGTGTAGTCCTATCCAGTTTATAGGGAGACATCTGCTTGGGGCTACTGCTTGCCTCTGGCTCAGAGATCTAAGATTTATACCAATCAGAAATGGGAACTGTTTCATAAAGAGTCAGTTCCTCTGCTTCTATCAAGTTACACCAGACATATACAGAACTGACTCACTCACATCCTTGAGAAAAGTGGCCACATGAAATATAAATATTAAAAATAGAGCTTCATTGAAGCCAAAAGTATCCAGCTAAAAGACAGTTTTAAAAAATAATTACATTCACAACAGTAGCATAAAGACAAAAAACAGGTAAGAATAAACTTGACAAGAAAAAAATAGGAATATATATTTTAAAAGTCTACAAAATGTATTATTAAATACACTGAGTTTCTAGGAATTCTTTAAAGGATGTATCTTTCCCTTTTGCTTTCCAAAGGAAGCAAAATAAATAATTTTCTGATAAAAGTTGAAGTTATCATCAACAAATTTGTTATAAAAGATATGTTGAAGGAAGATCTTCAGGTAGAAGAAAAGTCATACTAGAAGGTAATCTGGCTTTGCACAAGGAAATGAGAAGTGCTAAAAGTCATAAATATAAGGACAAATATTTTTATTTATTTAACGTATTTATTTTTAGTTTTAACCCTGCCCTTGGTGAAAAGCTCCCAGGCCCGGGATCGAACCTGAGCCACAGGAATGACAATGCTGAATCCTTAACTGTGAGGATATGAGGAACTCCAGGGCAAAGATTTTTAGTTATTTAAAATATTTTTAGAAGCAATTTGAGTACTTAATGCAAACCTAATAGCAATATATTTTGGAGTTTATAACATAAGCAGAAGCAAAATGTATGAGCACAACGGCATAAAGAATGGTGAAGGAAGCTGAAATACACTGTGATAAGGTACTTGTACTCTATATAAAGCTTTATTATTTGAAGGTAGCTTGTGATAAGTTAAAGATGAATACTGTAAAAACCTGAAGCTACCACTAAACTAATAAAAGAGGTATAGTTCTTAAGGCAATGGATAAGATGAAATGAAATCATAAAAAAATACACAATTTATAAGAACATAGGAAGAAAAGATAAAAAGTAACGGATGGTGAAAAGTAGAAACAAAGAAGTTTAGTTTAAAATCCACTCTATCTATAATTAAGTATAAATTGTCTAAACATTCCAACTAAAAGGCAAAGATTGTCAGACTGTATATAAAAAAACAAGATATTACTATACACTGCCTATAAGAAGTCTACTTTAAATATAAAGATACAGAGACATTAAAAGTAAAGGGATTTTTCAAAAATGTACTGTCAGGGAGGGGAAATTTTATCTTATCCATCTTGGTTGTTTTGGCTGTTCTCATAATTAAACTGACAAAAGTTAGATTAACAAGGGGAAAAAAACATTTAATTTCATCGGTACAGAGGTCTTACATATGTAAAACCCAAGAAGTGGCCAAAGCAGGCTGTCTGTTTACCTTGCAGACAAAGAAAAAGTAAATTTGTGAAGAACTGATAAGACAAGAAATTTAGGCTTAGGTAGTAATTAATAAATAACCAATAAACCAACACTAGGCAGAGTTTGCTTACACAGCCTTCTCTGTGCTAAATTCCACATCTCTGGTGACAAGCAGTTACCTTTCACATGGGAGATTTATTTCCTGCTTTCAGTGGGACAGAGAGCAGGGTCAGAATGTCCTTTTTTGCACTGGCTGTTTCTCAAGTAACTTTAATTCAAAATAATCCTTATGCCACTTTGGCATATTTGGGGACAAACTGCCCTGAGTCCTATCAATACTATGAGCACAAAAATTTTAAAAACAGGAATTACGTTAATATCCAAAAAAATCAATCACAGAACAAGAGACATATACAATGGCAAAGTGGGAAATTTTATAAAGATAAAGGGGTCAATTTATCAAGAAGGCATAATCCCAAATGTGCATAGATCTAAAAACAGAGCTTCAAAATATATGAAGCAAAATATCATGAGAATAGTACTAGTCAAATCTATAATTATCATTGGAAAGGTCAACATTTCTCTCTCCATATTGTTAAACAAGTAGCCAGGAAATCAGAAAGGTTTTATAGAAAACTTGAATAATACTATCAACCAACTTGTACATGTTTATATTCATAGAACTCTCCCCCTAAAAACCACCTTAAATATACACTCTTTTCATGTAAAGTGGAACATTCACCAAGCTGGACCACATTCTTATCCACAAGGGAAATCTTAATATATTTAAATGAATAGAACTTGTACCAAATATGTTTTCTGACTAAATGAAATTTTCCTGAGAGAAAAAAAGATAAAATACGAAAACCTCTAAATATTTTAAAATTAATCAATACAACACGAGTTTAAAATAATTCACGAACAAGCCTAAATTATAGAAAAACTAAAAAAATTCTAAATCAAATGAAAATCAAAATACAACATAGCAATATTTGTGAGATGCAGCTAATCAATGATTAGAGAAAAAAAATTAATTTTAAATACAATGGAAATGAAGGTCTCAATGATCTTCTGCTTTAAGAAACTATGTAGTAAAAAGCAATTTAAGTACAAAATAAGAAGAAAGAAAAAAATGATAATTTTTAAAAGCTCCAAAGAACGAAATAAAAGCAATAAGAATAGAGCTGGTTCTTTGCACACTGTGAAAATTTTATAAGCTCTATTCCTTCTGAAAAGGACAGAGAAGGAGAATATATGAGAGATGCTACAAACATTACTAAAGATTGTACCACATCAAAAGATTAATATAGAATATTATAAAATTTGTGTGCTCATAAATCAACAATGATGATAATATGTAAAAATCACTTGCAAGATGATAATTGCCAAAGCCCACACATGAAAAAATATATAACTTAACCTTTTATCTATTAGGTAAACTGGATATATGTTTAAAATTATACCACCAGTGAAAATCTCCAGGCTGAAATGAGTTCACTGTGTATTCTGCCAAACACTTATGAAAGATATATCAATTTTACACAAATTCTTCAGAAAATATTCTTTCTATCTTATTTTATGAGATCAGAATATACTGACACAAAATCCAAAGCATTATAAGGAAAGAAAACTAGTTACCAAATCCCTCACTAACTTAAATGCAAACATCCTCAACAAAATTTTAGAAAGTTGATGGCAAATCAACAAAAAAAAAGGATTATCACCAAGTGTGGTTTCTCCCAGGATGCATAGTTGGCTTAACATCTGAAAACTGAGCAATGCAATTTACTATATTTACACACCTAAATAGAAAAAAAGTACATTTATTTCAATAGATGTAAAAGATAATTTGGTGAAATTCATACCAATTCATTAAGGAAAAAAATGGTAAACTAGAAATAAGGGAACTCCCTCAACCTAATCAAAGGCATGTATGAAAATGTTACAGCTAATATCATAATTAATCATTAAAATCTGAATACTATTCCCTTAACATTGAAAACACTTCAAGTTGTCTGCTCACACTATTTTTATTCTACTTTGAAACAGAGGACATACATAATGCAATAAATAAGTAAAAAAGCAAGTAAAGGGGATAAAAAGGCCTACAGATTGGAGAAGAGAAAGTAAATTCTATTTAATCACAGATACAATGATTTTTTTATGAAGGAAATCCTAACATATATACAAAAAAGCAACTAGAACTAAGGAATGCATTTAGTCATATCACGTATATGCAGTCAATATACAAAGTGCAACTGTATTATTTTATTTGAACAATGAAGAAGTGGAAATTGAAAAAAATACTAGTTATAATTTCAAATGAAAATATGAAAGATTTATGAATGAATTTAACAACAGGTATATGACATGTACAATGAAAACCAATAAAACATTTGCAAAGATGAAATAAAGAGATCATACCATGTTCACTAATCTGAAGACTCAGTATTACTAAGATGAAAACTTCTAAAATGAACTATGGATTTAACTTAATATATGTCAAAATTCTGATAGGTTATTTTTTCAGAAATTGAAAAGCTCTTGTTTAAATTTATATGCAAATAAAAGTAATTAGAATAGCCAAAATAACTTTATAAAAGCAAAATAAATCTGAAGCATTTACATATCTCATTTCAAGAGATACTATGTATTTATAGTAACCAAGAGAGTGTGCTGTTGGTATAAGGATAGATATGCAGATGGATGAAAAAGAATACAGAGTTCAGAAACAGAAGCAAATATGTTTGGTCAATTGATTTTCAATAAACAATTCAAAGCAATTCAATGGGAAAGGATAGTTCTTTCAATAAATGGTTCTGGTACAATTAGATTTACATATGCAAAAGAAAATAAATCTTGATCTTATGCATATATAAAAATTAATTCATGAGACAGTAAATCTCAACATATTAAATGAACACATGCAATAAAATTGTTCTTGTAGACAGCAAAAATGAATATATTTGTGGCCTTGAGTTTAGCAAAGGTTTTCTTATATAGGACTGGAAAATCATTAACCATGAGGAAAATAATGGAAAATTGTATTTCACCAAAATTAAAAATGTTTCTTCTTAGAGGTCTTGCTGTGACACAGCAAGTTAAGAATCTGGCATTGTCTCTGCCGAGGCGTGCATCACTGCTGAGGTGTGGGTTCGAGCCCTGGTCCCATGCAATGGGTTAAGGATCTGGTGGTGCTGCAGCTGTGGTGTAGGTCACAACTGGGGCTTGGATACAATACCTGGCCCAGGAATTTCCATATGCTGCAGATGCAGCCATAATTAAATAAACAAATATATTAAACAAATATGAAAACTAAAAAAAAAATAAATTAGGAAAATGAAAAGCTATACACCAGGAGAAAACATTTGTAAAATATGTTTCTGATAAAGGATGTATATCTAGAATATATAAAGAACTCTTATAACTCAGTAACAATTAAACAAACTACCCAGTTTTTTTAAAAGGAGCAAAATGTTCCTGAAAAGAATTTCAAGAGTAAAGTATTAATCCGTGCTAGAAATGGATGGACATCAGAAACATGCTAAATGGAAGTAACTAGTCAGAAAAGACCATATTTCTGTGTTTCCATTTATATGAAATGTCCAGAAGAGAGAATTCTCTGGAAGAAAGTACAGTAGTTGCCCACTTTTTCAGGGATGACAAAAATATTCTAAAATTTTTGCAATATAGCAGTAATGGTTAACTGTAAATATACTGAAAACTTTTAATGGTGTCTTTCAATGGGTGGCTTTTATGGTACATAAATTACTAATAAATTATAATACATAAATTAACAATAATAAACAGGATTATTAATAATTGTTAATTAAAGGAATCTATAAAATGATAAGGATACAAAAAGATGATTGACATAATTATTAAGAAAATAAGTCACAATGAGAAATCTCTACACATCCAAAATGACTAAAATTCAAATTTGGATAATGTCAAATGCTGGAAAAACCTCTCTCATATCTTACCGTTTGGAATTCAAAATGGTACATCCTTTTTAGAAAACTATTTTGGCAGTTTGTATAAAGTTAAATGTATATTTTTCATGTCACCAAGAAATCTCACTCTTAGACATTTATCCAACAGAAATAAAAACCTATGCCCATGCAAAAGATAACATGTTCAAAACGTCAAAGCAGCTTTATTCACAGTCAAATATTGGATACAATCCAAATTTCCATCAAATTATGAATGGATAAATAACTTGAGACATACTTTCATGATTGAATAGTCCTCAGTAATAAGAAAAAACAAACCTCTGACACATAGAAATATAGATAAATACCCAAAGCATTATGCTAAGTGAAAGAAGCCAGACACAAAGAACTACATACTGTTTAATTCCACTTCTGTGAAATTCTAAAAAAGGAAAAACTATAGAGACACAGTATATCAATGATTCCAGAGGAGAGGAGTAAGGAGAAATGATAAATACAAAGGGACATGAGTTAAATTTTGACCTAATAGAAATATTTTATTTATGATATATGGATATATATCTTTGATGCTCAGTTTCACATTTAAAATTAGTAAATATACTAGAATATAAATTCTGCATCAATATTATTTTTTAAAAATTATTTAAACAATTGCCATCAATTTTGCTCATATGATAACCTATTTCAGTGTCATATTTGAACCAAATGGCATTTTATTGCTACTAAATAATATTTATATTTTGATCTTATACATCTTTGATAAAGATAGCTGTTTTTCCTACTTTGGCATCTTTGAATTAAAGAAAGGATGAGGGTCTTTCTTCAAGTAGTTATGAGAGCTTTTCATATTCCATCATCTTCAAGGAACTGTTTTGTGATTAAATCTTTTTAATACATATAAGTTATTAGAAAGTTTTGTGTAGTACTTTTGTGCTACAGGTCTGAATGTTAGCTTACTTTACTATCAACAGTACTACTATGAACTAAATGTAGCTTCCCCTCCCTGAGAATTTGTGTGCTTTGCACACATTTGTACTCTGCTAGAAACATTTGATACATCTATATCTCATCTGAAAGCAGCTATATTTTTTTGTGACAATGAATTGGACTCTTTCATTTTAAATTGCAAAAGACACAGGAGTGCTTTTTAGCATGTTGAGCTAAATAAATAACTCTAATTCCTGGACTGAGGTTAGGTATCACAATCTTAAAAGCAAGAAAAATTCTCATCTTCACAAAGTAGACATGTTATAAATTCTAACATTTACTGATCTCTTAGTAATGAAATATTAAGAGAAATTCCAAGATTATGTCTTTGATGTTTTAACAAGTTTCCAAAAAAGTACTTAATTTTAATACAAAAACTTACCACTTACCTCTTACAGGAAAAGCATATTCATTTACAAGCCTTCCAAGTTACTTATTAAAAGATTAAATAAATGACCTACTATACTAATACCATCTCACTATTCCAATTTTCATAAATTAATGAAAAATACACAAGTGAACACTTTATTGGCATAACAGATTTAAAAGGGTATAAAAGTCATCAAGACTAATTAAAACAAAAACATTTTTAAAGCAATTTATTTTACCAGCAGACTAAAAGAGTATCTCTTATTCTGGATTTTAAGCAACTATCACATTCAATTTCACCAGATTGAGAATATATATAGTATTTAAACTGTATTCAATGAAATTTGGTATCACAGCATGCTTGAAGAAGGCCATAGAGTGTGGCAGAAGAATAAGAGAAAGATCACTGGACAAAATGGGGAGTGCTAGGATTGTAGGACCCGAATGTGCAATGAAAGAAGGACATTGCTTGAGAAAGGGGGTGGAGAGGAACCATATAAGCCAAAACTCAGTTATACGAAAAATTCAGGATAGGTTGCTTTGACTAGAATGGAGATTCCATGAAAGAATACAGAGATATAACACTGACGCTGTGTAGGACACTGGAGGGCTGAGCATATAGTCCCCTAGTTAAAGCTCAGCTACAATCCATCCCATTGCTAGAACAGAAGACAGTTGTATGAGAAGTAAATAAGTTATCTAAAGTTCCCAGCATACATCTTTGGTTCATAGGACATAGTTCTTTCTTTCTTCAACAGACAATATAGAGCCACCGAGGCACCTAAGTAGAAGAGAGAACTGACCAGAGCTGTACCTCCAGATGAAACAACCAAGCAGCCACATTTAATATAACATTGTGAACAGAGAAAAAAGGGGGGAAAAAAGGAGGGGGGTATTTAAAAATGTATAATATGATTTACTCCAGCCCTTGAACCTGCCTTAAACTATGCTAAGCGAGGATTTTACTCAATTTGTTTCTCTGAAAAATTTCTCAGTACGTTATATAAGACTAACAAGTACAAGGTTCCTAAGAAGAATCTTTAAAAAGAATGTGTGACATGGTGTAGACTGGGGCACACACTTAGTATTTTAACACATAATGGAATAATTTAGGGACAGAAGTGTAAGAGTTGCAGCTAAAACTGAAAACATACATTCAAACAGACTGAAAACAGCAATTAGCAGAGTGTCTTAGTCATATTAGAAAACAACAGTGGCAGACAGGCCAGCCTTGCTCCTGGCAGGCAATGACAGTTGCTCTTTTGGAACAAAAATTCCGAACAGACAGCAAGGATACAAGGCAGGTCCAGATCACTGAGAGAAATCTGACAATAACGTCTTTGAACAAGTCTGATGCCATGGTACGTCTGTGTAGTTAGGGAAGACTTTTTTTCTGTACACCTTCAGAAAAACGAGGACAAAAGTATCCACAAGAAGCAGCATTTTATTAATTTGCAGGTAGCAAATTGGACAGAGCTGGTTCCACCTATACAAGAGAGTCTTCTATGTGTTTTCTTTGGTTCTTGTTTGGCGTTCCCTTTCCTTCATCATCTCTGCAACACCTTGGGAAAACCACCTACCCAAAGAGCCCAAACAACCTCTCTAAAAACATTTTCGGGTTTTATCAGGAAAGAGAGGAAAAATACTTGCCAATAGCTGAATTTTCATATCTGATTTTCTGTTGCCTTTCGCTGAGCCTACTTTACATTTAGTCCCTCACAGTAAAAACAATTCTATGCTCTAGGAAAACTATGTGCACCAGATTTGGATCATACCTTTTAGCCTTTATAGATATTGTTGGTTAGTACATAGTAATTTGTTTCAACACCAGAGAAAAGCATAGTGAGTGATACATTGGAAGAATCCTCCTATCTAGTAGAGATAGGTCAATAAATTCATTGACCAGTCAATAGATATGGATTTATAAACAGAGACAGACAGAAAAAGACAAATACCATATGATATCACTTGTATCTGGAATCTAATATACGGCACAAATGAACCTTTCCACAGAAAAGAAAATCATGGACATGGAGAACAGACTTGTGGTTGCCAAGGGAGAGGGGGAGAGGGTGGGATGGACTGGGAATTTGGGGTTAATAGATGCAAACAATAGCCTTTGGAATGGATAAGCAATGAGATCCTGCTGTATAGCACTGGGAACTGTATCTAGTCACTTATGATGGACCATGATAATGTGAGAAAAAATAATGTACACATGTATGTGTGACTGGGTCACCTTGCTGTACAGTAGAAAATTGACAGAACAATGTAAACCAGCTATAATGGAAAAATAAAAATCATTATAAATGAGAAAATAAACAAATAAAGAACCCTGAAGGGGAAACAAAAGAAGAAACAGAGACAGATATAAACATAGTATAGATATTGATATTGCTATATATATATATAGATAGATAGATAGATATAGATATATAGATATGTATAGATATAGATCTTACTAGTCTTAAATCCATTTTGAGTTTCTGAATTTGAATTTTTTCACTGTAACTCTTCTAAAATGTTGAAATATACTACGGATTTTTTTTTTCTGTTCTAAAGTTACATAGGTTTATGGTCTAAAGTTACACAGCTTCTGAACAAATGAGCTAAAATAGCAGCCAGACTTCAAGACCTAACATTTGGAAAGTTTGTGCTACTTTTCATTTCCCCTCTTCAATCTCCTTAAGGTATATTTAGGAGAATGAACAGCTTAAGGGGAAAAGAGTACTTCTTTGGAGGCTGACACTCTTGTGACACTCAAATGCTTTGAACAAGTTATTTATCTCTCTAAACATCCATTATTTCATCTATAAAATAGTTAGTATTGTTTACATTAAATGGCTTTCTGAGGATTAAGTAAGATAACTGTTATTTCCCTAATTATTATTTCCTTTCTTTCCTTGTTCATGAGAAATTAAGCTTTCTTAATGAGTTATTAGACATTTCATTAGCTCAAAAATAGAATAAACTGCTTCTCTTCACATATCTATTACAAATATGATACGCCTAGAACATTCTAGGTCTCTTTCCTCTTTTCTGCAACAGATATAAAATAGGACCATTCCTAAAGTACAGCTATGCTTCTCAAGTAGCTAAATAAGACTCAAAGGACAATCTTTCCACAGAGGGAAGTGGAGACTCAAATGATAACACAAGATATTATTGGTCAATCAGAAGAGTTCTTCTCAGTCTTAATTATGTCAACACTCAGGCAAAATTTTTTTCTCCTGAAAACTCCCTTCTCTCTCTATTATTTGGATTCCCGTTGTTAATATTCAGGGTGCAATATTTTCAAATGTGTCACAGGAAGCTTTTAATATTGTGTTCAGTTGTAATAACATCCTCAATCAGTGTCGACTCGACTATGTTTATATATGTACCGCCTCCCTGCCAGATAGGCATTAAATTATTTGAGGATGAATACATATTTATTAACTGGTAAGTCAGTAACTAAGTAAAGTAGGGTAGGCTAGAGTTCAAGAACACAAACTGGTTTCAAATTCCAGTTCCACTACTTACTTGCTATATGTTTTGATAAAGTTTCCAAAACTCTCCACAATTTATTTACTTGAAAAAGTAGGAAAAATAACAATAGCTGCCTTATAAGATTGTTAAAGTACTAATTTCCTAAGAACTAATTTGTCAAAGTACAAACAAGTCTCTCAATAAATTGTTGCCATTATAATGTTAACAATTTGTTTGCCTACTATAATTAAGACACAGGCGGGATATTATATATACTTTATCTCTAATTCTCTAAATTCTGTAATCATCAATTTATAGATAAGAATAATGAGACATAGAGGGTAAGGCTTATTACGCTAATTGACTCAGATTTCAGTGACTCAGTAGGGATTTGAAATTATGTGTTTCTGGTACACAATATATATCCAGTTTGTCTAATAAGTCACACATCTCTCCTTTTTGAGGCTAATATTTGATAACCACTTACTATGTGCCAGACATTGCTCTAAGTGCTATATTTTCTCTTTTAAAATTCTTTCACAAAAATCATATGAAATAAATCCAAAACAGACTCAGATAAAAAAAAAAAAATTAAGGCACAGCGTTTAACTTATCCAAGATCACAAATGTAAGTGGGAGAGCCTGGACCTTTCAGTTCTGTGTTTATTATTGAGCACATACTATATGCCAGACTCTGATTTGGGCATGTATAAAATTTCATATTGTATTAAGTACTTCGGAGAAAAATTAAGGTAGAGGTATTTAGAAGAGTTGAGGAGCAGCTTGGGGGAGTCAGAGTTGAGATAGATTTGTTTATTTGTTTGTTGGCTTTTTACGGCCACATTTGCAGCATTTGGAGGTTCCCAGATTTGGGGTTGAACTGGAGTTATAGCTGCAGGCCACAGCCACAGCCACAGCAATGCAGGATCCTACCCAAGTCTGCGACCTACATCACAGCTCACGGCAATGCCAGATCCTTAATCCACTGAGCAAAGCTAGGGATCGAACCCGCAACCTCATGGTTCCTAGTCAGATTTGTTTTTGCTACACCACAACGGGAACTCCCAGAGCTGAGATTTATATGTAGTCATCTAGGATGGTCTCATGACTTCAGTGATATTTCAGAAGAAGATATGAAGACAGATACTTAAGTCTCATAGTATCAGGGGAAATGCATATAACATAAGGAACAGCAATGTAAAGGTCCTAAGGAAGAACTGTGCCTCTTATGTTTGAAGAACCACAAGGAGGCCTATGTGACTGAAGTGGAGTGAGGAGGGAAGAGCATGGGCGGAGATAAATTGAGAGAGTAGATTATAAGAGCTCTCTAGGCAATGGTAAAAAATAATTTATATATGAATGAAATGGAAAGCCAGTGAACTTTTGAACAAAGGAATGATATGGTTGTCTTGAGGCTGCTGCGGTTTTGTTCCAAGTTCCCTTGATTCTGAGACCCAGGCTAACAAATCAGATGTGTCAACACTTTGCCAGTCTCACAGGAAAGACAACTTGATGAATCACACATTGGTTCATAAAGCTTCTTCTAGAGATGACCAATATAATTTCCATTCTCATTTCACTGGCCAAATTAAGTAACATGGTTAAACATGACATTTTTAGGGTGCAGATATAATTCTCATCTAGGGAAGATGGGAACAATTAATCTACCAAAGGGATTGTTGGTAATTTAGAGGTCTGAATATATCAGGAAAAGAGTCTGCATGAAATTGTCAATAATGCAGGAGAAGAATTGGTATCCTGGATATCAAGTTGCATCGATTAAAGATTGATTAACACACTGTTGATCAAATACACTGAGGACTGGGAATTGACCATTATATTTAGCAATGGGCAAGTTATTTGTTACCTTGAGAACAGTAGTTTCTGCAGAAAAATGGGAATGAAAGCCTGATTCAGATGGGTTTAAAAGTGAATGGAGGGAGAAGAAATGGAGCATAGATAACTCTCTCAAGGATTTTTTTTTATATATGTAACACAGCATAATGTCATCATTAAAAAGCTCCTTCTCCATGGGGTTAAATGAGATTCAATCAAATCCTCAGCCCAGACTGATATTAGGTACTTTTTTCTTAAGGAAAGGACAGATATCATAAAAATCTCAACAGAAATTCACTTTGTGAACTCTCGGTTGACAGAAGAAATTAACCACACTAACTCTTGAGAAGTAACACTTTTCTTTAAAAATGAAGACTGCTACACATCTATTAATTTCAATTCATTCATACTGCCAGCAGATGGTCCTATAATAAACTATTCCTTCATTCTCTAAATAGGTGAGAAAAGCCAGTCCTAAGTAGTAGTAATAATAATAAAAATAACAATAATAATAATGATAGAAGAAAAAGAAACATCCCCTGTATAAAATCTGAAAAAAGAAATTTCTTGTAAATGAAAGAAGCACTATTTTCAAGGGAATTGACTCGACTATCTGATAATCAGAGGCAATAATAAAATCTGCACATGGGCTCAAATTCAGAAATAATCTTGTTATCTCAAATATGCAAAGTTTTATCAGAAATTAAAAGTAACAGCATCTATATATTTCTAATATTCAGATATAACTCTTCAGCTCATAGTAAAGTGATAAAAAAACTAGACCTTAACAGTACTGACAGAATTTATCTAATAATTATAGTCACTTATTTGTACTGATAATATAGTAATCCAATGAGTTTTAAACAATCAGAGATTTTTTTCATGTAGGGAGAATAAATTAATTGTATTTTGATTAATTCACTCTTACTATAAACCATCACCAGGACCTGCCAATACAATTTTTTGATATTGTTGTCAATATATGGTTGTTTTTCACATGACCTATGTAATAGTGATTCCACATTTAAGGATTTAAAATACTGTAAGATCATGTATTATAGGATTTGTCAACTTTTCTTTCTGGATAAATAATAAAAGTTTGGGGTTTAGTATACATAATGCCTAACTCTGCATAAGTCAACATTTTACCTCTTGAGACTTAAGGATTTTGACCAGTACTATGGCCTGTTGCATCCTTGAGGTGCCGTAAAATGTGTACTTGAGACTAAATGGCTTTTCTCTTTCACATTCTCCTATCAGTCATCTGAAGGAAAATGGATCAAAGTTGAGCCAGTCTTCATTTCCTTTTGAAAACTTAGGCTGAATTCTCTGAAAACTTGTATGCATTTAAAAGGAGGTTAGAGCCAGGTCTCTGTAATACCAAAGTGGGTTTAAAGTTGAAATTGTCAGTATTTAAATGTTTCCTTCTAAGAACAGAAAGCAAGAACCTAAACCCACACCCCTCACAGAAGTTGATTTATCAGTATAAATACTTGGCTTTGCCAATATTGGATTTCAATTTATTAAGTAAACATCACAGATGCTTCTCTTGGCAAGTATGTATGGCAGTAGAAAAATTGAGTCATTTTGTGTAACCCATCAAAGTTAACAAAATGTGTAATCTATATGAAATAAATAAGAATGAAAAAGTAAATGTAGTATGCATATAAAATATATTTGTGTGTGCAAGAGTAACACATCAACTATTAAATACCTTTTACTAAATAACTACTTTTCTGAAGGTGAGCATGTCCCTGCATTTACTTTTTCTAGGTTTTTACAAAGCAAAATTGATACTGTATTGTCATATTTTTTAAGGCAACTGAAAATCTGAGTGAAAGAAAATGTTCCCTTTTTACAATGGATGCTGCTCTTCAATGCAGTAGATAGATGCGTGACTTGTAGATTTTTATACTTGGTCGAATACTGTAAGTGAAAAGGAAAGGTTCAAATAACTGAAACACTAGAAATCAGATTTTTATTGACTTCAAACTCATGGCCAAATGCAGGTTAAATAAATCAAAAGATACCCACAGCCTAGAAATGTTGGTTTAAAGAAAATTTCCATCCATGAACCATTTGTTCTTATATTTTTTAAAATTTTATATCTAAAATTTTTTTTTTATATTTGATGGATACTTTGGAATAATGTGTGTACCCATTGTGTACATGTTCCAAAATTAGGCCTATCTCAGGTAGGTCAGTAAGGTAAACTAGAAGATTAGTCCAGCATGTGTTATTTTAACGATGGTGAGACGAATCTCTTGAAAAAGAAGTTGATGGTTGACTCTAAGGGAACAATGTTCTCTCCTTATTTACTGAGACATAATGTAGATGGCACGGAAGAAAATAAAAAAAGGAGAATATCCAATGTCAAAAGACCACAAATTGGGGTGGTTCTTGAAAAAAAAAGATCAAATTTCTAACTTAATATGACTGTACTTTTTATAGGAGCTCTGTGTATGAGCAAATAGATGCAAGAATAACCTGCAAGACAGTTTTGCAAAAGAGTGCATGACAGTATTTCAACAAATGCAGATTTTTTCCAAAATTCTTTTTCTTTTAAATTACTATCTTGTTTTGAACAAGTGTTTTAATATCTCTGACCTTCACTTTCTTAATAATAAAGCCTATCTCACGTTGTTGTGAGGATTATTTGAGAAAAATGCACAGAAATAATTTCACATAGTCCTTGGCATAATTTAAATCCACAATTCAAATTAATTTGATTCTTATACAGGGGAAGAAGGAATAAGCACTAAAAACAATTTCAGAATAAAATAATGATGGTGGATTACTGATGAAGAGGTTAGAAATACTCAAGAATTCCATCAGATAGTGGCCAAGATGACAAACTGGAAGACCCAGAGTTCACCGCTTATAAGCACACCAGAATTACAAGTATTTACAAAGAAACTATCCATGAGAAGAACCTGAAGACTAGCACAAACTATTTTCCACAACCAAACATATAAAGAAGGAACCACAATAAAGGTAACTGAAGCAGACCCACACCTCTGGTTAGGCAACCCACAAATGGGAGGATAATCAATCATAATTGCAAACTTTCCTCACCAGGATTAAGGAATCTGAACCCCACATCATGTTCCCAGTCCAGAGATTCTGACAGGGAAGAAGAGCTCCCAAAACATCTGGCTTTGAAGGCTAGTGGGGCTATAGGGAAACAGATATACTCTGCTTCTAAAAATCACGTACAATATCCTACTTGCTCCAAGTCTCAGCACAGAGGCAATAATCTGAAAGGATCCTAAATCACACCCACTTACTGACCTTGGAGAAGCTCCTGGAGAGGCAAGAGGCAACTAGGACTCTGACTGGAGAGGTAAACGCTAGTGATGGCCAGTTTTGGAAGCTTGTTATTCTACCATGAGGACACTTGTGCTGGAAAGGCAATTTTGGAAACTTCTGTCTAGCCTACTAGTGCCAAACACTTACTTGCCCACCAGAGAGTTGGCACGTAGCCCCACAACACTGAGCCATACTGCAAACTGCCTCAGGACCTGACTCCATCCATATGGAGCTGGTAGCAGCCCCAGGACACCCGAACCCTATCAGAGCCCAGCAGACAACCAAGCCAGAGGCAAGCTCCATCTACCAAAGCACCCACAGTAGACAGCGCTGGCACAAGAGAAGGGCCCATTCCGTTCACATTAGGGGCACACCTAGATCATAACTCTGGTGACTAGAGGGAAGCCTGCTGCCAGGCTACACAGGACATCTCCAACATAAAGTCAATTCTCCAAGATAGAGAAGCATCAGTGACCTACATAATGTATCTATATGACACCTAGACTCATCTAACCAAAATTTCAAGAATTAAAATAATGAGAGACTCTTACCATTGGCAAGAGAAGAACAACTATTTATGTAAAAGGGAATCCCCATATACTCTCTGATTTCATCATAAACTTTGCTTGACAGAAGTATTTTAGCTTTTTGTATTTCTAACATTAGTTGACACCTCTATGTATTGCAACATCTCAAAGAGATTTCGTTATTTATTTTTTAAAGAACTTATTTTGAGAAGAGATTTGAAAGTTACATACGATGAGGAGACCATTACTTTCTACAAACTTATTAAAAGATTGAGTCCTGAATAATCATATTTTTGGTGCTATATTATAATATAATAATAAAATTATAATATATAATGCAGTAATAAAAGCTAGTTTTTATCCCCAAACAATATTTTCTACTGTCCATGTTTCTTTTTTGTTTTTATTTATTTTTAAGGCTTTTTCCACTCCTATGGCATATGGAAGTTCCCGGGATCTAACCAGCATCCGACAGCAACATGGATGGACCAAGAGACTATCAAACTGTTTTTCTTCTACTTGTTAAGAAACCACGTAGTTTATGTCTTAACTAACATTGGTGTCCTTAACTCACTGAGCCACCAGGGAACTCTGTGTTTAACTAGAAAAGATAAAATGAATACCAAACCCACTGAAGAGCTGAAAAGTCCTTTGGTTATGGTTTTTTATAATGTTGAGTTAAATAGCAATGACAGATTTGATCCAGCTATAAAACACAGCTCAGGACTGAAAATGCAACCACAGGGATGTGAGAAATGAAGGATGCTAGAAATAATAAGTGGTCTACGATGTCAACTATGCCATCTAACCAAAGTTTGCATTACAATGAAACCATTTTGCTCTTGTTTTTAAATCAAATATTAATTAGCAACACTGAGCCCTATTTTTAGTAAATAAGAATTTGCATTTTATTTACAAATTTGAAATGGTTAAATTGAAATCTGTTTATCTGTGTAAGATTCAAAATAAAATTAGGGATTGACTTGCCTCAAATCCTTTGTTGAACAAGCAGGTGGGAGTATGGTATGGATATGAAAAAATAAACACAAATTATCCAGACGCATGTGACAAACCACACACTGGCAAAATGAAAATATAATACTTACTTTAAGAAAAGAATGTAACTAAAAAATATTTGAAAATCATTTTATTTTTGCAAGTCAATTTCAAATAGAATTCAGAGTGTAATTTTTTTTTTTTTTTTAGGGCTGCACCTGTGGAATATGGTCAAATATGGCTGGGGGTCAAATCGGAGCTACAGCTGCTGGCCTACACAACAACAGCCACCGCAACACGGGCGGGATCTGAACCATGTCTGCAACCTACACCACAGCTCACAGCAACGCTGGATCCCTGACCCACTGAGCAAGGCCAGGACTGAACCCAAATCCCCATAAATACTAGTTGGATTCGTTTCCTCTGCACCATAACAGGAACTCCCCAGAGTGTAATTTTAAATGCCATTCTCCTTTTAGAAATACTTCTTATAACTTATCCCACTAAAGCATAACACCACTTTCATTTCATGGAATTGTTGTGCTGGTGGTAATTGTTTGTCATGACTTTCTCTTATTTTACTTCACCTCAGAGTTCCAAACACCACTTTTTTTCTTTTTTTTTTTTTTTGTCTTTTTGCCTTATCTAGGGCCACACCCGCAGCATATAGAGGTTCCCAGGCTAGGGGTCTAACAGGAGCTGTAGCTGCCAGCCTTCGCCACAGCCACAGCAACGAGGGACCTGAGCCACGTCTGCAACCTACACTACAGCTCACGGCAACGCCAGATCCTTAACCCACTGAGCAAGGCCAGGGCTTGAACCTGAAACCTCATAGTTCCTAGTTGGATTCGTTAACCACTGAGCCACGACGGGAACTCCCCCCAAACACCACTTTTATACTGAAGGCTAACAATATTGGAATTCCAATTTTCTCCTGTATGATTAACTCCAGATCCACATAACCAGATAATTTTGCTTAATTTTACTTGAAATATTCACAATAAATTTAAATGTGCAGAAATAAATTGACTTTCTTTTTCCCATGTATAAAATTTTCATGACTAAAGGTCACCAGTACCAACAAAATAATCTGACATAAATATTTCCCTTTCATGCCTAGGAAAGGAAATATACTCCAACTGAGCCATGTACTCCAACTTCATAAGTAGCTCTTCTTCCTAACTATAACACTTCTAGCGAATGCATGAATAGATACATTATCCAGCCCTGAGCAACCTACTGCATGATTATATAAAAAACATGAAAATAATTAAAATATTAAAGATTAAAATTCTTCCTATTCTAATAATTTAGAATTTTGATGGTAATCTGTTCAAATTTTACTTTGTATCATTTTATAGAACCCTACTCTATTTCCAGTATAGCTTTTTGCTTTATTGTCTATTTAGTCAGATATTAATACATTCACCCTATTTCCAATTTAAGCTGCTTTTTTCTAGTATATCTTTTTCCACCCTTTGACTTTTAATCTGTCTTCTCAATATAGCACTGAACACCATACAACTGCATTTTCTAAAGATACATAGGGTGATGATCTTTCTTCTGTGTTTTGAGACTTTAGTCAATATATACTAATTATGATTAAGGATATATTTGTATTTTTTCTTATCTTCTTATTATGTTCTATTTGTTCCTCTTTTTCAGTTTCATTTTCTTTTTTTTGTCTTTTTTGCCTTCTGCAGCAATTATTCAGTTTGTAATTTTATTTTCTCATTCTGTTTTCCCTCTAATTGTTAAGAAACCATGTAGTTTATGTCACTTTTTATTAATTTATAATTTACGTACATCGAATAGCTTAGGTCTTCCATGGACAAGGTGATCATCTTGAAAATACAAATGTATATAATCTATACTAAATCAATATATACAACATATCTTTCACCCCTGAAAGATGCCTTTGCCCCTTCTCAAACCACCTCTACTCCTTTAAAAAATTTATCTGATTTCTATTATAGATAGCATAGATTAGTTTTTCTGCTATAGAACACTTCATAAAATTACATCATATGGTAATTTTTGTATTGAGCTCTTTTTCACTTATCCAACTTGTACCAGATATTTATTACTTTAAATTAATGAGTACTATTCTATTGTATGAATGTATTATAGCAATTTTGTATTTGTTTCGCTTTATTAAAATACATTCTCATATTCATAGTCATCTGAGCTATATCCAGGTTCTGGTTATTGTAAATAAAACTTCTCTCAATATTTTTGTTCAAGCCTGTTTGGGACACACGGACACTGAGGTTTCCAGTTCCTTGGAATAAATAACTAGCAGTGGAATTACTGAGTCATAGGGTAGATGTATGTCTAATCTTTTATGAAAGTGACAACAGATTTCCAAAATTTGAATGTATAGTTTTCTAAAGTCATACAAGTGATCAAAAGGTATATACAAAATGCTGAGCATCACTAATTATCAGGGAAATGGTGGAATCAAAAAAAAAAAAAAAAAGGAGTTCCCATTGTGGCTCAGCAGAAAGCTATCTGACTGGTATCCATGAGGACACCAGTTCGATCCCTGGCCTTGCTCAGTAGGTTAAGGATCCGGCATTGCCATGAGCTGTGGTGTAGGCCACAGATGTGGCTCAGATACAGTGTTGCCATGGCTGTGGCATAGGCCAGCAGCTATAGCTCTGATTCAACCCCTAGCCTGGGAACCTCCATAAACCACAGTGTATGGCCCTAAAAAGAAAAAAAAAAGATCCAAATGAACTTATTTGCAGAACATAAACAGACTCACAGACTTTGAAAACAAATTTATGGTTACCAAAGGGGGGAAAGATTGGATAAAGATGTGGTATATATACACAACAGAATATTACTTAACCATAAAAATGAATGAAATAATATCATTTACAGCAACATGGATGGACCAAGAGATTGTCATACTAAGTGAGGTTAGTCAGTGAAGTTAGTCAGACTGTGAAAGATAAACATCATATGATATCGCTTATATATGGAATCAAAAAATGGTGCAAACGAACTTAGTTGCAGAATAGAAACAGACTCCCAAACTTTGAAAAACTTATGGTTACCCAAGGTGGGGAGAGGAGCAATGGACTGGAGGTTTGGACTGGCATATGCATACTGAGGTATATGTAATGACTGACCAATGGGAACTGCTATATAGTACAGAGAATTCCACCCAATATTCTGTAACAATCTATGTGGGAAAAGAATCTGAAAGAGAATGGATGTGTGTACATGTATAACTGAATCACTCTATTGCACAGCAGAAATTATCACAACATTGTACATCAACTATACTTCAATAAAACTGAAAAAAAAACACAATGTGATATCATCCCATTCATACCTTTTAGAAAAGGCAAAAAGACAAGAGATAAAGCTGATGAGGGTATGGAGAAAAGGAAATCCTTATACTGTTGACAATGTAAATAAGTGTCTTTGGCTTTTAATCTCAAGTGTTTATATATGGTTATCTTGATTTTAAATTGTAAGAGCCTATTGTAGAAACATAAAAGGCAATTAGTTTCTCACAACTGAACAGAACTTTAATACTTATCTAGGCTTAATTCTTCATTTAATCCCAATCCTGTTTTTACTCAAGGCCTTTATTGTCATTATTTTTATTCTCTTGAAGTCCTAAACTTTATTTGAAAGTAGAAGTGATGCCATCACTTGCAGCACTGATCCATTAATCTCTAGGAACTCACATTTCCTGGAAATACTTATCAGCTTTTATCATAGTGTTGCAGAAGGATTTGAATGGATACAATAAGAAAAGTGCATATTAGAATTCCTCATATAATAAACATTCAGCCCAAAATAAGACTGTTGTTATTTGTGCTATTATTAGGAATATGTTAAATAATAAATGATAATTAGTGCTATTACTATATTATTAGGGAAATTTCATGGCTGGGGCTCTAGTAGAGTTTTATGGTCTTATAAAACTGTACATCTTGTTGAAATGAATTAATCTGAAAAACTTCCAGCCAGGAACAAGGTTAAACAAAAATATAATACAGGAGAAATTTTCTTTTCATACCCCTGACTCCTTTCCTCTCTCTAGTCAAACATTTAAGCACATTGTCCCTTATAAATGTCCTGTGCTTTCTTTCACACATGTATCGGGCCCATGCCTACTGAATAGAAAATAAATGTCACTCACTTAAACTATGGAGTTACGGAATTTTAATATTAATCCATGTCTTAAAATATTTTTATAACAAAAAAAAATCAAAGTTAAGACAATCCTTAATCCAGTGAAATAAATCCAAGTTGTCATTTTGTCAACCTGAGCTTGGGTGCTAGAGCACATCTTATTAGAGCCACAACTCTTCTGATTACTGAGAGTGACTGTGGGCAGGTTTCTCAATTCCACTGAGCTTCATAGTGCTCATCGGCGAACTGTGATAATAATGCCTAAATCACAGGGTTTTGTGAGAGGAATTAAAAGGATAAAATAAGCAAAACACATATTAGAATCTCTGGCGTATAACTAATGTTTACCTTAAAGTAGGTGCTATTGTTACTGCAATTGCTGTTATTGATATATTAAATAATTGGCCATTGTTACAGATTTTAAAGAAATCTTAGGACTGGTGCTATATTGGAACTATGGTTTTACACTACCTCTGCATAATCCTTCCTGTGATTATCACAGGATACATTTACATCAGAATGATTAGGGGTCATGCCAGGCATTCTTGTGACAGTTGTAATCTCACTCAAATATTTATTAAAGACAGTGAACTTAGAAAAATTTCCTAAAAATAACCCAAGCTAGAGGAAAATAGATCTAATAAACAAAGTTGATTTGTACTTGAATGACTTTTCCAGCCTAAAACCAGAATGTGTACATAAGAATAGAAGGATAGAGCAGACATTCAAATATTATTAAGGCAAAGAGTCCTCAGCCTGTCAATTGCACCTTAGATAAAAAATTGTATAGTGCAGTCACCTTAATGCTGCACCTGTCCCATTACAACTTTCATTCCATCTGCCTCTTCTTCACTCAGCAGGGTAATATATTCTGTACAGCACCTTTCTCAGGTTTCCCTTTAATCATTAGAACTAACTACCAGATAATTCTTTTTTTCACTGACTTTCATTGAATTCAAAAGTTGACTCCTCCGGGCCACTCATCTTGTTTTTTGTCTCATACTTAAATGGTTGCCTCATGAAACGCCCTCACTACCTCTGTCTCCTCTTTCATCTCAGTTTGCATCCACATCCATTGTTTTTATTTCATTTATATGGAAATAATCCTACTGGCCTTCAACTTAATTGTTTCCCCTTCCTTGTTTGTTTACTAGACACTTCCCCAATCTCTATGTTAAAACCAATTTCTTTTTTTGGTACCACCTCCCTGAGAAGTTCCACTTATAATCAAAGTCTTACCCATTACCTCCAGACACGTAATGGCCAAATCAGTTTCTCCACATCCACTCTTTGGCACTGACTTTAGTTATTCAGCTCCAGTCATGCATTGGGTTCAGGTCAAAACCAATGTTACCTTTCGAAACCTTATGCTATATTATTGAAATCTAGGTGTATTTCTCTCCAAAACACTATTTCATAATACAGTGTGGATGTTATTGCACATACTGGAAAAAAAGAAACTGACGTTTATCAACCTTGTCATGAGATAAGGTCTGATTTACTATAATTAAGGTTGGACTGGAAAAAATGCATTTTTTTAAAATGTAAGGATTACACTTAATTGCACTATTAATCCCAAATACCCAGAGCATGGCTGCATAGCCAGTGATGTGAATTTAGGTGTTTTAAGCTACTGTGAATATAAAACTGGAAAAGATTTATGGGCAATAAAAAGAAATGTGCTCATAATTCACAACTGGCCTGTGAGAGCCTGGCTCTGCTTTGGAGCCACCAAGACAGTTCATTAGTTTCACTAGTCAGTCCCGCAACTGAAACAGAATGGTCAGGCATCACTAATGTGATTAAGGATCTTGATTTCATGGTTTAAAAAATAGATTAGGTGATTCAAATGTGATTTCAGAGGCTTCCTTGTGTATGTATGCATCAGGGTTCAATAACCAGTTGTTGACAAGAGATAAGATAACCTTGAAATGTTAGCAAGTAACTACGGTTAGAACTCCAAGAAAGGCATGGTGTGCTTATTTCTCTTCCACACTGAAAATAAAAATTGCACGGGCACATTCAAAGCAATTGTCTGAAACAATGAAATAACTATTTGGTAAAGGTAACCCACATTAATTTCTGCACAATAATCATCTTCTAGTCTCACTTGCTTTTGAATGTTTGATGAGACAGACAAATGCGACTTAATAAATGTACCCAAGTTAAACTTCTTACAATGCATTTTGCAACACTAAGATATATTTAATACATAAAAAAATTGAATTTCACTGAACATTTTTGTTTTCTTTTGTAATAAGCTGTATGTCTCTATTAATTTCTGCTAATCTATTTCTGCTAATTTTCTATCATTTTCAATTCATTCATTGTAATCACGACTATAAGTCATGATTTAAAAATACATGTCCTTGCTATTTACTAAATTGGTCACTTTTTTAGGACATAGGTAAGATTAGACTTCCATAGAATTTAACCAATAGTGATCCGATGATAATCTGCACTTTTCCTCTTTCCCCCAAAATTTATACTCGATATGAGATGTGAAAAATTTTGTCCTCCTAGAATTTGAATAGCAAGGTTTAAACCACTCTTACTTGTAGCCTGTGCAATTTGTTACAATAAATTCTTATGCAGAATTTCTACTATAACTCCAAAGAAAGACTACAGACTGTTTCAATTAATTAATAGAAATATTTTCTAGCGTGAATATTAATGAGAAAAATCATTTCATTCACTTTAACGTTCAGGAAAAATATGTGATCTTGTACATGTCTGTGGTTCAGAATTTTCTGAGGGTCAGACCAAAGTGAGTGAACAATACAAGCTTATGCAGCGATCAGAAGCTGACGTGGAACTAGAACCCGTGAGTTGATTATATAGTCTGGTTGATTTTTACTACTCATCACAGCTCTTTTTTCCTTTTATATAACTTTTGTTAGTAGACGTCTGGCATGCACATTAATTAATATTAGCTCTTTTGATTCTTTTAAAGTAACTATGATATGCATTAATTTGCAGTTTTGTTTCTGTTCTGAGACAGGATTTGCCTTGTTCGTGTAGTGAGATTTCTGTGCACAAGGGAGCCACGTAGAGGGCATCTGATAACCTACAGGCCTAGGAAAACTCTAGTGTCTGCCTCTCTGTATAGTTTCTAGTCTTTGCTACTAATCACTTCTTCTGTGAAGAGAAACTTTGTATCTACTTTTTTTTCTTTTACCCCACACTAGTGGCATATGGAAGTTCCTGGGCCAGGAGTTGAATTGGAGCTGCAGCTGCGACCTGCACCACAGCCACAGCAACACCAATTTGAGCTGCATCTGTGACTTATGCCACAGCTTATGCCAGATTCTTAACCCACTGAACGAGGTCAGGAACAAAACCCACATTCTCACAGAGACAACACAAGGTCCTTAACCTGCTGAGCCACAGTGTGACTTCTATTTTTTATAACTGGATTCTGAAAAGAAAAGAAAAGAAAAGAAAAAACACCACAAAATGATAATATTAATGAAGATAGTGAGAACAATACAAAGAAAGATATTTTCTAAAACACAAATATAAAGCTGGGATCAACTAAAAACAATATAAATCAACTATATGTTGCTAATGGGAAATTTAAATGATACGGCCACTTTGGAAATCTCTTAGCTCTAATGAAACTAAACATGCAACTATTATACAACCTAATAATTATGCCCTTGGATGTTTTTCCCAAAGAAATGAAAGTTTATGTCCACACAAAAGCCTATATATTAATGTTTATAGCAGTTTTATTTCTTATAGTTAAAACCTGAAAAGAGCCAGATGTCCCTTAACAGATGAATAGTTATACAAAGTGTGGTACATCAAAATCACAGAAAACTACTTAGCTATAAAAAGGAAGTGCTGATACATGCAACGATTTGGATGCATCTCTTGAGAACTGTGCTAGGTGAAAATACCAAGTCTCAAAGTTTACATACTGTAATATTCCATTTATATTACAACTTTTGAATAACAGAGTTTTACAAGTGGAGAATATAATGCTTGCCAGGTGTTGGGGATGAGACTGAGAAGTGGCAAACAGAAAGGTGTTGGGTGTTGTTGTTAAAGCAACACAAGGGGTCCTTGTGGTGATGGAACTGTTAGTATCTTGACTGTGTAGTAGATACATGAAACTATACATGTGTTTAAAATTGTATAGAACAAAATGTGCACACGCATGTATATACACACAAATTAATACAAGTAAAGTTAGGAAAATCTGAATAAGATCAATGAATTATATCAATGTCAAAATACAGGTCATATTATACTGTAGTTCTACAAATAGCATCATGGGAAATTGGAGAAGGTGTACTTGGGCTCTTTTTTTATTTCTTAAAACTATACTAGAACTTACAATTACCTTAATCACAAATTTCACTTGAAATAGTTTGAATTTGAAATGTTGGTTTGCTGAAATTATCGATTGCTCATGTTTGTGATTAAATATATATAAGTAAACAATGTCATCTTAACTGTTTTGTCCATCAACAGGTTAATGGATTAAGAAGATGTGGTACATATATAACAGTGGACTACTACTCAGCCATAAAAAGAACAAAGTAATGTCATCAGTAGCAACATGGATGCAACTACAGATTTTCATACTAAGTGAAGTAATTTAGAAAGATAAAGAGAAATATCATATGACATTACTTATATGTAGAATTTTAAATATGGCACAAATGAACCTGTCTACAAAAGGGAAACAGACTAATGAATACAGAGAACAGACTTGTGATTGCCAAAGGGGAGGAGGGAAGACGTGAAATGGATGCGGAGTTTGGGATTGGTAGATGCAAACTATTACTTTAAAATGGATAAGCAATGAGGTCCTACTCTATAGCACAGGGAACCATATCCAGTGTTTTGGGATAGATCGTAATAGAAGATAATATGAGAAAAAGAATGCATACTTATGTATGACTAGATCACTATGTTGTACAGTAGAAATTGACTCAACACTATAAATCAACCATACCCTTATAAAAATAAAAATAAACTAATATACTGAATTCGTAAGTGAAGATCAATGATAGTGTCAGACAGTATCCCTCAAAAAATGCTTGAGAACAGTTAAGGTCCTGGTAATTCAAACTGCTGGTGACAATAAGCTAGGAAAGTCGCATCTGCACTAGGGAGTTCTGGCTAAATATAATTCTAAGTTCATGATTCTAAATCCAAGATTAGAAAAAAAAAAATCCAGTGATTAATAAGAATCCACAATCAGATGAAGCTTAAAGTTTGAAAGTCGCCAAACCTGCAGAGAGACACCATATAGACAGATATGATGGGCATAAGCTGTGAGTTTGTTTTCTAAGAGAATATTTGAAACTACTTTGTATGCTTTGCAAAAATTTTTCATCTCTCTAAAAGGGAATGTACCCTTATTTATTAGGAAACTGATACTCAATAATTAGTTTCAAAGAAGCAGAAAAGAATTATTCATGGTGGAAGTATTATAAGATCTGAGAGTCAGTGATTCAACTTAAGACGTGAAGTTTCCCAAAAGTCATGCAAACTAACAAACCAAGGTAAGGAACTCAAGTGCGACAATGTGTCCCCTCCTCCCTTTACATGAATCTCTGGGAAAAAATTCCTAGGCTAGAAAAGTGCAGTTTCCCTAGCTGTATTTCCAAAGTCTAACTTAATGGAACACAGAATAGGCAAGAGACATACTCTTTTAGCATAAGGCCATAAGGGGTTAAAAGTCTTGACAAAAACCCAGAAGTAGAACTACTGACAAAGAATAAGCTCCCTCAGTGGGAGCTGATTTATTAAAATACTCTGGCTCCAAATCTACATATTCATAATATACAGTGCATGAAGTTGTTTACAATGAACAAAATAAAAATATAGGAAGTAGACTAAAAATATATTTCTATGAAAGGAAGTGTAACCAGGTAGATAGATGATAGATAGATGGATAGATAGACAGAGATAGAGATATGGAGAGAGAAAGAGAAATCAATAGTTTATACATCAAATGTGTACAAATGATTAGAAAGATATTGCCACATAATTAGACAACTCAAAGCTTTGGAGGATAAAGCAGAGTTCACGCGCACTACTAAGCAATGACTAATGTATGAACAGCAGCAAAATAAGAGACAACTATGATCTGATGAATTTACAGTGATGGAATATTCCTCAGTGCTGGTTAATATTGGTTCAGCCTTTTGGGAAAGAAATTTGGCAATACGTCCAAATTATTGTACGTATAACCATTCCCCCCAAAGTCTGCCTGTTAGTATCCAACTCACAAAATTACAATTGAGCACAGTAGTTGGTAACATCTGATTACAGTCTGTCTTTCTAAGAGTACTCTATATATGTTCCTGATTTTGATAACAGAAAATTATCAAAATTATATATTAGCAACTAGTGGAAGTTGAGTGAAAAGTGCACAGGAATTATGTGCACTATTCTTGCTGCTTCTCCTTAAGTCTAATTATTCCAAAATAAAAAGTTAAAAAAAAAAAAAAAGAAAAACAAGGGAGTTCCTGTTGTGGCACAGTGGAAATGAATCTGACTAGTATCCATGGGGATGTGGGTTCGATCCCTGGCTTCGCCCATTGGGTTAAAGACCTGGCATTGTGATGAGCTGTGGTGTATGTAGGTCACAGATGTGGCTCAGATCCCATGTTACTGTGGCTGTGGGATAGGCTGACAGCTGCAGCTCTGATTTGACCTCTAGCCTGGGAACTTCCATATGCTGCAGTGTGATCCTAAAAATTAAATTAAATTAAATTACTAAAAAAGAAGCTGTATTACTCCCTTTTCCAGTTTGACGTTGAATCTAACACTGGTTATGATAATCAGAAATCTTAACACAATATCACTTAATTAAGAATGAGATTGTGTAGTTTCATTATTATAAATGAGAAATAAAATTAGTTGAACAGTTTATGATAAATCTATTAATAATGTAAATAGCTTATTTCAATTATTAAGGCATTATTGGCAAGTGTTTTGAATACTGCATGTAAACAGGGGATTTTGTCATCCATGGCTTTAACCTACTCGTTTAAAAATACTACCTTACACTTACTTTGTCAGTTGATATTAATAAACAGTAACAAATATATCATACTTTGGCAAAATGTTAAAGCTCTCAGAAGAGATTTGCTCCTTCATAAACTATATTTCAAGCCAAAGGTATCTAAAAGATTATAATAGCAGTAATAGAAAGTCAACTTTTTTCTTGAAGCATTGCATAGCAAAATGTTAACAAAAATCATATAAACGGATCTATGATTCTTTAAAATATCTGAAACTTAATTAGCACCAACAATTAAATAACACATTCATATTACAAAAATTTTATACCATGTTTTATTTAATTTCTAAGAAAATTTATAAGGAGTAAATCATTAATCTGAAAAAAGGAAGACAAATAAAATGAGAGCTTTATTCTATTTTTTTCTCCAGACCATCTAACTGCAAAACTCTTTGAGAAGCAGGTCTATAGTAACTGAGGACACCAGCATGAATAAGAGTCAAAAGACTTGAGTTTGATGGTAATAGTAATAATAAAAAACATGAATTGAGTACATGTTTTGTCTTCTTTAATCATCACCACCATCTCAAGAAGTAAATTCATCTCTCCACTGAAATAATGAAGGCCTCTTCAATGTTTAAGTAATTCACTGATGTCAGATCATGCAGCCTATAAAAGATGAACCTATGATTCAAGTCCACATCAAAGCCAAATACTTTTAACTTCTATGTTATTGTTTCTAGACCATCTAGCTATGCCATTTAATCTCTCTGAGACTCCTTTACCTGATCTGTTAAAAGGCTGCAATAATCACTGCTTTCTTCTACAACTGTGAAACTAAAGATAGGAAATGAATGAGAACATGCACTGAATTTTGTAAACACATGGCGATAACTTTAGAAACTTAAAATCTGGATAGATTACTCATAAAGAATCCAATGTATTTGCCCACTGCATGGAATGTCCTGGTGTATTTTACAGACTAAACACAATAGAAAACAATGAAAGGAGGAATCATTTCAGATTCTGGAGACTTTTTTCTTTCCCAAATTCTGCTTGCCTCATAAGGCATGAGAGGGTGTTTTAGACAGCCTATGCCAGTCTACAAAGGATTGGATGGTCAGCAGCAAAGTAAAATGCAACCGTTTCCAAACACATTAGAGAAAATCACAAAACCAAACCAAATCACTGCTCCCTGGGCTCAAGCATCATGACCATTATGACACATACCTGAGAGAGAGCATTGGATGAAATATGGAAATCTTTATAAATTAGCTTACTCTACAAACACCAACGTTATACACCACAGCAGCTGGAATTCATAAAAATATAAACTACTCCAAGCAGCTATTTCCATATAGTTCTATGAATAAAGTGATGTTTTGACTGTGAGATCATATAACTTGCTTATAACTTCTATACTGAATCGATATTAAATTAACTGTGGCTGTTGGACAAATTTAAACTATTTCAATCAAAAATTCACAGAATATCAATTCATTTGCGGTAAACTATTCAAAGGATTTAATACACTCATCAAGGTACTGTCACAATTAATATGGACATATAATCAGAGGAGCTTTTCCTTGAATAGGTTGAAATGCCATAGGTTATCAGATTTGAGAGAAGATTTTAAGCAAACAAATGACAAGGAGAGAGGACAAAGGGGGAATTTATTAGTACATAAATTTATTCTACCAATTCACTTCTGAAAGTGCCTAAATAGGTAATTACAGTGATAATTATATAACCTATATTTATCAAACCCTTTATCAAGGACCTCCTATCTTTTCACATTGCATATACTGCTTGGGTGATGCCATTCACTCCTATAGCTTCAGTTTGCATCTATATGCTTTCTGTACTTCAGCTTTCTTTTCTACGCTGAAAAGATTCCATACATAAAATGTTGCCTGAAGGGAATCTCTACCTACATACTTCACATGGGAAGAACTGAAAATATACAAATAGACAACCCCTTCTCATGAGTCAGTACGAGCCAGCTCTAGCACCACTGCAGTCAACTGGCACATGGATTACCCATGATTGCCTCTGGTCTTGTATAGTTCTCACAGATTCTCTAATAAGAAGAGAGAATGATCCTTTATCATGGAATCTATTATTTTCTGCTGCAAATCTCTAAACTTTGCCTTTTCCATTTCAACAAAATATAAATTCCTTAATATGTCTTGTAAAACGCTTAAGAATCTGTTCTCTGCAGCTCCTTTTTCCCCACTCTTCCCATCATCACAGATATATAGTTGGTGTGTACTATGCACTCTGTTCCTTGGATGTGTCATACATGTTTCTGTGAAAAGCTCACCATGTATCTTATTCCAAAATCTGGAATAGTTTCTTGACATTTATCCAGTCATTCCAGTCTCTTCTCATTCTTCAGATTTCAGTTGTTCTAAGATGCTTTAATTTACATGCACTTACTCATTTTCTACCACTACCTATTTTGTATTCTTTCCACATTTTTCCAAGGAAACTTCTGCAGTTATAGGACATGTGAATTTAATTTGGAGTGTAATATTCATTACACGAGGTAATGTATCTATTTTCACTTCATTGTAATCCCAATGCTCAACACAGTGTCTAACAAATAATGGACAATCGATAATATTTGTGGAATTAATTAATAAATAAGTGAATTAGTGGGCCAAGATTATTTTATATACATATTGATTTAACCTTCAAAATCACCTTGCATCATAGGTATCACAAGAATTGTTTAATTTGCAAATATTTGTTTCATTGATTTCTAATTTAATTATGTGACTGGATTCTAATTTAATTAATTCTACTTTGGTCCAGGAACATGCTTTGCATGATTTTAATTCTTCAAAATTTATTGACACTTGTTTTATAGCCTAACATATGATATATTCTTAAAAATATTCCATATGTACTTGAGAAGAGTAAATTCTACTGTTGGTGATATAAATTAGATCAAGAAGTTTAACAGTATCATTCAAGTTTTCTATATTCTTATTTTCTACTGGTTGTCCTATCATCAATTATTGAGACTACAGTATTTATGTCTGCAACCACTGCTGATGAATTCTCTATTTCTCCCTTTAATTCTGCAAAAAAACCTTTTGCTTTTGCTTTTTAGGGGTGCACCCACTGAATACGGAAGTTCCTAGGCTAGGGGTCAAATCAGAGCTACAGTTACTGGCCTATGCCACAGCCACAGCAACTCCAGATCTGAGAGGCATTGTGACCTACACCCCAGCTCAGAGCAACACCAGATCCCTAACCCACTGAGTGAGGCCAGGGATCAAACCCGCATTCTCATGGATGCTACTCGGATTCTTTTCCACTGCACCACCATGGAACTCCAATTCTGCCAATTTTTATTTCATGTTTTTGGGTACTCTGTGTTCAGTTTATTATGTTTGTAATACTCTACTGACCCATTTATCACTATATATATTATGCTTAGTGAAATAAGTCAAACAGAGAAAGACAAATATTCTATGTTATTCTATACCACTTATCTGTGGAATCTAAAAAATAAAACAAATTAGTGAATATAACAAAGCAGAAATAGATACAGAGAACAAAATAGTGTCTACAAATGGAGAGAGGGAAGCAGGGAAGACTAGTGGTAAAAGGGGTACAAGCTACTAAGTAGAAAATACAGTACAAGGATATATTTATTGTACAACACAGGTAATGGAAGCAATATCTTGGAATAACTTTAGAGTATAATCTATAAAAATATTAAATCAGTGGCTGCCCATCATGGAATAGTGGAAATGAATCTGACCAGTATCCATGAGGATACAGGCTTAATCCCTGGCTTCACTCACTGGGTTAAGGACCCAGTGTTGCCATGAGCTGTGGTATAGGTCTCAGACTGCTGGATCCTGCATTGCTGTGGCTGTGGCATAGGATGGCAACTGCAGATCCAATTCAACCCCTAGCCTGAGGACTTCCATATGTCATGGGTGTATCCCTAAAAAGCAAAAAAAAAAAAAAAAAAAAAAAAAAAAAAATTAAATCACTCTTGGACATTGAAAACTAATATAATGTTGTAAATCACCTATACGTCAATGAAAAATTACATATTTAGAGTGAGTTCCCATCATGGCTCAGGGAAATGAATCTGACTAGTATCCATGAAAACTCAAGTTTGATCCCTGGCTCGCTCAGCAGGTTAAGCATCCAGTGTTACAGAGAGATGTGGTGCAGGTCGCAGACACAGCTCAGATCTGGTATTGTTGTGGCTGTGGTGTAGGCCAGTGGCTGTAGCTCTGAGAGCCCCTAGTCTGGGAACCTCTACATGCGGTCTTAAAAAAAATGCAAATAAAAATTACATGTTTATGTAAGAGCATGGGACACACAGTTTAAGACAACACAGATTTCCCTTTCAGTGCAGTCTTGTGGAACCCATATCCTAATCCAAATGAATGGCTCTAATAATATCATTTCAGGCAAATTAGCAGGCAATAAAGGAGATCATTTTACACAGGGAGATATTTACTGTCCCCAAACTAAGCACATTTCCTGGCATATCTACTCACAGGAAGCATTTTTTTATTGTGTAAAGCATGTTTTAAGTACTGATTTATATTTAAAATTTTTGAGAACCCCCAAATGAGTAAATTATAGTGCCTTATTTATTTTACTTTGTCAGTGAAATGATCTTACTCTGAAAATTTTGAATTCATTGGCAAAGTTATTTTTACATTACCTTCAAATTTATCATTTAACATAGTAGAAAAGGCAGAGTCAACTCACCTGGCAGTAGGCATTGCAATGTTTTTAAAAATATTTTATAGAGCAGTCATATTCAATTAGTAATTTCACCATGACACCTCAATAATTAGTGAGCTAATTCATGAAATGCCAATAAAAATCACATCAGGTGATTGTTTCCTCAGCCATTTAGAAGTTATTAATACTCTGTTAAGTTTAGAACCCACGCTGAATTCCAAGCAAGTCCACGGCCTTCAAATTTGCTCAGTGACATTATGAAACATAAAGGTGAAAAGCTCTATTTTCTTTTTCCTTTCATCTAACTCATAATCTCCATTTCTGTGTGTCTCCACTGTCCTCCCTACATGACTAGAATCATGAGTTGTGTTGGCATCGAACTGAATCTCCTAATCAATTCGGCTTCTGCCTATTTCTATATTCCAGTCAGAAGATGACGGGTTGGCTAAGATTTCAAAGACAGAATAGGCCATTAACTTTGACTTTCTTATAATCTGTAATATAGTATTATGTTGGCATCCTTTCATTGAAATTCTAAACATGTGTATTAATCAAAAAAAGTATTCTTCAGAAATACTGAAATTATAATATTCACATATTTTTCATATGTTAAAACTACATTTGTGCTTGTGTGTTATCTCTTTTTTTGTAATATGCTAAATTCCAGGAGACAATTCCAGGTTTTGGCTTTTCATAAATTTCAAGATAAAATTAAGATCTGCTTTTCCTAAGGCACTTATTCAGAATAATTTCATAGATATGTCTTTGCCACTAGGTCATAAATTAAGCTATTTATTACCTTTATTTCCAGTATTTTGAAATGTCAACTTTAAGAAGACCTTAGAAGAATACAAAGAAAGGCCAACATTTTGTCCTGAAAAAATTTATAATTTAATTTAGAGGAAAATATTCAGTCAAACGAAAAATCAACTAATAACAATGAGTTAAATTGGAATATAAAACTGGTTCAAAGAGTGTCATTAGATACTATACAATGGTTAAATGGATAGCACAGATAAGATTTCTGTGGTCCAGTGAAGCTTCAAAGCACTTTAGCTAGATATTGAAGGATAACACTAATATTTGGAGAATTTTGTGGGGAATCCAGTCCTATGCTTCAATAACATCAAATAATAAAACAAATCTGATTCCTTCTTAGAGTCATCTCAATTTAAGTTGCCCTTAACTGACAATTCCAGGACACAACACCTGCACAGAACATGGGCTATCCCTAATCCTGACATCAGTAGCCATTCCCAAGATAAGCTGTTGAGTTGAGTCATTGACCTACTTTGCCCTTGAAACTTCAATTCATATTAAGCAATGACTATCTGTCAAAATTTGTGATGGATAATTCAGGGGTTATAAAAATAAATGTTATATGGCTGTTATTTATATTCTCATTCCTAGGAAAGATAATCGTTCAGATTTCCTCTACCTCTTCCCTCTCCTTTATAAAATGTTATCTGACTATATGGTAGAAGAAGGATGATTTAAATGACTTTGGGGATTTACAGGAAAAAGGATACTCATTGTCAGAGAGCTTTTCAGGAACCACACATGTTATGGTATTTGAGTAGTTTGTCTTGGCTAAAAACTGAACCAGTGACTGATGTGTACAACTGGGTCTACCTGGTTCCAACTGGTTCCTTTGGGTAGTTAAACAGTATGGCTACTACCCACTGCAGTGATTCTGATTGTTTTCTTCCTGGTCTTAAGCCCAAAACCTTCAACAGTTTCTCATCCTGAGCTACATTCCTGTCCCCTTGGGGCAGACAGGAAATCCCTGGATAACTGTATAACAACTATGGATAACCTGGACCTCTGTTTGGATCCCTCCTGTCAATGAGTGTGTACCATCTTGAAAGTGACTGCTTTCAGGAACATTGCCAGAAACCCTTGCTAGTATCTCAAGAGAAGTATGAAATAAGTCCTTACTTTCTTGAGTTACCATCAAATCAAGTAGGCAGAAGCTGAGCTGATGAGGAGATTCAGTTCGGTGCCAACACAACTCATGATTCTAGTCATGTAGGGAGGACAGTGGAGACACACAGAGAAATGGAGAGATTATGAGTTAGATAAAAGAGAAAAAGAAAATAGAGATTTTGACCTTTATGTTACAGTTTCATAATGTCACTGAGCAAATCTGAAGGCCATGGACTTGCTTGGAATTCAGCGTGGGTTCTAAACAGAGTATTAATAACTTCTAAATGGCTGAGGAAACAATCATCTGATGTGATTTTTACTGGCATTTCATGAATTAGTTCACTAATTAAGAATCATAGAAAAGCATAGATGAGAGAGATTAGGCAACCCTAAAAGATGGAGAAGATGACTTTAATTCCTCTATTTCTAAACACTGTTTTCATGATATCTGTCTTCATTTTAAACTGTTACTTCATTTACTTTTTCCTTTTTATTATCATTATAACTCCTATTTTCTAGATATATTTGTGTTAGATTGAGTGAATTTCTGTCTTGCATCCAGGAATAAAACCAAGTACTGGGAAGAAGTCTAGATGGAAATATCAGCACTATTACTTTTCAAATATTTTACTACCTCAATAGTTAATTAGTATGTTTGGGAGTGGTAAAAAGGAAAAAGAGAATTTTTAAAAATGGGACAAATGTGAGTCTGGTTATAGTTGAACTGGAAAATAATGGACTCCAAAATTAACTGCATTTTTTAAAATATGGTTATTTTCAAGATTGAAACCAATTGTCTATGACAAAATACAATGATTATTCAGCTGCACCCAGAGTTATAATCCATTGACCCTATTATATTTTCATTGCACATGGTACTCTCATGTCTTCAGTTCCCACCTTATCCAGCTTAAATTCCTTGATCCATCATAGTCATTATTTTCTTACGTAGGTAAATCATTGTTGCTTTGCTATTCTCATTTGATAAAATCCCAGATGCAATTAAGTCTAATTCTCTTACTACTCCATACCTCCCCATCTAGAATATCACTGGAAAAATATATTCAACCATGTTGTCTGGTCAAAATGTGCAATCACTATACTCAAACAGGCTCTTCATGCTAACTAACGATCATGTTACATTTTCTTAATTCAGTCATATCTGTTTTTCTGAACAATGATTTTATACAATCACTATATTCAAAAAAGCCCTTCATGCTAACCAACAATCATGTTATGTTTTCTTAATTCAGTTATATCTGCTTTTCTGAACCATGATTTTATACTTTCCTGAACCATGAGTTTATACTTAATTCAGTCATATCTGCTTTTCTGAACCATGATTTTATACTTTTGTAGCATACTTTTTTAATATTATCATTAAAACTATAACACTTTCTTCTTTTCCTATTTTTCTCATTCTTATGGTGATGCTCATGCTTCTACTTTTACTAGAATACATAATAAATCAACTATATAAAGCCATCATCACATCTTCATTCCGCACTTGTTAGACAGTATAACTTTCCCAGACATTCTCCTTTATCACTTCTACAGGTCACATTTCCCCCTTTCTACTCATTGATTCCTAACATTTAGGGCTGGGAATTGGCCCTCTTAATGGATGTTGGTGTCATTGGGGATGATGAGCATGTTCAAAAATGATATTATGGTGATGGCTATACAAACTGGCCATACTAATAATTTTTACACTTTAAACAGGTGAAAATTTGGGCATATAAGTTTTACCTCAATAATTCTGTTTTTTAAAGACTATATATCATTTTTTAAAGAATATATGCCTTGTGGTTTGCCAAGATATCTTTGACAGTATATAAACATACACATGCACACACCCACACACAAAGTGTATAACCATTAAAAATTGGCAAGCTTGTCTCTAAAATAAAAAATTATTCTCATCAAAGTTATCATTAAAAACTAGACAAGCTATAGCACAGGTAAAAATACTCATAATACAAATACTTGGCAAGACATACATGTCAAAGATGTGAAGAGCTTCTAAAAATCAATATTAAAAATCAAATTACCCAATCAAATAGTGAATAAAAGACTTGGATATTTCACAAAGGAGGATATACAAATGGACAGTAAGCAAATTAAAATGTGCTGCAGCTATCATAAGAGAAAAATTTGATACCACTGTACTCCAAGTAACATAGAAAAACTAAAAAGAACTGAATATCTGTGAGGATCTGAGGCGACCAGAACTCTTATTCATTGACAGTAGAAATATGAAATGATACCAAGTTAGAAAAGTGAAATTTTTTTACATAAGTGAAATGAAAACATATATCCACACACACAAAAATAAATTAGTGCAGGAATGTTTCCAATAAGCTAGCAACATTCTATTTATAGACAAGTTAGAAACAGAAAATTATATATAAATAGATAACTTATTTAAAATGTAACAATTTACAATTAAAATTAATTAGCAACTGACAGATACAACAAAATGTACATAAAACAAAACAAGCTTTATACAAGAGTAGATTCACATGATTTGATTTATATAAACTTTAAGAAAAAAACAAATCAAATTTGTGATGATAAAAGCCAAATCTGGGAGTTCCCATTGTGGCTCAACAGTAACAAACCCAACCAGTATCCATGAGGATTCAGGTTAGACCCCTGCCTTGTTTAGTGGGTTAAGTATCTAGCACTGCCATGAGCTGTGATGTAGGTCACAGATGGCAGCTTGGATCCTGCATTGCTGTGGCTGTGGTATAGGCTGGCAGCTGTAGCTCCAATTGGACCCCTAGACTGCGAAGTTCCGTATGCTACATGGATGGTCCTAAAGAAAAAAAATCAAACCTGGATGCCTCTTCTTGTAGGGGCACTGACTGGAAAGGGAATATAAAGAAACTTTCTGGATGATGAAAAAGCTCTAAAACTTGATTGCAGTATTTATTACACAAGGTTATGTATTTGTCAAAATATACTAAACTATTAAGGAATATTTATGCATTTGTCTACATGTAAATTATACATCATAAAAATAAAAAAAAATAAAAAGTTAATTTGCCTCATTTGGTTTAGTTAGAAGTTGGCAATCAGTGAGGAAGCTGTTATCAGGTGCTGAAAAAATGCCAAAGCATATTTTCATAAAAGATAAATATTTTATAAAATTGTTTCCTTTGAAAAGGAAAAGCTCTATACAGCAGAATATCAATTATGTGTGCTGCTTTTAAAGTGATTATTACAGCAAAGTGCTACTGGAGAAGATGAGCTTGAGGAAGAATTGGCTTGAGAGCACAAGCGAATTCAAACCAGAAGAAATAGAAAACCTGGGCTATGCAGACTGGAAAAGTAAATTGCTTCTAGATCTCAAACTGGGAAAGGTCCACAGAGATCTTTTAGTTGAACAAGGACTTAGCTATTCATGGAGGTTGAAGAATGGAGAGAATTGATTAATAGGGTTTAAATCACTAAATTTCAGCAGGAAAGAAAAAAAACAAGGAGATAAGAATAAATAAATAAATCATGCAAAAAATTACATCTAACAGAGAACTTGAGTATAGTGACAGCATTGACTGAGGTAATTAGAGTTATTTGTGCAGGAACTATATTGCCAAATCAACCATAAGCCTAGCCTAAAAATACTTGTACGTGCAAGAAGTAGCTACAGAATATGAATCCCCCAAGGATGTCATACTTCCTAATGCCTATTATAAATGTAGCCATGGACATGGACCTGGAAAAAAGAAATAAACGAAAACTTCCTTCCTAGAGAATAGAGCCAGAGTCTACTTGTG
Source organism: Catagonus wagneri (assembly GCA_004024745.2). NCBI lineage: Eukaryota > Metazoa > Chordata > Mammalia > Artiodactyla > Tayassuidae > Catagonus > Catagonus wagneri. The sequence continues at coordinate 14,394,119 of PVHT020000034.1, read as the reverse complement.
GAATTTTCTCTACTAGAGCACAGAGAGACTTTGTAAAGTCAAACTCATAGGATTTTGTCATTGCTACAACTCTCCCATCCATTCTTTTCCCAAATAGTACTTTCAGTGCAGTTTGCAGTCCATTCCTGCTTCAAGGCAGGGCAGATGACTTGGCTTTTGTCCATCGATTGTCAAAGTAGGATTTTATACCTAAGGAAGAGGATTGTACAACACCCACAAATTCCTCCTGAACTTTGAGCTGGATGCATCTTCCGGGTTGGGGAGTACTACGTAATGAGGCTTGGGAGGCAGGTCATGTAGAGGTTTGTAGGCAGACTTAGCTAATATAACTTAAAGCAGCATTTGAAAGTTTTAGTTTATATGACATGATCTGATGTGTGGTTTGAGAATGCCTCTCTAGTTGTAATGTAGTATGTTGAGTACATTACAAGTGGATGGGAGTGAAAAATAGTAAAATAGTTTTCACAACAATCAAGGTACGAGAGGATAGCAGCTTGTAGTAGTCTTGTGGCAGAGGAAATTTAGGAGCATGGATTAATACGAGAAATATTTAAAAGGTAAAGTTAATTGAAATTGGTGATGCACTAGAAATAGCAGGTGAGAAGGGAGATAGCAAGAAGGTCTTTTCAAATTTTGATATAAAAATGTAGTTGGATGATGGTGTCATTTGCTGAATAAACAACACAAAAATAAGCAGGTTTAGAGGAAATAACTTGAAATTACATCAGATGGAAAGGAGGCATTTGCAGTCACCTGGAAATATCTAATGTCGTGAATTCAGAAGATGTATCATCCTGGAATATTCATCTAGGAATAAGTAGGACATAAAAATCAAGGCTTTTGACTTAAATTTGCCTAGGGAGAGACTATAGAATAAAAACAGAAGAAACCTAGGTCAATGGAAGGGGTAGATCTATGAAATAATGATATCTAATGCAAGTCCTGTAGCATTTAGATTAAGTTTGAATTGAATTCCAAACATATCATATTATACAACTCAAAGGAATATGCTGCAGTGATAAGAATTTGAACTCTTTAGGAAAAATATAATTTGTCACTTAATAGTCCCTTGATCTATTAATTAACCAGTTTGGGCTTCAGTTTTTCCAGGGGAAAAGTGAGGATAAGATGGAAATGAAGAACAATTGTGGAGGATTTTTTTTTAAAAAGTGAAACATTTGATATGTATCAGGAGTTCAGAACAAAAACACCTCAAAAGTAATCAACTCTGGGACCTTAGAAGCACTGGAGAAAGAGTTCCATCGTGGCCCAGTGGTTAATGAATCCAACTAGGAACCATGAGGTTGCAGGTTTGATCCCTGGCATCGCTCAGTGGGTTAAGGATCCCGCGTTGCTGTGGCTGTGGCTGCAGTGTAAGTCCGCTGCTCCGATTAGACCCCTAGCCTGGGAACCTCCATATGCCACGTGTGCAGCCCTAGAAAAGGCAAAAAGACAAAAAAAAAAGAAGTATTACTAGAGAAAAATAAGTACCTGTTTAAAATTCCAAATGTGAACCCTTTTTTTTTTAAAAAAATGCATGTACTAAAAATCATGTGCCATTATTATTTAAACTCTTTAAAAATAATATTCCATACTCATTGTTTATAAACATCATAGAAATTTAATCAAAGAAAGGGTATTATTTTTACAAGGTCAAAGATTAAAAAGAAAAAAACCTCATGACTTTGTTGCTGCAATAATAGAATAACTATAATATTAAGCTGACATTTTTTCTGTAGTTATCAATTTCATTTTCCTGTCACATTATTTTCAAGATAAGAGAAAATTAGTGACTCTTGGCTGCAGTTACTCTGAAATATTTCATTAATGTGGTTCATATTATTTGTACACTTAATCATTCTCTTTTTTTCCCCTCTTGAAGAAAAGCAATTTATGTGTTGCCTGGAAAGGACTTAATAGACACCAAGTACTCACAAGGATAAAATGTTTTTCTATTTCTTGTTAATATCTTCATTTGATTACCCTGTTAGAAAATAAACTCTCTGAAGATGTAAAATGTCTTTTACTTTATTACAAAGTTTTAATCTCTAAAGAACTCTCTAGCTCACAAAGTCCTATCAGTGTATACCTAATAAAGATCGCTGACTGAAACAAGGAAAGATAACATATAAACACTACATAAAATAGATAAGTAACAAGGAGCTACTGTTAGTACAGGGAAACCTACTCAATATTCTGTAATAACCCACATGGGAAAAGAATCTGAAAAAGAATGGGCATATGTATTTGCATAGTTGATTCACTTTGCTGTACACCTGAAACTAATACAACATTGTAAGTCAACTATACTTCAATAAAATTTAAAAAAAAAACAAGGAAAGAACATTTTATTTTCTATTAAGTACTTTATGCTATATCTACAGATTTCGGTGTATGAAATTTAATTTCACAGAATTTCCCTAACATAGCCTGCAGTGTGGAGGTAAAGGGGTGGTGGGTGTCAGACTGGAAATAGACTAAAGAAAATGTAGGGTTCTATCCATTGACAGAGGACATATTTAAAATTGAAATACCAACTGCTATGTTACAATCAGAGCAGGATCAAGGGAAAGAGAAAGCTACTGGGAGCAACTTCAGACAACCTATGAAATTAAAGACATTAATTAGTCTTGTCAAAGAAGCAACTACAACCACCACTTCGTGACTGACCTTTGAGAAAAAATGTAAGACCACTGTTGCTAGAATCTTCACAAAGATTCACTTTATATGCAAAGCAGGAACTTCAGGCATGTTGGTGTACTTAGCTCAGAATTGTGTTTTGTTAGCTTCACTTTGAAATACCCAAGAATTTTCAATCTGACTCGGCTATTCAGCACTCCTTCCATTCCTAGGCTGGCCACTAAGAGCACTGTATTACATTTTTTTGGCCAGCAAAAAGAAAGCAGTGCTATGTAAATCTCATCTTGTCAGAGAATAAACAGTTATTAAATAAGTGGCATTTAGAACACCTTGGGAGTGTCAATTACTCATTTTATATCCTTTATTGAATATGTGTTCACAAACATTTGCTTTCTCAGTTAATCTATTTTCTCCTCGGATTTGTTTGCCAAAATAGGAACGACTGAACTTACCTCCCACTTACATCTTTAAGGGGGTGGGGGGAAGGTTAGAACAGCCTTAGTTTTTACCTGGTTTTAATATATTTGTGCTTCTTTGTTCAATTTAGAATTATTAACACTTGCCTTAAGAATTTAATATGAAGGAGTTCCCACTGTGGCTCAGTGTAACGAACCTGACTAGCATCTACGAGGACGGGTTCAATTCCTGGCCTCCCTTGGTGGGTTAAGGATCTGGCATTGCTGTGGCTGTGGTGTAGGCAGGCAGCTGTAGCTCTATTTTGACCCCTAACCTTGGAGCTTTAATATGTCGCAGGTGCAGCACCCCCCCCAAAAAAAAAACAAAAAAAAAAGAATTTTAATATGAAGATTGAAAAGCTTTCATCTTACTCTTTGATTTAGGTTTTTTCAGGCTTTTATTATCATTTTATTTTCCTTCTGTCAAATTCTAAATTCTGTTTAAATTGTGTTTGCTTGCCTAACTTAGACATCCACTTTTTTTGCTTCTTTTTTTACTTTAATCCTGATGTTATAACTGGTTAAGAGCAATTAGACTATTCATTCATACTTACCCTCTTCAGTGACTTCAGTGTACGAGGCGATTTGACTCATAAGACTGAAGCCAATCCTTCACTTCTTTGTTCTCAGTTCCGTTTCCTTTCACCACAGGGGATTCCTCCAGTGATCATCAAGGCTGGCTGAACCCAGCTGGCTGTGCTAAATTTCCATAGACTTGGGCACTGGGGACAATCTGGCTCATTTGTTAGCATCTGACTTTTTGGCCCAAAGAACAAAATCTCATAAACTGCACTTACAAAAGTCTCAGTTTTTCATGATGTAAGTTTTGTGAAAACTTTTGTCTTTAAAAACATGTATTGTTTTTTTCTTGGTCCAGCTCAATATACATTGACAACATCTCTTTTAGGAAAGAATAACTGTAGAAATTAATTTAAAAAAACCAATACCAAAAAACAAAACAAAAATGATCCAAATGGGAGTGAAGGTAGGGCTAAATCAGCAAGTCACTCAATTTCAACATTTAGTTCCCAAAGCAAATTTTCTAAAGTAAATAAAGGTAAATAGTTTATAATCTATGATCACTTACTGAATTTGGATTCCAGTCTTACTTGAAATCGTTAAATAAAAAAAAAAAAAACTTCTCCTGCTTTAAACTCTTAACTTCAGTTTGGCAAAAGGACCTTGTGTTAACAAAAGTCTATTGTAGCACAAATACAAAAGAAAATTTCCCTAAAATGTACACAAAATTGCAATATCAATAAGCTAGCATAAACAGCTTAATAGCTTTTGTAGCATGTTGCTCCAACCAGGTGAGTTTACTTCTTTATTATTAAATGGGTAAGACACTGGTGACGTGGGCTGAAATAAAAATGATGTAGTGGTTATATCCCGAAGTTATCCATAGTAATTATTACTTAAAAGCTCCAAGGTGGACGTTACAAGACAGAAGTCAAGGGCACAAGACACCAACACTGAAGCAGAAGCAAATAGATCAGATGTGGCTACGTCAGAGACCAGGGTCAAAATCAAATCTCAAATAAAGGACAGAAAGTCCAGTGAGTAAACTGGCAGGATATAGGCCTGAATGACTAAATCGGTAACCAGAAAGGTACATGAGGTAGCAGAAGATGAGGCCCTCCAAAAGGGAAGCCAGGTGACCCTCCAAAAGGAAAGCCAGACAGTGCTTGATTCTAACAAACATAGCTCTGTCTCAGAGTTACTGTCGAAAAAGGGTTTTTGTCTTAATGGACAAATCGTTGAAACTTTGAGCCCAAATAAGCATTTTCTTGAATTAATTATCCTGCAGACTCAGTAGCAACCAAGTTTATTTCTAAACTTGAGTGCTGATATGTATATATTATTGGATGGTATTTTTTTTAAGTGTTGGTAGGTATTTGTTTATCTATTTCTTTATATTCTACCACTAGAGTAGAATAGGAAAATCATCCTTTTCTGTCATGTTCAGGGTTATATCCCCAGCATAAGGTTTAAGATTGGCATATATCAGTTGCTTAACAAATAACTGGTGAATGTGTTAATCGATAGCTTCTTTCTTTTACAATAATGCGTCATTCTTAAAATTATGAATTATGTCTTCAAACACTCTTTTTCATCCAGTTTCAATCTCTATTTTATTACGTATGAAAATTGAACATCTTTATTATAGATAGATTAGCACTACTCAGCAGTAACAGAAGTTAATGCCAAGACAATTTTTCTGTTGGAAACACATCCAAAATTCTACGAGCTTAGAAAGATGAAACAGTGGCATATGGTGTGAGTGGATTTAAGAAGACAGAAGTATAAATTCACAACATCATCTTTTTTAAAAAACAAAACAATATTTTGAAAAGAAATATTTCTATCATAAAACATGAATGCATAATACTAGCAATACTTATTAGCCGGCGGTATAATTTCTAAGAATTTCTATAAATCATGAAGACCATTGTCTTTAGCCTATATAAATTTTGTAATTTTTAGAGGATTATATATTTTGGGAAATCTGTTGTATAATGAGCAAATAATAAATATTACAAATCTGTGATTTAGTACTTGCCTTTGTTTTGGTTCCATATTAGCTTATTATAAAGTAGAGAATGTCTTAAAGATATCCTATGGTGGGAGCTCTTGCTGTGGCTCAGCAGGTTAAGAACCTGACATGGTGCCCATGAGGATGCAGGTTCAATCCCCAACCTCACTCAGTGGGTTAAGGATCCAGAATTAATGCAAGCTGTGGCACAGGTCACAGATGCAGGTGGGATCCCAAGTTGTTGTGGCTGTGGTGTAAGCCAACAGCTGCCATTCCAATTCATCCCCTAGCCTGGGAACTTCCATATGCAACAGGTACGACATTAAACAAAAAGAAGAAGAAAGAAAGAAAGAAAGAAAGAAAGGAAGGAAGGAAGGAAGGAAGAAGGAAAGAAAGGAAGAAAGAAAGAAAGAAATCCTTTGGTAATTGACTCAATACCTATGTCAAGAGAGATTCCCAAACCTAACTTCAAGACTGAATTCAAACCAGTATAGTGGTGTGTTGTCAAGGTGCTGGGTCATGCGAAACAAAACATGGTGAAGGAATCTCCGTCATTCCGACCATTCTGAACGGAACAGTGGCAGAGAGTGGGCAGTCCCTACTGACTGGCTCTACCACCCAACCAAGAAAGTTAAAACGGAACTAAAAAACTCCCCATAAAACACACCACTGCTTACTTTTGGGGTTTTAAAATTAATAAAAAAAAAGAGTATTCCTATTTTCTTGGCAAATACAGAAATAATGGAGAGACAGACCCAGGAGTCACACAAATGCAGATCAAAATGCTGGCTTCATAACAGATTAAAACTGTTTGAGGAACTTAGCACTGTGGTAACAGTGGACTTCTTAACACTGTACTCCAAAAATAAGTGTATCCATCTAGTCACTGAAACACCCTAGAATTTCCCCAAAGGGCCTATGCCTCTAAAATGTATGGTATTCAGAAGCAAAGAAAACCCAGTTGGCAATGGGCAAAAAATAAGGTATTCATTTTATTCAAATTCATCAGTCATCTAAATCTGTCTTTATCCAAGGGAGTAGAGACAGAAAGGGCCCGGGGAGAGGGCCAGGATTACCCTAGAAAAACTTCCTCGTGGGAGGACAAGCGGTTGAAACTGAGAGTTGCCCTCCAATGCCTTCATCTCTTTGGTCTCTTTTGCTAGTTTTCTGGCCTAATAGATAGTTGTGTATTGTTACAGATTAGTTCTTCCTTTTTTGTTTCTTTACTCTTTTCTTACTCTTTCATTCACATCTCTTTCCTTTTTTATCTTTACAATATAAACTTCATTATTAACTAACTTCAAAAATAAATCTGCTCTGCATAGAAATAAATTAGGATACTTAAAAGAATAAGACATCCACATCAAAATGTCTCAGTTAAAACAAAGCTGGGAGAAAGCAACATCATCTACAGTTTAGTAAAAGCAGAAGGGCTTCATTAACTGTTAACATGAAAAAACAGAACTGTTATGAAGGGCAAAAGTATAAGAAGAGCCCCAGAGAGGTTACTGGGAAAACAAATGCTGAGTAAACACTGAAAGATCTTGCCCCCTAAACATCTGTCTTATTATAACAGCCTGGAATATTTTTAAAAAGTCTATGATCAAGGATAATTAGGATTTTTCATGCTTAACTATAATGGGATATATCAGAAATGCACTTCTTCATTATTAAGACAAAGTATCTTCAAACAGTATAAAGTGTTAGATATAGAAAGCTTGTAGCTTTGTAACATCTTATTAGCAAAGATTGCAAATAAAAAGAAATCACTGAAGTCAGAGTGATATTAAAATATCAAGAAAAATTTATCCTACTTTAAAATACCATTTCATCACCTACACATTTCTTTAAAAATATGATTTTAAGTAATCATGACAATATATGCTCTTTAGTATACAGTTTATGTAAAAAGTAAATTTGCTTCCTGACCATGTAACCTTCTTACCTTTGAAGACTCAGCCATCAGACAATAAGCGAAATCTATGCTACCCCAGCTATGCTACGTAATATAAAGTTGCACACTATAAGAACTAGTGACCTCAAAAATTCTTTACCTCAATTCAGAAATTGCAAGATAATTTCTACCATTTAATGTAAACATAAAAATCCCATCTCACTTTTGTACTCAAAACCTGTAGAGCAGGTGAATAAAGCTTGTCAGGAGTCAAATTGGGCAGTAACTGAGGCTGGAGATGAACCAGCTAAGTAAAGGTTAAAGACTGCTGCAGGTCATAAACAGTCAGATATCTGGACCTCAAGTTCCTGAATAGAGGCTCCACAGTTTTAGTTCTTACTAAATTGGAGGAAGCTGAAAATACAAAAAGTAGAAATTTAGCACAAGAAGGCAGAAACAGGGCAAGGCAGGCAGATGTCAGTAGATATAAAATATCCCAGGCAAGCTCTCCCAAGTGTGACTGGCTCTAGGTCTAGATTATTTTTGCTTTGATTATTTTAATATATTTAATAAAGCTCAGGAGCCCAAGACTCATAAATAACTATAGGAAGTGGTTATAGTTAAAGTACAAAAATCCCACAGAAACTCTCACAACTCTTCTCTTTAACAGCTACCACAGACACACAGGCATACCTGTGACCTACAGTTCCTTTTTATTTTCAGAAATAAATTGAATATTCTATTTTAATGCCTGTGCTGCTTTTCTCAATGTGCTTCATTGCCTTCGTGGTCTTTAGATCTTCTACCTTTGATTCTTTTTTCTTTCTTTGGTGTCAGATTTGAGGACAGAATCAAACTTCCATAGATTTAGTCCTTGATTGCTATGGTAGTTTGCTAAGACTTTCATAACAAAGTATCACAAAATTGAGTGGTTTAAACAACAGATGTTTATTGTTTCACAGTTCTGGAGACTAAAGTTTGAGATCAAGGTGCCGGAAGTGTTGGTTCCTTCTAAGAGTTATAAGGGAGAATCTCTTCCATGCCTTTCTATTAACAATCTGTCAATCCTTGAACTGTAGGTGCAATGATATATTTACATGTAGTCCTCCTGTGTGTGTATCTATGTCCAGTCCTATTGAATTAGGGGTCTAGCCCACCTCATCATAACTAATTATATAAGCAACAACTCTATTTCCAGATAAGGTCACATTCTGAGGTATTGGGAGGGTAAGAATAAATCCATAACAACACCTCTGATCATATGGCTTGCATTCAAAACTTGTGAATGAATCTTGTTTTAGACCACTTCATTCAAAGAGTTGCAATTGCTGTAGTCATTATAGAAAACAGTATGGAGATTCCTCTAAAAATAAAAAATAGAACTACCACAGTGTCTAGCAATCCCACTTTTATGTATACATCTAAAGGAATTACAATCACTATCACAAAGAGGTATTTGTACCACCCTATTTGCTTCAGTATTATTCACAATAGTATTCATCCCCCCCATTGATGGATGAATGCATAAAAAAAAATGTGCTTTATATTTACAGTGGAGTACTATTCAGCCATAAAATAAAGGAAATTCTGCTATTTGTGACAACATGGATCGAGCTTGGGGGCATTATGCTAAGTGAAATAAATCAGAGAAAGACAAATACTTTATGATCTTATCATATGCAGAATCTAAAAAAAATCATAAGGACAGAGTGTTGAATAGTGCTCACCAAGGGCAAGGAAGAAGGTGGGAGAAATCAGGAGATGTTGGTTAAAGGGTACAAACTTCCAGTTATAAGAGGAATAAATTCTGAAAAACTAATGTACACCATGGTGACTATAGTTAACAATGCTGTATTTTATACTTGAAAACTATTAGAAGAGTAGATCTTAAGTGTTCTTAACACACACACACACAAACACACAATCATTAACTATGTGAGGTAATAGATGTGTTAACTAACCTTACAGTGGAAATCATTTCACAATATGTCCATATATCAAAACATCAGTTTGTTTACCTTAAACATATATAATGCTATACATCAAATAATCTCAATTAATTTGGGAATAGCCAAGACATGGAAGCAACCTGTCTATTGACAGAAAAATGGATAAAGAAGATGTGCTACATATATACAATGGAATACTTACTACTCAGCCATTAAAAAGAAGGAAGTAATGCTATTTGCAGCAACATGGATGGGCCTAGAGATTATCACACTAAGTGAAGTTAGACAGTGAGAGAAAAAAATCATATGATATCACTTATATGTGGAATCTAAAAAAAGGTGATATAAACAAACTTATTTTCAGAACAGAAACAGACTCACAGACTTTGAAAAACTTACGGTTACCCAATGGGACAGGTGGGGGAGAAGAGAGGTGGACTTGCATATGCACACAGAGGTACATGGAATGACTGGCCAACAGGGAACTGCTGTATAGCACAGAGAACTCTAACCAGTATTCCGTAATAATCTATGTGGGAAAAGAATCTGAAAGAGAATGGATGTATGTACATATATAACTGAAACTCCTGGTTGTTCAGCAGAAATTATCACAACATTGTAAATCAACTACACTTCAATAAAACTTTAAAATGAGGAAAAAAGAGGCAAAACAAACCAACAAACAAACAAACCAAAAACTGATTGCAAAGTAGAATGGAGAATGTTGAGTAACCTGAATAAGAGCTATAAAAGCGATCATAGTTATAAACATTTAAAATTTCATTTCTTAAAAAATAATACTTTATACTCACTATTTCCATTTTTTTTTTACCACCTACTGACTTTTTCCTATTTTTATTTCTGGCTTCATACCTAGTATTTTCACAACAGTGGTCACTTGAAGACTGCCGTCATGTGACTTTAAAGTCTCCAAATTGAATGTTCTGTTCTTGACCTCAGTCTCTTCTCTCTGCAGTGATTTTCATTAGAGACTCAGACTCTCTCTGCTCTAGGACTTTATTACACACAATCTCTTGTCTATTTCTTTATTTCTCTGACCACATACTTTTTATTTTATTGTCTACCTCTCCATCTCTCTTCTGCTTTTATAAATATTTGGTAAATAATTGAATGAACAGATGGACATACAGGTGGACAGACGAATAAACTTCAACTTTATACCCTTTGAAGAACATCTCCCAATTTTTCCCACCTCCTCACCCCTAGTAACCACAATTCTAATCTCTGCTTCTATGTATTCAACTTTTTAGATTTGACCTAGAGAGATCAAACAGTTTTTGTGTGTGTGTGCTTGGCTGATTTCACTTAGCACATTTTAAATTATATTTACAATGTTTTGCCAATTTTGGCTATACAGCATAGTGACCCAGTCATACATACACATACATTCTTTTTCTCATACTGTCTTCCATCATTTTCTATCCCAAGAAACTGGATATAGTTCCCTGTGCCACACAGTACAATCTCATTGCTTATCCATTCTGAACCTAATAGCCTGCATCTACCCACCCAAACTCCCCATCCAAACCACACCTTCCCCTCTCCCCCTTGGAAATCACAAGTCCATTCTCCACGTGTATAGTCTGTTTCTCTCTTGTATATAGGTTAATTTGTGCCATATTTTAGATTCCATGTATGTGATACATGGCACTTGTCTTTTTTTTTTCTGACTTAGTTCATTTAGTATGAGAATCTCTAGTGGCATCCATGTTGCTTTAAATGCTATTATCTCATTCTTTTTATGGCTGAGTAAATAATATTCCATGGTCTATACGTACCATGTCTTCCTAGGTCATTTATCTGTCAATGGACATTTAGGTTGTTTCCATGTCTTGGATATTGTAAAGAGTGCTGCAATGAACATAGGGGTGCATGTATCCTTTTGAATGAAAATTTTGCCTGGATATATGTCCAAGAGTGGGATTGCTGGATCACATGGTAGTTCTATATTTAGTTTCCTGAGGAACCTCCATACTGTTTCCCATAGTGGCTGTACCAATTTATATTCCCACCAACAGTGTAAGAGGGTCCCCTTTTGCCACACTTTCTCCAGCATTTGTTATTTGTAGTCTTGTTAATGACAGCCACTCTAACTTGTGTGAAGTAGTACCTCATTGTAGTTTTGATTTGCATTTCTCTAATAATTAGTGATGTTGAGCATTTTTTCATGTGCCTATTGACTATCCGTATGTGTTCTTTGGAGAAATGTCTATTTAGGTCTTCTGCCCAGTTGTCATTTGGTTTGTTTGGTTTTTTGAGTTGTTTGTATATTTTGGAGATTAAACCTTTGTCGTTTGCATTGGTTGCAATGATTTTCTCTCATTCTGTACATTACCTTTTCTCTCTTTTTTTAACGATTTCCCTTGCTGTGCAAAAGCTTTTGAGTTTAATTAGGTCCCATTGGTTTACATTTTTTATTGTCTTTATTCTAGGAAGTGGATCAAACATATATTTGCTGCAATTTACATCAAAGAGCATTCTGCCTACGTTTTCCTCTAGAAGTTTTATAGTATCTGGACTTACATTAAGTCTAAAATCCATTTTTAGTCTAATTTTGTGTATGGTGTTAGTGAATGTTCTAATTTCATTCTTTTACATGTAGCAGTCCAGTTTTTCCAGCACCACCTCCTAAGAGACTATCTTCCCTCCACTGTATGTTCCTAGCATTTTTCTTTGTCATAGTCCCACACCTTTTTTTTTCTAACTTCAAATTTTCCCATAGTTCTTTGCCTAAGCTTTTTCATTCCTGTGATTTTGCTACTGCCACTCATTGTGCCTAGGTTATCTTTTGCAAATGTATTATTTACTTATGTGATAGTGAAAATTACTTTAAATGTGTTATCAATTATTTGTGGGAAAATATTTCACTGACTATCTGACAGTTTTGTTTCCCAAAAGTCATTAACTTCATTCTGGAAGGAATAGTATTATTTCTACCTCTCAGTAGTTCAGTGGCTGTTCATTTCACACTACTAGTTATATAGGATTTACTTGTAAATTATAGAATCTGATACCTTAAAAAAAACTTCCTTTTCTGACTTATTTGGATATCACCACTCTGAGGCAAGGAAGAAATAATGTATGGTAGGTTTACTAAGTTAAAACATAGTTTACTTTAAAATAATGAAAATGTTTAGATTATAAATGCATATAAAGTTGGGTAAGAGACCAAAATCTTTTAGTTTTTAGTATGTTTACACATAGAAGCTCAAAATTTAAATAGAACAAAAATTTGTATTTTTAATAAATCTTTACAGTTTTTTTTTCAAAATGGCATGTTTCTATTAAATCAATGCCTCTGTTTTTGGTAACACTGAAAATATGGAAAGCTCTTGTGTATAAGATGTATCGTTACTTGTCCTTGGATGAAGACTTTGTTATCTTAAGAAAAATATTTACAATATTAGGAGTTGCTTCTATGGCACAGTGGTTAAGGATCCAGTGGCCCCACAGATGTGGCACAGGTCACAGCTATGGCTCAGATTTGACCCCTGGCATGAGAATTTCCATATGCTACAAGTGTGGGAAAATGTAATAATATTAATATTAGAGAAAGTTTAAATAATTCTCATTCAAGTTGTTTTTAAAAATTATTTTATCTCCTCTCATACATTGCTTATTGGGAAACATGCTCTGGACACAAGACATCAGCATTTTTATTCAAGTTTTCAAAAAGAAAACAGCAATTGAGTTTTATGTCAATTTTTAGTACTGTGGAATTTGCTATAATCAGAAAATGCATAGATAATTTTTAAATAAACTTTTCATTTAGAGCAGTTTTAGATTTACAGAAAAATTGCTAAGATAGTGCAGAATTTCATATTCTTTATAGTCCCCTCTATAAATAATGTCTTACATTAGCATGTTATATTTGTTATAACAAACAAACCAATTTGTTATTATTAACTAAAGACCATTATTTATTCTGATTTTCTTCCTTTTTACCTAGTGTCTTTTTTCTATTCCAAGATAACACAATCACATTTTGTAGTCATAGCAAAATGTACTTGGGCTCCCCTTTTACTGTGGCAATTTCTTAGACTTCCCTGGTTTTAATGATACAGAAGTCAGTTGAGGGGTACTGAATAAATTTTTTTTTTTTGTCTTTTCAGGGCCACAGTCATGGCATATGGAACTTGCCAGACTAGGGATCGACTGGAGGTATAATCACCAGCTTATGCCACAGCCACAGCAATGTGGGATCTGAGCCACATCTGGAACCTACACCATAGCTCACAGCAATCCTGGATCCTTAAACCACTGAGCAAGACCAGGGACTGAACCTGCATCTTCATGGATACTAGTTGGGTTCGTTATACCACTGAGCCACAACGTGAACTCCTGAACTAATACTTTTATAAATGTCTTTCAGTTGTGATTTGTATTTTTTTCATGGTTAGATTATGTTTTGGATTTGGGGGATAACAATCACACATCACATGCAGGGTACAACTATTAATGTTGACCTTGTTCCATCCAGCTAAGGGTGAACGAGTTTGACAGCTTTTCTACTGAAAAATTACTCTCCCCCCCCCAATCACTGACCCACCAACAACGCTGACTTTCCATACTGTATTCTCTGGAAGAAAGTCTCCAGGCACAGCCCACATTAAGGTCTATGGGGGTAATGCTCCACGTCATTAAAGGTAGAGGGTCTACATAAGTAATTTGGAATTTTTCTGTGTGGGAGATTTGGCCATTCTCCCTCATTAAGTTTATTTATGCAGTCATTTATTTCTAACTGTATAAATTTGTGGATATTTATTTTTTACTTTATAATACAATGACACTTTATTTATTTTGTTGCCCAAAATGATCCATCTTAGACCACTGGATGCTTTCAGTTAGCTCCTGTGTACTTTGACTTATCCTTATAATTGTTATTGTTCTTAGCATTTCCCTACTTTCTGGCATGCTCCAAAATGATCTTTTATATTTTCTGTCTCAATCCTAGAATGAAACATTTTTTTCCAAGAAGCCTTGATCTGAGTGCTAGATGTGATTGCTCATTGTTATTAGGGTGTTGTTGCTTCTAGGACCCCTTAGGTGACAAAGCAAGATTTCACATGTGTGATATAACATAAATATTATATATTATATATTTTATATATGTATATGTATTATATAGTTCTATATGTAAACATATGTATTACATTACATATATGTAAACATTTGCAAACATATATGTCATATATATATGTATATGTATTATGTATATATTTCTATATGTAAACATTTGTATCTATATTAAACTAAACATGAGTTCAAACTGGTGTCTTCCACTCTAATATACTATCCACTGGATTATTTTAGCCTCCTACTCTTGCTTTTCTGTAACGTCCCAAATAAACAGTGAGAAATCTGGCTCCCACTATCTGTCATTCGTTAATTTAATTCCAGTATACATGCATAGTAGTATCAGAACTTTTAATTTGTAGCCCCACAGGAATTAGCTTTATCCATTAAAATACAGGGCCTCAATTGGGAGAATCAATGGCTAGGAGCCTGGGTCATCTGGAGATGAGCTGGATCATGGGAGGCATCTGCCTTGCCTCTTATGACCTAGCTTTGGAAACCCTCAGCATAGCTCTTGGGGCATTCCATAACTTACAAGCCAATCACTAAAGTCAGCCCATATTCAGGAGGGGAGGCATAAATCCCCACCTGTCAATGGGAGGAGTAATAAAGAATCTGTGCGTGTTTACCAAACCTCCGCAATGATTTTAATAGATTTTTGAAAAATACCTTCAGTACATCTCATTACCTGGAATTCCTACTTTTCTATTTTTCCCTTAAAACAGCTTAAGTACAAAATTAATAATACTCAAAATTTTAAAACACAGAAAACTATAAAAAAGATTACCACTGATTTTTATCTCCCTGAGGATTCACAAGCAACAGGTTTCCTGTTTTTTTATTCTGTCTTTTTGGGGGGTGCACCTATGGCATATGGAAATTCCCAAGACAGGGACAAAATCAGAACTGTTCTACTTCCAGCCTACACCACAGCCACAGGAACGCCAGATCCAAGTCGGGTCTGTGACCTATACCACAGCTCAGAGCAATGCCAGGTCCTTAACCCACTGAGCAAGGCCAGAGATGGAACCTGTGCCCTCACGGATACTAGTCAGATTCATTTCCACTGAGCCACCATGGGGACTCCATCCTGCAGTCTTTTTGAGACAATGTTTTTCATTATTTGTGTTTTGTTTTAATAGAGCTTCATATAATTATCCTTTTAAAAATTTATTTTGCTTTTGCCATTTAGTATCGTTCTGCCAGCATTTTAACGCCATCACAAAGATTTCATATGCAATATTCAGGTGACATTTAAAGTCCATTAAATAAAAATAACTTGGTTTAGTGAATAATTCCCGGGCGATTGAAAGTTAAAGTCATTTTCATTTTTTCTTTCTTTTTATGGTCTACTTGGGGCATATGGGACACATGCAAGTTCCCACCACAGCCACAGCAACACTAGATCCCAGCAGCATCTGTGACCTACACCACAGCTTGCAGCAATGTCAGATCCTTAACTCACTGAGCAAGGCCAGGGATAGAATCCACATCTTCACGGACACTATGTCAGACTCTTAACACATTCAGCCACAACGGGAACTTCAGTTATCTTCCTTTCTAATGCTGTTTTCCAAAACATCCTTTATTAACTTGAAAGTGGGATGTCCTTATTTTTTTATGATAGGTAAAATTATGCTTTATGTAGTTTATTTACATGTTGCTTTCTAACCACCTTGACTATTATTAACCTTAGAAAACTTTCCCAGATCAAAGGGTTTAAAATTTTTAATTCTTATTTTCAATTATTTATATTTTTATAATTTTTAATCCCAATGAAATTTCAGTATCAGGTGAGAGATTCAACATTCATTGATTTCCAAAACTGTCTAGTAATATCTTTTATTGTTAATACCCCTAAGATTCTACACCTGAATATTTGCTAGTTTTATTCTTCCTGAGAAGGAAAAGTACTAATATCATTTCTTAAGACAGGAAGATTTCAGGTTATTGCAAGGAAGGCATTTCTGTCATTTGTTTTCCTTTCATTTTAAAAAGAAAACCAGAAATCATTTTGGCAGCCAATATTGATTCTGTTATCAAAAAGAAATCTACAGAAGGCTGTCTACTGTTGTTTCAGTTAACATAAGTACCACTTAGAAAATTCTGATCACAAGCTATCATTAGTTTGGGATCATGTTAACAATTATAAATATACATTCTGGAATACTTAAGAGAAAAAAAAATCCCTTTATTTCTACGCTATTAAAATGATTCAAACTAGTATATTTATTAAGGGAGTAAAATAGTGAAATGAATTGATTTTTACACTGAGGTGACAATAGGTATACTCCATAGGACATGGACAGGATGAACAAAGTATGGAAAATGTAAAAGCAAGTACCCAGATTACCTTGTTTCATTTACAGTTGACCTCTGCAAATGAATTTCTATCATTTCAGGATATCTCTTTCCCTTAATGGTTTTCTATTTAGGTTAATTTAAAAGAGATAGCTTTCATGAAGATTAAAGATATATGTTGAATCTAAGTGCACATGTTAAAATGGACACTTGTTCTTACTATTATATTTTCTTTCTCTCTAAATTATGAGGTAAAGTATTTGAAGAATTGATCCTACAGAGAAGTTAATAAAGTCTGGGCTGCTTTTGTGCATGAGGAAAGATCTTACTATATTTTAGGTACATGAAATTTTACAGATATATTAACTTTTCTGAAGGGATATTCTTTAGTGTGTGTAACTAAGACATAAAAAAACTGCAAGATTATGCTTTAGTATGGCCATCATTATCAATAAGTTTAATCAATTACATTTTTTTCTAAAGCCCAGTCTTCCACAGCTGACAGTATTATTTAAGATATATAATATAGTACAACAGTTCTGAGCTGCTAAGCTCAAATAAAATGTATTTCAAAAGGGTAATTATGTTTCCTGAAAGAGACATTTTATCCTCTGTTAATTAAAGAAAAGTTATTTTGAGATGATAAAATAAATTTACAATAGATTTTAAACAGATGACACAGATAAGGCTAAATGTATAAATACATCCAACATTCTAAAACTGTAAAAACAGCATCATTCCAAAGAAGTGTTAAATGCATTTTTAGGCGAAGTATAAGTTTGGAAGAGAGTAAATAGTTAGTCATGTAAATGAGGTACAGGATTTGAAATTAACTGAGTTCTAGAAATCTTTGTTGAGTATGTCATCAGATATCAGAGAAAAAAATTACACTATATCTTATAAATGCATGCATATAAATCTGGCCACTTTCTCTTAGAATCACCTCCAATGTTTGCAGAGCCTGTAACAAATGGAGCTCCTGTACAAATGGAGCCCAAATATCATATGTTAGAACATTTAAAATTTATAAATAAATTTTTCAAATAGATAAAATATCATTAAAAATCCAATAAATAAAATGTCTTAACCTCCTGCCTTGATAAAGATACTTTTGTTATGATTTTAACCAAGAGAGTGGAAGACCTATAATACAAAAATGTAAAATATTGATGAAGGAAATTGAAGATTCAAAGAACTGGAAAGATACATTGCGTTCTTGGATTCAAATAATTAATATAATTAAAATGGCCACAGTACCCAAAGTGATCTACAAATCTAATGCAATCCCTATTAAAATACCCAGGGTATTTTTCACAGAACTAGAACAAAGAATCATAAAACTTATATGGAACTACAAAAGACCCTGAATTGCCAAAGCATTCCTGAGAGAAAAGAACAGACCTAGAAGTAGAATCCACCCAGACTGCCAACTATACTACAAAGCCTCAATAATCAAAACAGCACAGTACTGGCACAAAAACAGGCCCATAGGTCAATGGAAGAGAATAGAGTCCAGAAATAAATCCAGGCACCTATGGTCAATTAATCTACACAAAGAAGGCAAGAATATACAGTGGAGAAAAGACAGTCTCTTCAATAGGTAGTGCTGGGAAAACTGCATAGCCACATGTAAAACAATGAGATTAGAACATTCCCTCACACCATATACAAAATAAACTCAAAATGGATAAAAGACCTAAATTAAGACATGAACCCATAACATAAAACTCCTAGAAGAGAACATAGGTAGAGTACTTTGACATAAATTGTAGCAATATTTTCTTGGATCCCTGTCCTAAGGCAAAAAAATTAAAATAGAAGTGCAGTCGAGAAAAGACAGTCTCTTTAATAAGTGGTGCTGAAAAAACTGGATAGCTACATATGGTGGAATGAAATTAGAACATCCTCTAAAACCATGTAAAAATTAAACTCAAAATGGATTCAAGACCTAAATGTAAGGCTGGATACTTTAAAACACCTAGAGGAAAACATAGGCAGAAAACTCTTTGACATAAATTGCAGCAATATTTTTTGGATTTGTCTCCTAGAAGAATGGAAATAAAAATAAAAATAAACAGGTCAGACATAATTAAACTTAAGAGCTTTTGCACAGCAAAGAAAACCGTCAATGAAATGAAAACACAGCCCATGAAACACAAGAAAATATTTGCAAATGATGTGACCAACAAGGCATTAATATCCAAAATAAACAAACAGCTTATACAATTAATTATCAAAAAAAATTCAATGAAGAATGGGCAGAGGACTTGAATGGATTTTTTTTCAAAAATACAGAGATGGTTAAGAGGCACATGAAAAGATGCTGGACATGGCTAATTATTACAGAAATGCAAATAAAAACCAAAGAGGTATTATTTCACACCTATCACAATGTTTATCATCAAAAATTTTACATATAACAAATATTGGAGAGGATGTGGAGAAAAGGTAACCCTCCTTTGTTGTTAGTGGGAATGTAAATTGGCGTGACCACTATGGAAAATAGTATGGAGTTTCCTTAAAAATCTAAAAATTGAGCTGCTATTTCATCTAGCAATTCCACTACTTGAGATATATCCAGAAAAAATAAGAACATTATTTCAAAAAGAGACATGTAATTTTCATAGCAGAACTATTTATACTAGTCAAGACATAGAAGCAAGCCAAAGGCAGATGACTAGATTAAGATGATGGAAACGAACTATTACTCAGCCATAAAAAATGAAATGCTACTATTTTCACCAATGTGAATCATCCTAGAAAATATTAACTATAGTAAAATAAGCCAGACAGAGAAATACAATTACTATATGCTATTACTTATATATGGAATCTAAAAAATAATACAAAATAGAAACAGATTCACAGACATAGAAAACTAACTTGTGGTTACCAAAGGGGAGAGGAAAGGGGGGAAAGGAGAAATTAGGATTATGGGATTAACAGACATAAACTATTACACATAAAATAGATAGGCAACAAAGATATATTGTCTATCACAGGAAATTATGCCCATTATTGTGCAATAATCTATGTTGGAATATCATCTGCAAAAGTACAGAATCACTATGCTGCACACCTGAAACAAACACAATACTACAAAATAACTCTACTTCAGTCAAAAAATAAATAATAAAAGTACCATAGAAAACTCTGAAACAAGTTAAATTAAATTATTTTGTTTAGGCTTCACATATGGTTCTAAAAATGCAAAGGGATGAAAATCCACTATTCAAATCCAAGGGGAGGTAGGGGGATAGGATAGAGGACTCACACAAAGTCATCTCAACGGTATTAGTAATTTCCTAGTTAAGCTGGATGATGGTTTTACATGTGTTTACTATCTTGCTCCAAAACTTACAAATAATTCTGTGTACATCAAATACTACACAGTATAAATACACTTATAGGCCCTTTTGACAATATTGTCTCCTCAGAGTAGAACCTGTCCTGCCCAGGTAACTAGAGTTCCGCACATGTTCAGATCATTAAACTCTTGCATTTCTGTAGCTCCCTTTGCCTAGAAAGCAGATTGACACTCTGACATGTGTTTCCTGATGTCACTTCTAACAACAAGCTTATTTTTTAACTTTGTTTAGTTAACACTGGCAGTTACACTTCATCCATTCTCTTCCAGGGGGAAAGGATTTTAAATGTGTTTGTGTATCTTCTGGGTGCCAGAAATTACCTGACATTTCCATTTAGTTCATTAAATCATTAATCTTATGCAAATGTTTTGAATGTAATATTAATGACCCCTGTGCCTAGGGATTAAAAGTGTTGGTTTTGAAGCCAGACTTTCGAGTTTAAATTCCATCTTCATCGCTAACTAGCATTGTAACCTTGGGCAAATTAGCCTGATTATATTTCCATTTTCTCATTTATAAAGAGTTGGTAATTAAAAAAAAACCTATTCATAGAGATATCCTGTAGTTAAAGGAGTTTATAAATTTCAGCCACTTAAAAGAGTGGTGGATATATAGTAAGTTTTTAGTTCATGTTAGTTATTTATTTTGTGCATGTTATTTATATTCTAAAAAATCTTGTAAAGAGAAATATTTAAAAATTTTGAAGAAAGGAGAATAGTTAAAAATTATTACAAAATGATGGACCTCAAAATCATTATCCTGAGTGAAAGAAGCCAGTCACAACATACTATATATTTGAATGATACCACTTATATGAAATGTCTAAAAAATACAAATTTATAGACAAAAAGCAGAACAGTGCTTTCCTAAGGCTCTGGGTAAGAGCAAGAATAACAAAATGGAGGTGATGCAAATGTTTTAAAATTGGATTATGGTGATGATTGCACAGTTCCATACATTTATCGAAATCATTGAATTGTACATCTATAAAGTTTTTCTGAGGAATAGTTTCATAATTTTCCTTTAATAGGACTTTTTATCAGGATGGATAAAATATGATTAAGCTTTCATATTTGAATGTAGTCAAAAATCCAGCAATACACCGTTATGTGAGAGGCTAAGACTGTGTCATACATCACTTTGGGAAAAGTTGATTGTAATGCCTTGCTGTTTAAGAATGTAGTATATCTTTCTAATTAAAAAAGAAACAGAATTGGAGAAAGGGAGGTATATAAGTTTAAATGAACACTAAATTAAATTTTTTTCCCATTGTATGTTTTCGTCTCTACTCAACTCAATTTACAAAACCAATAACTTTGTCATCCAGAGAAGAAATATTACAACATTGCTTTGAGAAAAAAAAATTAGCCACAGTGCCATTCAAGTGATATATTATCTAAGAGAATTTAGTAAGAGCCATGAAACATAAGAGGTAATTCTAACCTCTGAATATTAAAACACACATACACCAAACCCCTAAAATAAAACAAGAAAAAATAAAAATAAGTATTATATTTGAATTTCTGTCATATAAATTACAAAACAAAATTCCTAACCATTCATTTCCATTAAAAATCCAACTACTGTTGCAGAAACAACTTGGACACTGGGCCTCAGACAAGATTTCACTTGGTTCATTACAGTCTGCTTTCTCATTTACTAACTTTTATTCAAGTTTCTTCACTTTCTGACATACCACATTTTGCAACATGTTGATACTCACTTGGAAATAATTGTTTTCCTAGATTCTAATGATGTCTACGCCAGTAACTGCAAACTCACCGAGAATACAGAAAATGTGTATGCACAGTACAAAATTCTTCCAATTAGGACAGCTATTTTAATTGGCAAATTTGCTGTCAAGTAGCATGACTATTGCATTATATTTGAATCTGAACTCCATGTAAATGTAGATGTTTAAGAGTTTATTACAGAATTTGCATCAGAGTTGAAAGATAAAGTTGTTCATGTATTTGAGAAAAATAAATCTGATTCAATTTAACATTATTACTTCCTTAAACTACTTGAGCAGTGTAGCAAACTGGTTAAGTCTATCAGCTCTGAAATTAGAAATGAGTAAGAATTCTAGCTATTCTTTTGACAAGTCATGTGATATTAGACAAAGTTCTTAACCCACCTGAGCCTAGTTTTTTTGTAAAATGGGGATAACCAAAGTATATATTGGTTGGGTTG
Organism: Catagonus wagneri; assembly: GCA_004024745.2. Classification (NCBI taxonomy): domain Eukaryota; kingdom Metazoa; phylum Chordata; class Mammalia; order Artiodactyla; family Tayassuidae; genus Catagonus; species Catagonus wagneri. The sequence continues at coordinate 14,371,689 of PVHT020000034.1, read as the reverse complement.
CTTAAAGGTTAAATGAAATGATAAACATCAACCACCTAGCACAGCGATTATCGGATAGCTAAGTTCTCAATGAATTGTAGATGCTATAATAACCCAGTCGAGGAGAAGGAAAATGTCCCAAATGCCTTAACTCAATGCTGTACATTATAGACTCAATAAATATCAATAAATTTAATTTTTTCTCTTTTAAAATATATTTCAATGGATTTTAATTCCATCTTTGGATAAAATATGTATCTTCTTGACCTTACATTCACATTATTTTGCACCTGGCTTCAGAATTCTCTCTGCAGATATAATTTGCAGGTCTTTCTTTTTTCCTTCCACAGTGGCTCCTCTTTGAACCTTTGTGGATGGGATGATGCCGATAGTGGTCAAGGTTTTTAGAAGCAGGAGCAGCCACAACATTTCCTCATACCACGGAAAAATTATTTTTTCTCATTAGTTATGTTGATGGACCATCTGTGACACAGAACTTGCAAAGTCTGATTTTACCCTACTAGCCTAATCAAGTTCTCAGTGCCAACACTGATCTCCTTTCCTCACCAGGAGTTTAGATGATTAGCTAATACTCACACAGACAACAGTGAGACTTCATGACAATCGCAGTTATCCCCTAAGGATTGTATTTCTCATCTAGCTATTCAGACTTGGTAACTGTTACACCTTGCAGTTTCTAGTTACACCTTGGAATTTCTAGTCACCACTTTTTACTTAGGATACTTACAATCTTAGCTGTCTTCAATATCTGTCTCTGAACTCTACAAGTGCAAATCCTTAACAATCCCTCGATACCAACACCACTACACACACAGTTACCAGCCTCACTGTGGCAAAAGGAGAAACACAGAAACTGAAGTGGTCTAAAATTAAGATCTTCATTTGCTTAGCCATAGATGGGATGAAAATTCACATTATTTGCTGATACAGAGTCCATCTCAGCCAAACAGTAAGACCAAACCCCACAAGTTATGAAATTCGGTAGAATGTCATATAAGGGTTGCCTGTTACATCTCATGATCCTAGAACCGTTCCCTTATCAAAATTGTTGTGACTTCCAAAGAAATCAGGAAGAATGAGAAGCCATCTTCTATGTCTACGAGAGAGGGAAGAGCCCCCCCACTGCCTCATTCTAAATAAGGAAGAATAACCATCTATGACCTTTTTTTTTCCATAAAGTTTTGTTAATCCTATCTCACCTAAACTGCAGAGAGATCTAGATGAAGATGGAGACTCTCTTAATAAACTGAAAAGAAATAATAAGTTGCCCCCAAGGCAGAGAGTGAGGGCTCCTGAATAGGTTTGTATGAGGAATTACTGTTCTCATCTTTTTCTGTCAACCAGAGTGTTTTTCAAGACTATCTGCTTAGCTTCAAGAAATTAAGAATGTTTATCTTCCCTATAGAGCACAAAGTCAGAAAAGAGTAGAGGAAAAAAGATCAGTGGAAAATAAATACGTGGATACTGGATTTAGATCCTAAAAGTACTGTGTGTATTGATTATTGTTACAAAATTACTATGTAACTATAATAGATAGTGGGAAGGTAGGTAGAGAGACCGAGATAGGTAATTATTGCTGGAAAAATTGAACTTTTCTCTTGTGATTTTAAAATGAATTATCTTAAATAATTTCCTAAACATGAATTTCCATGTTGGCACATTTACCATCATTTTACCAAATTACAAGTGTCACTCTTCATGAACAAACTTGAAAAGCATTTTTAACTTTGTCACTAGTGACCTGGAATCTTCAGGCTGTCCTGTAACATTCCTTCAACTGTCACCAGATAATATTATACATAATATTTGGAAAATTTAATCCTTTAAAATATACCCTGGAACACTATATGATACTTTAACATGGCTTTGAGTTTATTAAACTCTCACATAGGCCTTTTGGGATCTGAAAGTTATACTTAAAGAAATTTTAATGATTTATATTCTTTCTCATCATATAAAGTCCTAGTACACATGATGTACAGAAGCAATAAACCTCATTTTTTGCACAAAATTAGTTAAGACTTTTCCCTAAAGAAAACTCTTCCTTTTGAGTAATTAACATTCAGAAATTCTAGAGTTCACCCTATTGGCTACTTCTATGATTTTGTGTTTTCCTTCCAAAATCACTTAGATTTTATTCAACTATCCACACTTCTCTCCACATAAATAAGGATAAAAAATACTCCTATTTAAAACATCAGGAGTTCCTGTTGTGGATCCGCAAATTAAGAACCACACTAGTATCCATGAGGATGTGGGTTCAGTCCCTAGCCTTGCTCAGTAGATTAAGGATCCAGCATTACTGCAAGCTGCAGCCTAGGTTGTAGATGTGGCTTGGATACCACATTGTTGTCTGTGGCATAGGCCAGCAGCTGCAGCTCCGATTTGACCCCTAGCCTGGGAACTTCCATATGCCACAGGTACGGTCCTGAAAAGAAAAATAAATAAAACATCAGGCAGTAGATTGTGATGAGACTAGGAGAGTCATGCTGATCCCACTTCTCTCCGAAGCAACTGATTAATTGATTTAGGTTTGAGTATGTGATTCTGATCAGTGAGATATAAGGACAAATCTGAAGAGACTGCTAAAATGAGTCCCTCCCTCCTAAGAGACAACCCTTCTGTACTTTGGCTATTGTGCTATTTAGATATGACACTTACAACTGCTGAAATCAGTTAAGGATAGAGCCATGTAAGAGAGGAGGGTTGATCTCTGACATACTAGACCTGGAGCCTATATATTTTCTTATATGAAGCAATAATTTTCTGTAATATTTAAACCAGTTTCAGATGGGCTTTTATTATAATTTAAAAATCCAATTCTTTGACCTTTATAATGCAGAGGAAAGGCTACTCAAATTGCAAACACTCAAGAGATTACAGTTAGGTTAGCTGTAGCAGAAAACAAATTGGATGATGGAAGCGAACATTAGCTATAATTAGAAACTCAAAGCACACTTGGAAAATTCAGTAAAGCTACAATTTGTAAGTGTTTACATCGCTTTGGTTTCAAACTAAAAGTTAAGAAGCTACAGGAATACCTATATTGTGGTATGGAGATGATAATAAATTATTTGATTTATTAACCAAAAATTTATTGAGGTCAATTCTCATTCAATAATTTATATCAAGAATTAAATAACATTAGATTTAACATTCAGATTAGAATTTAGACTATAATTTTCCAGTACTCAGCATTTTAGTCTAGTTGGAAAATATGAACCATTCATTTAATACAATAACAAACAAAGTGCTATCAGATTACAATTACTCCAACATGTGTAAATGACTAGAAATGTCGTGAGAGTGCAGGGTTGTCAATGAGAGAAGCAGAAGTCTGTGAAAGTGCTATGTAAGGGGTATATATTATACAATGGCAAATGAAACATTCACTACGATTTAAAATACATGATATGAAGGTGAAAAAACCAGAACACTTATGATAGTATCTCATGATACAGGAGGGCTTCTTGTTTCTACAGATAAAATCAATATTCTCCCAACCATACAACCTATCGTTTCTCTATTTTCTTGGTTTACTAGAGTCAGTTTCCTGAGTTGTTTCAGTTCTTCTTCCATGGTATCTTTCATTACTCCTCTGTTTCCTCTACAGAAAATATTCCACTAAAAAAAGATTCCTAACTAGGATTGATATTTCCACTCTGTATGTCTTTCGATCTATTTTCGAGTAAGCTTCAAAATTATATTTCCAAAATTCTGATCTCAGCCTATTTATTTCTGTTCAGAACATCCTAAGGAATCCCCATTGCCAGCAGGAAAGGATATAGAGATTAAAATCATTATTCCTTCTCTTGAATTCTTTAGAGTCCAGTAGGAAATTAAAGAAAAACACAAACATAGGTACAATAAATTATTAAGAGGTTTCTTATAGAAGCTTACTTCTAGTAGAAACGGTCTTTGTGACTGACCAAATTAAAGCCTTTAACCAGACAAAATTCTTTATTAACCCTCTCTAAAGAAAGTATTTTGCATTTCTTCATCACCACACCTTTCCATAAGACATTTCTCCTCACTGGAAAATTCATTCTACCTAATTTATTCATTAATCTTGATATCCTTCAAGACTTATTTGGAGTTTAGCTTTCTATTCATTTTATAACCTCTTATTCACAAAATGGATTCAACAGGACTCTTTCTAGGCATTCCCTGTGCTAGACAGCATTGCACTTTAGAGAACAGCTTATTCTATTTATAAACAGCTTGAAATATCAGCATGAACTTGCTTAAATGGAACCAAAGTGAACTTTTCTCTGTTAGTGTTAGAAGGATATTATAATGCAACATCAAATAAAATAAGTTTTCTTATACATAACATTCATTCACATATCTGAAAATATAATGACATCCCTGTATTTTTTTTCTACAATCAATAGAAACTATCAATAACAGAATTGTTTCTCAAATGACAATCTTTCTATACTCTTCACCATTTTATTTTTATTGTAGGAATTAATTATGGTATTGTTAACATTTCCACTAAAATAATAATAGTTCCAGGACATCTGCTTTTGACTATGGCAGGTGAGCTTATGTTGCCACAGCTGTTTCAAACATGACGAGTAGGAAAACTCAATAAAGTAGTTTATTTGCCACCTATTTTAAGACTTTGGTTTCCTAAGAAAGCAAAGGACTTAAGGAAGAAGATCAAAGACAGAAATAAAATATATCGGGAATTCCCGTAGTGGATCAGCGGTTAACAAACTCAACTAGCATCCATGAGGACATGGGTTCAATCCCTGGCCTTGCTCAGTGGGTTAAGGATCTGGTGTTGCGGTGAGCTGTGGTGTAGGTCGCAGATACAGCTCGGCTCTGGTGTTGCTGTTACTGTGGCATAGGCTGGCAGCTACAGCTCCAATCAACCCCTAGCCTGGGAACCTCCATATGCTGTGCGTGTGGCCCTAAAAAGACAAAAGACATTATCATATTGAGTGAAGTGAGAAAGACACACATCATACAGTACTTATATGTGGAATCTAAAAATGTGATACAAATGAAGCAATAGATTCACAAACATAGAAAACAGTTTCCAAAGTGTATGGCAAAGAGCTAAATTAGAAATTGGGGATTAATATTTACACACTACCATATATAAAATAGGTAACTAACAAGGTCCTGCTGTATAGCACAGGGATTATAATAAACATCTTGTAGTAGGCTATAATGGGAAAAACTGAAAAAAAAAATAAACACACACAATGAGAAAGAATAAATAAATGGCCAATATTAAGAATGATAAGGGAAATGGAAATGTACAGACTCACAAAATTTCAAACGTTTATGAGGTCACTATAAACAAAAGCACATGAAAATTTGAAAATTTAAGTGAAATTGACAAATTTCTCGGATAACACAAATTATGAAGATTAACCCAAGAAGTACTAAAAAAGTCTAAAGTGTGAATTCTATTAGGGAATTAAATACGCAATTTAAACCTTCTTATAAAGGAAACTTTAGATCGAGATTACATGAATTATTAATCCTCCCAAACACTGATGTGAAGAAACATTTATAGAAAGAATATTACCAATATTCTTCCAGAGAATTAAAAAAGACAAAGTAATGCCCATATTATTTTCTGAGGACAACATATTTTGATCAAAATCTGACAAGAATAGTATAAGCAAGGAAAACTTCTGGTATACCTCTCTCATAAATGGAGATGTAATCATCCTAAACAAAAGAATAGTAATCGAAATTCAGTAAAGTATAAAACAAATAATATGTCATATCTGAGGCTGGTGTATTTCAGAAGTACCATCCATTAGAAAAATATTTCAGTGCAGAACAACACATTCATTGAATGAAGTGGAAAGATATGACTGTTTCAATAGACTCAGAAAAGTGTTTAATAAATTCCATCACCCACTCATTATCTGTTAAAAGACTTTGCAAATAAAGGTTGCAAAAATGTCTTATTCCCTTAAAAGGAACCTCGAGAAAAACACCTATAGCAATTATTATACTTTCAATATGATATACTGAAAGTATATCATATTCAATCACAGATCAAAAAAAGAATCAAGATTCATTAACAGTATTTGCACCTATATCTTGCCGAAAGTCCTAAGCAGTCAAGTAAGCAGGAAAAAATACAAAGAGGTGTAAGTTAAAGAAAATAAGACATAAAATCAATATTCACAATTTTATTGTAAACACAAAAATTCAAAATAATCTACAAATAAACTAAATGAATAGGTGAATTTATAAAATTAAGGTTATTGCATACAAAGGCAAAAGTTAAATATTTGAAATTATTTTTATATAGCAGCTATTTATATATAACATTTAAAATGTATCTTTAAATATTAACGATTATAGCAAAGTATCAAATATCTAAGAAGAAAAATAACAAAAGAATGTTATACTTTACTGTTTACCCCAAAACAGTAAAATAAAACATTTTTTAAAATTAATGAGCTTCCTCTTATCATGTTTATTGACAGGAAGAAACAATATTATAAAAATATTCTCCCAAATATGTCTCAAATTAATGCAGTCACAATCAGAATCCTAGAAAACTTGCGTACATGGTGTGTGTGAAAAATGAAAAGACAACTTTAAATTTTATTTGAAAAGACAGGATTGGCCAAAATGGCAGCATTAGGAAGACCCTGAACTCACCTCCTCCCTCAGGCACATCAATATTATAATTATCTACAGAACAACCATTTATCAATAAGAATGACCTGAACACTAGCAGAATAGATCTTCTAAACTAAAAATATAAAGAAGTGAGACAGGTAGGAGGCAGAGACACAGTATAGTTAAGACCCATAACTCCAGCTGCATAATTAACCTAGAAATGGGAGGATAATTACAATTACAAAGGCTTTTCTTAGGAAAGCCCCTTTTGCTAAAGAGTCAACCCCACTTTGGGTTCCCCAGACTTGGGCCCCTGCAGCAGGAAGATGAGCCCCCAGAAAGTTTAGTTCTAAAGGTCAATGTGGTTTATTTTCAGGAGAGCCAGAGGGCTGTAAGAAACAGAGACTTTAATTTTAAAGAGTGTAAACAAAATCTCACACTCCAAGATCCAGGGGAGAAGCAGTAAACTTAAAGGAGCCTGAGTCATATCCATTTGCTGATCTTGAAGAGCCTCCCAGAGAGTAGGAGGCAACTGGGACTCTGGGGACATATATACAGGCAGTACACTTTTGTGGGAGCTCATCCTACCACAAGGACATTGATGTTAGCAAGCAGTATTTTGGAATGCTCTAACTTAAACATTGATGTTAGCAAGCAGTATTTTGGAATGCTCTAACTTATAAGCATCAGGACCAGCTTCGCCACCATCCAATGACCACTAGTCCTGGGACATATCAGGCCAGGCAGTACAGCTGGGCAGGGACATTGTCTGACCCACAAGATGGCAAGCTGCAACAGGACCCCTAACCAGAGTCCCCAGCCACCCTAGGAACCTGTCCCTCTCCCCGCCACCAGCAGGCAGACACTAAATCAGGGACTCCAATGGCCCAAACTATCAGTGGGAGGAAACAAGGTCTGGGATATGCCAACCAAGTCAGGAACCAGATAAATAAGACAATTACAAAATTATAAAGAGATCAATCTAACCAGAATATATAGTAATTGTTAATATACATGCATCCAACATAGGAGCACACAGATATCAAAAGAAATATTAAAGACATAAAGAGAAAAATAGACAATACCACAGTAACAGTAGAGTGCTTTAAGATCCGACTTACACTAAAGGACTACCCAGAGAAAAAATTATGAGAAAACACTAGACTTAACCCATTAAACCAAATGAAGTTAATAGCTTTTTACAGAACATTTCATCTGAAAGCAACAAAATACACATTCTTTTCAAGTGCACTTTGAACATCTTTCAGAACAGATAACATGCTAGGCCATAAAACAAGTCATAATAAATTTAAGAAGACTGAAATTATATAAAGTATCTTTCCAAACACAATGCTATGATAATAGAAATTAACAAAGAAAAATCTTCAAAAAAAAAAAAACACAAACACATAGGGATTAAAACAAATATGCTACTAAACAACCAATGGATCACTGAAGAAATCAGAATGAAAAACAAAAAACACCTGGAGAGAACTGAAAACAAAAATATAAGATCCAGAATCTATGGGATGCAGGAAAAGGAATTCTAATAGGTAAGTTCATAGCCATAAAGGCTTACCTCAGGGAACAAGAAAAATCCAATATAAATAATGTAACCTTATGACTAAAGAAACTATAAAAAGAACAACAAAACTTAAAGTGAAAAAATAAGTATCAGAACATAAATAAAACATAGATTAAAAAACCAATACGGATACAAAATCTGTAAAATTGACTTGTGATGATTTATGCACACCTATAATTGAAAGAAAATCCATTAAGAGAAAAAAAATAAAATACATAAAATAAATAAATAAATAAATGAAGTTATGTAAAAAAAAAAACCTATACAATTAAGAGGTGGTTTCTTTAAAAGATAAATTAAACTGGTTTATTTGTGTCTTTATTGTCATTATTCTCGGAAGTGGATCAAACAAGATGTTGTGTGATTTATGTGAAAGAGCATTCTGCCTATGTTTTCCTCTAGGAGTTTTATAGTATGTGGCCTTATATTTAGGTCTTTAATCAATTATGAGTTTATTTTTTGTGTATAGTATTAGATAGTGTTCTATTTTCATTCTTTTACGTGAAAAAACGCTCACCATCACTAATTATTGGACAAATGCAAATCAAAACTACAATGAGGTACCACCTCACACCAGTCGGAATGGCATTAACAAGTCAACAAATAACAAATGCTGGAGAGGGTGTGAAGAAAAGAGTACCCCCCTTCACTGTTGGTGGGGATTAAATTGGTATAACCACTATAGGAAACAGGATGGAGGTACCTCAGAAAACTAAATATAGAACCACCACATGATCCAGTAAACCCCCTCCTGGGTATATATCCAGACAAAATTAAAATTCAAAAAGATAATGCACCCATATCTTCATTGCAGCACTATTCAAAATAGCCAAGATATGGAAAAAACCAAAGGTCCATCAATAGTTGAATGATTTAGGAAGATGTTGTACATATATACAATGGACTACTACTCAGCCGTAAAAAAGATAAACTAATGTAATTTGTAACAACATGGATGGAACCATTTTGCATTATTTTAACCTCTTGAGACATTTAAATTTTTAATCATAGTAAAAAATTGAACATCACTGTTTCTATTACAATTGCTAATTCTCTGAATATATTAGTTATACCTCTAACATTTGAGTAATCTGGAAATTTCCTGAATATGTATTAAAATACTTAATGAAATGTTAGAGATCGATATGTATGTTTATCAATAAATTTAATTTTTTACAGTGTTATGACAATTTATATATACATAATTATAGGAAATGAGCTGTAGATATACAAATGCTCTCTGAAGCACGAGATAATTATATTCCTCCTTGGATATTCAAATTGAATGGCATTATAGCATGGAGATAAAGAAGTTTATATTTACAGCCAGACTGGGGTGCTTTAAAATTTCAACTGTGTTACCTTCTCACCACAGGATATCAGGCTACTTAACCTCTTTGTGCCTAGGTTATTTTATCTGTAAAAAGGAGAAATAGCAGTACCTACTTCAAACCGGTATTGTGAAGAATAGTCTAATACATACAAATCATTCAGAGTACAATTGTGCAGTATGGCAGCTCTGCTTTGTATGAAGTAAATGCTCAATAAATGCTAGATAGTGGTTATTATTTGGTGACTTATTCAGATGAAACGCAAAGCTTCTGAAACAAAGAGACTCAATAATATAGTGGTTCAAAGAACATAAAACATTGAATTCTCTTTTCTACATCTTTTCCAAGGTGAGTGGTCCAACCTGATCAGGATATTCAGGACCCACATTCTTTCCACCATTTTGCTTTGCTATTTCTTAGGAACCTTTTTTTTTTTCTTTGAGGTCACAAAGGGCACAGACATGCCCATGCTCTAGTTGGCAGGAAGATAAGAATGCTTGGAAGCCTGCATGTTAAAGGCCTTAAAGTTTCATATCATTTTCATTCAGATTTCATGATCAAAAAATATAGTTACAACACCACATCTAGTTCTAGAAGACTCTAGTAAATGTAATCTGCTGGTCACTTTGGAACAAGAGGAGAGGGAATTTGGGTGGATTAAAGCAGCCTGGATTATACTTGATATCTGCAGTATGAGTTGCCCTTGAGGGGTTACAATGAGTAGCATCAACCAACACCGTACGAAAATGTCTCTCTAAATGAGTGTTTCCCGGTAGTTCCTGTTGTGGTGCAGCAAAAACAATCTGATTAGTATCCATGAGGATGCGGGTTTGATACCCTGGCCTGGCTCAGTGGGCCATGGATGCAGTGGTGCCATGAGCCGTGGTATAGGTCACAGATACCACTTGGGTCTGACATTGCTATGGCTGCAGCTTAGGCCAGCAGCTGTAGCTCCAATTCGACCCCTAGCCCGGGAACTTCCGTATGCCACATGTGAAGCCCTAAAAAGCAAGCAAAACTAACTAACTAACTAATAAATAAATAGTTTCCCAAATCTGGTTACTGCATTGTTTCCCAATTCCCCTTAATTTAGGTATCCTTTATTACTGTTTTCTATTAAATATAGATTTTTTCTTTTGTTTTTAGAAATAACACTTGACACAGAATATCGTATAAATTTAAAGTGTACAATATGTTAATTTGATACATTTATATAACATGATTGCCACTGTATATTTAGTACACAAAAAATTATACATATTTGATGTAGACATTTGGATGAGTTTGGAAATATGTATACACCTGTAATATCAACATCAAGAGATAAACACATCTATAATCGTCAAAAGAGTTCTCATGGCCCTTTGTTTTATTTATTTGTTCATTTATTTTAGTGGTAAGAACACAACGTAAAACTTACCCTCTTAATGAAGTTTAAAGTTTTTAAGTGTATAACAGTGAATTGTTAACTATAGGCACTTGTACAGCAGGTCTCTAGAACTTGTTCATCTCATATGACTAACTTTGTACCCACTGAACAAGTCCTCAGTCCTTTATATTTGCTGACTTCTAGAACCCTAGGCACCGTAGTCTGGAACTCACTTAAGGCAATCCCTGCAGGTTCTAGAGCCCCCTGCAGAACAATTACGTTGGATTACATTTTATACCTAATCAGATAAAGAGCATATTTATTTCTCATATGTTGGCAAAGAAAGTTATTTTCAGCAAGTTTTTTTTGTTTGTTTTTGTCTTTTGTGTTTTTTTAGGGCCTCACCCGTGGCATATGGAGGTTCTTAGGCTAGGGGTCCAATCGAAGCTGTAGCCGCTGACCTACACCACAGCCACAGCAACACGGGATCTGAGCCACATCTGCAACCTATACCACAGCTCACGACAATGCTGGATCCTTAAGCCACTGAGCAAGGCCAGGAATCGAACCTGCGTGTTCATGGATGCTAGTCAGATTTGTTTCCACTGAGCCACGACAGGAATTCCCATTTTCAGCAGTTTTAAAGCTTGCGTTAAGCTACTGACAACCTCCTTCCTTTACAGCATAAAGGTAAGCTATCATCACGACATTATACTGTTGAGCCCAAATCAATTTGTAGCAGAGGGAACCATGATATATGCTGGTTTCGTCTTCCAATGTCCCTTCTCTGTTTCTCTCTCTACTCTGCTCTTTGTGCTCCCATGAAGAAAAACATAAACTCAGACAACAAGAATGTTGGAAATTTCATGGAAAACATTACTAAAGGTGTGAAAAACAAGCTCACCCTCAACCCTGCATGATTTGAATAAAAACTTGCTTTTCAAGAGCACAAGGTTTCTACAGAAATTTAAAACAACATATAGAACCAGTTTCTAATAAATGTTGTAATCATGTGTCTAAAATATAATAGTGTCAATGACATTTAAATAATTTTTGAGAATGCAAAAATCTGCAAATTGGGACCCTTGGTAAAATTACCCTTTTATCAAAGTATAAAATTATAATTTAATAGTGAAAAGAAAAACTTGAAAGTTACTTAAGGCTTGTCACTGCTATTTCCTATCAACATATGATACAATATAAAGCTGTTGTTTTCCTCTGCCCTGAAAAGATGCAGTGTTTTACTTTCCCCTCCTTTTACCCATAGCTGAGGTAATTAATTGACGTTAGTAGCTAATCCACATTTTGCTGGTGATTGAAATTAAACTCTTTTTTAAAAAAATTCAATGTGAATAAAGAAATAGGAACGTGAACAGAAACTAGCATAGCTCTGGAGAGGTTTGTGAACTGAAAGCTGAGATAGGGTATTTCCCATTTCTAGTTTTCTGAGGTTAAATTAGGAATTCAAATATGTATAGTAACCTCAAAAATTTCTAAAGCATTGTTACACCTGTGTATGTGGGAGAAATTTGATGTAATGATTCTTTTCCTCCAGTGCTAAAATTAAGTGTGGCACTGGAAGTTGTGAATTTTATGGTAAAGGAATAAACTGTCAAGGAATTTCCTGTAGAAGTAGTTAAAAGCAAGACCATCTCTAAAGTCACAGCACAGTGGCCTAGTAATAAGTTACCAAAAGAGAACCCACCTACAAATAGCATTTGTTTTATTTCAAAACAACAACTTTCCTTTTTTTTTTTTTAAATAAGTGACACACTTTCCTGGGTAGAACAACCTCTGAATGTAAATTTATATAACTGGTGACATAATATAAACTGTTTTACCCCAAAAATGAACTTTCATAATAAAGCCCGTCTGTATTTCTATTTTAAATTTTCCGGGGGAATATTTAAAAACCTATACCTTCTCTTTCCTAAATATAAGAATTATTCATGATTTATTAACCTTCTTTAAGAGTGAAAAAGCTGAGCTTGTGAAAACCAAGCCATAAAGATAATGAATCTATTTTACTAAGCAAGTAATTGATCTTGAACAAACTGACACAGTGGGCAGGTTTAGAGCATTCCGGAAAAGAGGTTGATATTAGTGAGATTTTCAGTTGTGTTAAGAATCTCTATATAATAGGATATGAGATTTTCTGGAGGAGCACTAAAAGCAGATTAAATAGTTTCTTTTCATGTTTTATAGCTTCTGAGTCCCCAAGACTTGGGGACGGTTTGGGTGATCAGCACAAATTTTTCACAAAATGCTCATCTTTCATTTGATGAAATAAAGTTTATATTTTAAGGCAGGACAAAAAAATAAATAAATACAAAATTCTCTCATTGCATTTCAGGCCTTCTGCATCACTCCGTAATGCGCAGTGTGCATCTGTACTACACATTAACCAGAGCCCCACAAGAATGTGCCTGCTGGATGCTAAAGATCAGTTTTTTCTTTTGACATTAGCAATGTAACTTTTTTTTTTTTTTTTTGGTTGCAGCATGCAGCTGCTTGATGTGTGAACCCAGTTCTCAGACCTGAGATTGAACCTACAGTCGTGAAAGTGCTGAATCCTAACCACTAGACAACCAGGGAACTCCCAGCAATGTAACTTCTTAAAAGAACAGTGATCTTCCCCAACACCGTAGGGGGCGATGGTGACTTGCTCCTTTCTTTGCACATGCTTACCTGATCTATGTATTCTTGCTGAACTCTATGTAAAATATTGCTACTTCATTTTGATGTATAATCATTTGTCTCAAAATGTCTATGACTGTGCCTTCAACTTCTAAAGGCAGAAAAGTTCTCAGAGCTTTCTGAGTCTGTTTCTCAGATTATATTTCTGGTTGGCTTTAATAAAATTTATTTTTTCATCTTGATCGGTAATTGATTTTCACAGACATATTACAATTTAGAGAACTGGAGGATACACCACTCCTGGTCAAAGAATTTTAGTAGAGAAAATATATGAGGGTTCATTTCTTTCTCCCTTTTTTTTCTGCACTGCTCTTTTGAGTGTGGCATCACATCCCTGCAACCTTAGTGAAATGATATGCAGTGGAACAAATATACAAAGGAAAAACGTTTACTAAAATAATCTAGTTCTACTAAGACAGAAATATCCTAAAATTAGATTTCAGATATATCCTATGTATGTTTTTGAAATTATGTCCTAATCAATCTTTTTAAGTGTTATTTACTTTTAAAATGATGTTTATAGAACTGCTAGCCAAATGAATAAGTGATTTCCTAAGAGGCGAATCTGCCAACAAATTAGGTAAGCTAATTATCATACTTAAATATAATGACTAAAGCTGCACCAAAAGGCTTTTTCTGAACCTAAAAAGATTGCTATAGGAGACTTTATGATTAAAAAAAAGAGAAAGAAAAACATAGGTAGGTTAATGCTTGGCCAATTATTAAATCCAAATATATTAAAATAACAGGTTTTTTAATTTATATGGCTTTTTATCAAAAAAGTTATAATGCATTCTTTTAAACAATTAAACTCTAAAATAAAATAGTACTTATTTACTTAATAATCCCATGGCACATTACTTCTGGAATGCTCAGAATACAAAATGAAATGCTATTTAAGACATAGAAACTACATATATAAAATATAAAAATTCATATGCATCTATTTAAAATGCTCGACCTACAAAAAGTATGTAATTCAGGAGAAAGCTGAGTCATTGATGTCTTGCATAATCTGCTTTGGGACACAACACTGTACATAATATTGCAGCAAAAAAATGCATAATTTCTATATCAATCACTTGCTTTCTCTTCAGCTGTTTATTTGGAATAATCACCCTTGTCATTAAAGCAGCACTCTCAGGGATACACATGAATGTATTTCCCACAATATGGAAGCATTATTTGATCCTGATTTTAAACACAATTAACTCTGAAAAGTATGAGAGAGCAAAGACTTCGAACTAGAGGCTTACCTTTGAGCTATGTGATCTTGGACAAGAATATAACTCTCTTGAGCCAAAATGCTCTCATATATAGAAAGAGAATAATAATAATACTTGTGGGAAATAAGGATTCAATCCTCTATCAGCAACAATGTCCTCTGGGTATGTAGTACCCTCAATTTTTAGTTACTCATACTATTATCAATATCAAAACAGAATCCAGAATGGCATAAACTTCTACATTATTTTCCTCCATGTTTAAAGTTACACACTACTCACTCCAGTACTTTATAATGTTTTGCTGCACTTGATGATAAATGTTTTAGAAACCTCTTTTTAGGCTTATTACCTAATAGTGAAAGACAAAAAGCCATTTACCATTGGAGAAGCACTCTTTTTTTTTTTCTGCTGCAATAAAAATAACTGAAAGACTATACTGAAAATAATGCCTTTTTTCTTTTCCAAGAATGTTGGAAATTTCATAGAAAACATTACTAAAGGTGTGAAAAACAAGTATTAGAAAAACCATGCACTATGAAGTTTTGATATTCTATTAGATCAACCTAGAGGCTTTATTAACATCTCTTTGCTTATTGTACTTACTAGACTTCAATTGAATAATAAGAATAATTTTGTGTGTTTGTGAGCCTGTTACATATATCAGATCAAGTGACACACACCAAGTAGTACATACTCTAGATTTAGAACAGCATATACTGAGAAAAACATAAAAAAGGCAAGAGAAATAGCAGCCACAGAGTTTCCCTATTGTCCATTTCACTCTGTGGTAATGAAATGAGATCTAGCAAAGTGGGACGTCATACACCGAGAGAAGGACACTAGTCTTTGGATTATGGAATTTATAAAATTCATGGATAAATAAACACCTGGCCCTTCTCTGGCAGTAAGTAACTGGGGACTGGGATCCATCACATATTTGTTGCTGTGGAATAAGGCAGACCAGTGAGATCATTAGCCTTATTTGCTACTTAAGCATTCTTGATATTATTTGAGATTAAGTTCCATACTCTCTGGATGAAGCTGTATCCCAGTGTTTTCAAGATCTGATTAAGCAATTTGTCATTCTATTAGGACGATTATTCTTTAAGTTAAAGGAAACTATTTTATAGTAATACTTTTATTTTCTCTACTTTTTAACTGGAACAAAAATGGTGAGAAACTTAGCAACTATAGACACTTTTAATTTCAACCTCTGCTATAATCACTTGAAAATGAATGATGTAGCTATTACATTATCTATAAATACATTCTGATTTTTTCTTGTCAATTTTTATTGAGTTTTTTTCAAAAAGACAGCAAAGTTGGAATAACTACAGTGAATGCCTGATACACACCACCTAGATTTTATCATTGACAAATTCTGATAGTCTTATTGTGCTATGATTAGTTTAAAGTACACAATTTGATGTTTTTAAGTATATTTACAGAGTTAAGCAACCATTACAATAAATGATTTTAAAATATTCTAAAGTGGTGCTGACAGTTTTAATACAATTTAACACACAGGAAAATCATAATAAATATTTGTAATGAGATAAATACTGATTATATGTTTTTTTGTGCACACAGAAATTTTCTGGTTGTCTGTGGCAAATGCTTACAGGCAACAGTTATATATTTTTCTTCCTCAAAGAAAAAACTCTTCAAAATTTTTAAGCCTTTTTCATTATAATCGTGATTGTATATAGAACGGCACTTGTCTGTTTCAGAAAACTAAACAAAAAATTATACAAATATTTTAAATACTACTTATGAGCACATAGCTACTTTTTGAAAAAATCTTGTAAAAAGGACATCTTTAAAACATTTCTACTTACATAATTTTGGCTGAAAAATATAAAAATTCTCAAGGATGCATTTTAAACAAACTTCTAAAAACTCCTCAGCACACAAAAATTAACTCAAAGTGGAGCATAAACCTAATTGTACAGGATAAAATTATAAAATTTCCAGAAGAAAATACAAGAGAAAAATCTTTGTGACTTTAGATTCAGCAATAATTTCTTAGAGATAACAGCAAAAGCACAATCTATCAAATAATATAATGATTAATTTTACTTCAGACTAGAAGTTTTTGTTCACAAAAGGCACAATTAAGAACACGAAAAGACAAATTATACAAATTGCACACTGGGAGCAAGTATTTACAAATCACATATCTTTTAAAATACTTGTATCCAGAATACAACTCAATTAAGAAGACAATAAAGCAATTGTTTATTTATTTATTTATTTATTCATTTATTTAGTTTTTGTCTTTTCATCTTTTTAGGGCCTCACTCATGGCATATGTAGTTTCCCAGGGTAGGGGTCCAACTGGAGCTGGAGCTGCCAGCCTACACCACATCCAGATCCTAGCTGCGTCTGCCACCTACACCACATCTCTCAACAATGCCAGATCCTTAAACCACTGAGCAAGGCCAGGGATCCAACCTGTGTCCTCATGATGCTAGTCGGATTTGTTAACCACTGAGCCATGACAGGAACTCCAATAATGCAATTTTTTAAATTGGCAAAAGATTCAAAACATACTTTTCCATCTGTCTATATATAGATAGATAGATACACACACACACACACACACACACACACACACACACATATATATATAACATACAAATAGCTAATAAGCATATGAAAGGGTGCTCAACATCATTAATAATATGACAACTACAAACTGAAACTATAATGAGTTATCACTAAATGAATAGTATCAAAAGTCTAATAATACCAAATGCTATAAAAGCTATAGAGAAATAAACACTTCCCCTGCTGGTGGGACTGGGGAATGTCATACGTACCTTTGAAAACAGTTTAGCAACTTCTTAACAAGTTAAACATAAACTAAGCATGATCCAGCAACTTCATTCATCCTATGTATCTATTCAGTAAAAATGAAAACATATGTCCACCCAAAGAATGGTATGCAAATACTCATATAAAAATTATTTAAAACAGGCAAAAACAGAAAACAAAGGAAATCATAAAATGAAAAGACAATCCAAATGGGAGAACAATGTTTGCAAATGAAGCAACTGACAAGGAATTTGTGTATGCTGTTAGAGAGTGCTCTAATTTCACTGTTTTACATATAGCTAACCAGTTTGCCCAGCACCACTTACTAAAGAAGTTGTCTATTCTCCATTGCCTATTCTTTCCTCCTTTGTCATAGATTAGTTGACCACAGGTACATGAGTTTATTTCTGGGTTTTCTATCTTGTTCCACTGATCTATTGATTTCTGTTTTTGTGCCAATAGCATACTGTTTTAATGACTATAGCTTTGTAGCATAGTCTGAAGTCAGGAAGCCTGATTCCTCCAACTCCATTTTTCTTTCTCAGGATTTCTTTGGCTATTCAGGGTCGTATGCGTTTCCACACAAATTTTGAAATTCTTTTTTCTAGTTCTGTGAAAAATGCCATTGGTAATTTGAAAGGGATTGTGTTAAGTCTGTAGATTGCCTTAGGAAGTATAGTCATTTTGACAAATTGATTCTTCCAATCCAAAAGCATAATATATCTTTCCACCAGTTTTGTCATTTTTGATTTCCTTCATCAGCATCTTATACTTTTTAGAGTACTTGTCTCTTTAGGTTGGTTTACTGCACCTTAGTCACTCAACAATATTCTTAATTACTAAAATTTAAATAGGGTTTAAGAGTATTGTAAACAAGTCTGTATTATCCACTGTTTTACACACGTCATATGGGACAGTGGCTGGGACAAAATAAATGCTAAAAGACACTGATTAATAGATGTTTGAATAAAGATAGACAGATACTGACATCAAGTTTGGAAAGAATGGTTTATGCAAATGATATTCTCCTATCACTAATTTTTTTCTCATTTTGTACCCATCTTTACCTGAAATCACAGAGTAGGCAAATTTAGATCTAGTTACATAAGTAGATGATTATTGATGATGATAATGATAGATAGATAGACAGACAAATACAGATACAGGTAGGAATTCTTATTGCCTGTCTTTCCTACTAGAATGTTTTGTCTCCTGAAAAAAAACTTTTAAATAAAGAAAAGCCAATGAGATTTCAGTGACTTGAAATTAACTCATGAATCACAACCAGTCTTCTTTTCCCATTATATCAAAGGAAATGCAAGAAGGTAAAATATTTATAAGAATAAAAGAAAGATTATCAGTGAATAAATTATGACAGAATTTATGTCAAAAACATAATATCCTTAAACATAAAAACAGCCCCTTCATTAAGTCTGGATTATAAAAAAAAACTATTTTGAACTAATTTCAGGATTACTGTTTAATTTTCTGAATACTGCTGTTAACAATTAGTATCTAGATGAGTATATTAAATATACAAGGATACGAAACACTTTAGCACTCAAAATTTATACTGCCTTTAAAATATGTCACATTAATGACAGAATGTCATTCAGACTATGCTAAATATTTCCAGTGAGGTCTCTGGAATAACCGATCAAATATTCAGCATTTGATAGTGATGATTTTTATAACATTAGAATACATGTTATAAAAACTCTCTATAAAACTCTCTATATGTTACAAAACTCTGTTACTCTCTTATATGTTACAGAAACTCTCTCTGTATATTATATATGTGCATGTTACACATATATTTTAAAAACTATGCACAATTATAATAAAAATAATATATACATATATAACTGAGATAGATTCATTGATAAAAAAACAAGCAGATAGTAAACAAACGGGAAGATTAAAGGTGGAAGGAAACAAATCAGTGATGAAGTTTAAGAGGTACAAACTTCCAACTCCAAAATAAATGGTTCATGGTTATAAAATGTATAGCATACAGAATATAGTCAATAATCATACAATATTCTTATATGGTGACAGATCATAACTAGTCTTATCAGAACCAGATGATTTTAAAATATATAGCAATATCAAATCATTATGTCGTGCACCAAGAACTGACAGTGTTGTATGTCAATTATACTGCAAAAACAAACAAACAAACTCATAGATTAAGATCAGATTTATGGTTAACAGATGAGGGGGTTGGGGAAGAAGGAATTGTATGAAGGCAATCAAAAGTATAAACTTCCAGTTTCAATGTAAATAAGTACTAGAGATGTAATGTACTCCTGATAAATATAATTAACACTGGTCTATATTATATGTGAAAGTTGCTAAGAGAATAAATCCTGAGTTCTCATTAAAAAAAAGGAAAAATTAAATAAAAGATTTCAACAAATACAGCTTGAAAAATTAGCAGGCTCTGTTGAAAATAAGTATGGTGACTGGACAAACAATATACAGTAAACTTGTTCCATTTGGATATATAATCCTTATGGTATATTTTCAACTTCAATAGACATTAAAACTAGTACCAAAACAAACCAAAATTATAACCAGATCTTCAAATGTCTGTGTCATAAAGAATTAAAGCCAAACTTCAAAACTAATGGAGCATATTTGATCACAGTGCTCTGTCACAAACCATTAATAAATAAAAACACACTGTAATATTAAGCATATGATGTTACTACCTTATTAACAGATTTTAAAAATAATACTTATGGAAATCAATAGATTTTACTTTTACAAAAATAAAGTGAAATTTAAATATCCTTTATTTCCTACATTTTAATGTCCATATTTACATGGCTTATCTACAAGTGGATATAAAGTCTACCATCAGAAAACATAAATCTGGAATTCCCATCATGGCTCACTGGAAACGAATCTGACTAGTATCCATGAGGACGCAGGTTCGATCCCTGGCCTCCGTCAGTGGGCTAAGGATCCAGCATTGCTGTGAGCTATGGTGTAGGTCACACACATGGCTTGGATCTGGTGTTGCTGTGGTTGTGGTGTAGACCAGCGCCTACGGATCCGATTTGACCCCTAGCCCGAGAACTTCCATACACTGCAGGTACAGCCCTATAGAGACCAAAGAAAAGAAAAGAAAAGAAAAGAAATTTCTTCCTTCTTTGAATCTAATCTGCCTCCCTGTTGAGTCTCATCCAACTGTTTATCATTATATAAGTAGGCTCCTCCCCTAATCAAAAATAAAATTAAAAAAAAAGAAAACATAAATCCCTCTTCAACACAATTTTTTATACCCTGACTGATGCTTGAGACTTTCTAGCCATTTAAAATGTTCCTTCTCTGTCTTACCAAGGATTTCATTTATCTGATATATATTCTACTCCAACCTAGATATTCCTTTTTTTTTGGCCACAATTGTGGCATATGGAAGTTGCCAGGTTAGGGGTCGAACTGGAGCTACAGCCACCAGCCTGTACCACAGCCACAGCAACATGTGATCCGAGCCACATCTGCGACCTATATCACATCTCTCAGCAATGCCAGATCCCTAACCCACTGAGCGAGGCCAGGGATCAAACCTGCATCCTCATGGATACTAGCTTGGTCATTAACCACTGAGCCATGAAGGGAACTCCCCAAGATATTCTGCATGCTTTTATGGTTTCTAGGAGTATTTGGTCCATTTCATTATGTACATTTTATTTATATCAATTACAAAGGATGCACAGCCACTTTTCTCCATGAATTGGTTTAATGTCTAAATATATTAATATGTTAGAGTGATAATAAATGAAAATAATTTGAGTATGCTAAGTTTTATTTATTAATAGAAAGATGCAGAAAAGTTTCTTTTTTTCTTTTTTGTCTTTTTAGGGCTGCACCCACAGCATATGGAGGTTGCCAGGCTAGGGTCAAATTGGAGCTATAGCCATTGGCCTACACCACAGCCACAGCAACACCAGATCTGAGCCATGTCTGTGACCTACACCACAGCTCACAGCAACACCAAATCCTTAACCCACTAAGCAAGGCCAGAGATCAAACCTGCGTCCTGGTTTGATCCTGCATCCTGCGTCAGTGGGATGCTAGTCAGTCGCATTTCCACTGAGCCATGGTGGGAACTCCAGATGTAGAAAAATCTTGATACTACCATCATGTCTACACAATGTTAAAAGTATTTCATAATACAGAGGTCTACACAGCTGCCATGTGGCTTCTCTGCCTACCATCTATCTGACCCATGTTCTAGCTTTCTTTAAACATCTAAAACAACCGAAGAATGGATACAAAACTAATATACAGAAATCCATTGCATTACTACACACAAATAGCAAAATACTCAAAGTAGAATGCAATCCCATTTATAAATACTCAGAAATTAATCTAAGGAGGTAAAAGAGTTTTACTCAGAAAATTGTAAGACACTGTGATGAAAAGCAAAGAGATCCAGCTGTATAGCCCTGGGAACTATGTCTAATCACATGTGACAAATCGATATATGTACATGTAACTGGGTCACCATGCGGTGCAGTTGGAAAATTTGACAGAAATCTATAAACCAGCTATAATGGGAAAAAAATTGTAAGACACTAACAAAAGAAATCGAAGATACAAACAGATGGAAACATATAGCATGTTCGTGGATTTAAAAAATTAATATTGTTAAAATGACCATTTTACCTCAGGCAATCTATAGATTCAATGCAATCCTTTAAAAACACCAAGGGCATTTTTCACAAACTAAACAAATAAATTTAATATTTGCACAGGAACACAAAAGACCCTGAATAATCAAAGTAATCTTAAGAAAGTATAACAGAGCTGGAGGTGTCAGGTATATTTTTAAACATAAACATAAAAGCAATGTAGGCTAATTCTAGAAAATTTTGCAAGTAGGAGTTCCCATCGTGGCTCAGCAGCAGTGAACCCAACTAGTATCCATGAAGACACAGGTTCCATCCCTAGTCTCACTCAGTGGGTTAAGTATCTGGCATTGCCATGAGATGTGGTGTAGGTGGCAGATACAGCTCAGAACCTGAATTGCTGTGGCGGTGGCATAGGCCAGCAGCTTGCAGCTCTGATTCAACACCTAACCTGGGAAATTCCTTGTGCCACACATGAGACCCTAAAAAAAAAAAAAAGGAAAAAATTTTGAAAGTACATAAAATATGCAAAAAATATGATCCCACATTCCTGAAATAAACATGTTTTCTTCAATATACATCCGATTTATATACAATTATAAAGTATAATTATGTATAATTTATAACACTATGCCTTGTGCATTATTCTAGAATAAAATTATGATGTAATAATCATATTTTAACAGTTTATCTCAAGAGTAATAATTAATCACTTTCAAAAATAACTTACGTATAATCTCTCCATTGGACTAAGATGTGTGCTGGTTGGCAAACATTGTGGACTGTTTTTGAACATTCAGGAAACCAGATTAGTTTGTGAGCAGAATCATCTTGAAAGTGAAATCAGTATGGCTCCATGTTATTTTTGTTAAAAATACTATGCAAAATACATTCAGTCACAGCCAAGGATATTTTCAAGGGGAAGTAGTTGGATGGGGTGTGACTTAATACACACAACTCAATCTTCACAGGTGATTTAAAAAAAAAGAAGAAACCAGAAGCAGGAAAAAAGCTTAGAACTTAAATGTAGTAAATTGTAATTTATATAATTAATACTGGGGAAGAGGGTAATTCCTATTATAGATCAATCATTTGAGTTGTTTCAAATAATAGATGGCTATACAACTAGAGTGAGCATGCTTATTTTACTTTCTTTTGATTTTTTCCTTCTTAACGAAGCAAATATTTATATTTGTTAAATTGATAAAACAATTATCTTTTTTTGGTCTTTTTTTCCCACTGCAAAGCCGGATCCTTAACCTACTGAATTAAGTATCAGTGGATCAGGGATCGATCCTGCATCCTCCTGGATACCTGCCAGGTTTGTTTCCACTGAGCCACGATGGGAACTCCCAAAACAATTATTATTGATCTAACTTTGTTACCATGGCATTTGTGTTAAATGACTCAGTCAGTACTAATATTTCTACAAAACACTAATGTAAATAATTTTTCCTTCATTACGGATGCATAAGCTTCAGCTTAAGTCAAAGATAAGACAATGATGATAACTGGTACAAACCAAATATTCGGTTTTCTCAAAAATTTATGTGGTATTTATGGAATTGGATGTTTCTCTGAATCCTGCTGTGCCAACACTAGCTGTGTGATTTGGGCTTGTTACTTAACCACTCTAGGCTTTAATTTTCTCATCTCTAAAACAAGGCTAGTATTACTTAAATTGTAAGACTGTTTGAAGAACTAAAAATTGCATTTTTGTAGCACAGCAGTTGTTTAATAAAGAACAATTACAGACATCTATTAAATTACCCAAAGTCAAATCAAATTTTAATATTAAACATTTTGTGAATGTATCCAATGCAGTTATTTAAACTGGAAAACACAATAGTCACTTTTTAAAATCTGAAATATCATTTTGGAGGAGTTTGATTATTTAAGTGATTTTGTTGTGACCAGAGTTCTTCAACTGCTTGATCAACAGAAGCTGATAAGAGGCCAGAAAAGAAATTCAGGCAAGGCTTAACTGGGACTCTTGCTGCAGGATGAGGGAACAAAAACAACTAACAGGTTCTCTTGCTTGCTCCCAGGGTGGTGGGGGTGGGGATGGGGAAGCATGAACCACTCCCTTAGGTGGGGTGGGGGTAGGAGTGGATTCAGGGATCAGGCTAGAGAGGTGGCTTGAGTGGTGTGCCCACTCTCTTGGTGGTGTGTCACAGTGCATGCACAATACGCTGCTTTTGCTCCCAGCTCCTCAGAAATAGCAGTTGGGTTTTTGGTCTTTTTATATCTTGTTCATAATTTGCCCCCACCTGTGCATGCATGCAGTTATTTTCAATCCCTTATAGTTTCTTCGTATTTCGTTGCTGGAGGAGACATTTATCCAGGTGTAAGCACTACAGCAAAAGTTACTAGGTCCCAAGTGAGAGCCTGTCTCAATTTCATAAATTCTCCATCAACTCCCTGTATGTGAATCAAGTTAAGCAAAATGACCTGTGACTTCATTATTAGAAGAAATAAAATAATATCTGTTAATAAACAAGGTAGGGGAGAACTGTATGGCTCAATAACTCATTTTGTTGCACTTTCCAATTTGTCTACAAAATATTTATTTAATGTCTACATATGCCAGGCTTTAGTGATAATCCTGAGTCCTACTGGCTACTAATCACCATCATGATTCCCATCTCTGGGCTACTTTTTGCTCCTAATATGCACCATTGTCTTTCCTCCGTCTTGCTTCTCCATTTCTTAACAAATGATAAGATTCCAATTTTTGTAATGCTCAAATACTAACTTTCTCATGATAATTTACTTGATCATTCCTACTCTTGAATAGGTATTACAATAAGGAGCTAGTGCTAAAGTAGGGGTAGATTCATGTATAATTTAACATAGTACCTGTCTTGAAGGAGATTAATCACATTAGGGTTTTACCACAAATGTAAAGATTAGAACACATTTCTTTGTACTCTTTTGGATATGTGTGTTTATGTATATCTATCTGTATTTGAGATCCTTTTTTTTCGGCCTCTACTGCAGCACGTGGAAGTTTCTGGGCCAGGAACCTGCACCACAGCAATGATCCAAGCCACTGCAGTGACAACACTGGATCCTTAAACTGCTCACTACAAGGAGGGGACTAAGTATTTTAGATAATATGGTATCTGTTCCTTACAATTAAAGGATCTCAAGGAGTGATTTTCATTCCTTCATGATAGCATGGTTCATAGTAACTGTTCTATAAATAAATGGTGAGTGAATGAGTGAATTAGTCTTATTTAATGACCGTTTTCAAAGACAGTGACTCCAGAGAACGTAAAACGAGGAAAGTAATCTTTTTTGATGTAATGAGCATTCTGTGATTTTGAAAGAGAGATCATTTATCAGCATTAAAATCATGCACAATGTCAATCAGTTTCATGGAGAGACCATGTGAGATAGATAGATGACAAAAGATTAATCAAGCAACTGCTATAGGGCAAGATTAGGAGCTGATTTCAAGCAAGTTTGACAGATAAAAAGGACAGCAATGTACTCCATGAGGCACGAGGGTATTGTTCCTAATGCTGGAAAGTGATTGCATCAAATTATATGGAAAAATCAAAACGTATCAGTTCAACTGTAGAAAAATATATACCCATTGAAAAAATAGTCCCTGCCAAGAAATTATTTAATACGTATATTAATATATTAAATTGATGGTATTAGTCTGGAATGCACAGGCTTCTCATAGGTCAGAATGCCATAAGTAATGTCATCAATTTATGTTAATGTCTACAGAATTCAGTGTGTTCCAGCCATGTAGATAATCAACAAGAGCAGACATAGGTTTTCAAAACTCATCAATGGATGAAAACAAAAATAAGGTATAAACATTTTTTGCTATAAATTGTTTTGGAAAACTTAAATTTAGGTTTATATCATAAGCAAATGTATTTTGTTTGATTGTGGGAACCAGCTTTCTCATCTTTGGAGAGAAATTATGAATTGATTTCCTAACATTACATAAAGGAGGCCAATGAGATTGCTGTCTTCTTAAACTTATCATTATGATATCATAGATTTAACACTGATGTGTTATATTACATGTATTATTCCTTCTGATGTCTAAGGAAGATGAGAAAGAAGAAAAGCTAGAATAAACTCTGCAGTACTGGATTTAAGATAGAGATATCAATATTAATTCATATTTATCTTAATATATACATCTATTAGTCTTGAATCTCTGTCCTATGTGAAAATCTAGAAGCAATGACAACCCAGTAACAATGAGCAAACCCACTGTCCAGATTTTGTTTTTCTAATATCATCCTCTAATAAAAGGAAACAGGACTCCTTCAAGAAATGTACTATACTAAGGCTAGAACAGAAAATGCATAAGATGATCCTGGATTATCTTGTAATTATAATAAGCATCAAAGTGTTCAAAAAACAAACAGATAAGTAAAGTAAGTCAAAGACAAATATAATACGACATCACATATGTGGAATCTATTTAAGAATTATGCAAAACAATTTTCTTACAAAATAGTAACACACTTACAGATTTCAAAATCAAATTTATGGTTACCAAAGGGAAACGGGAGGGATAAGTTTGGAGTTTGGGATTAACATATACATGCTACTATATATAAAATAGATATCTAACAAGGACATTACTATACAGCACAGGGACATCTACTTAATATTCTGTAATAACCCATATGGGAAAAGAATATGAGAAAGAATATATATTTATATAGATTCGCTTTGCTATACACTTGAAACTAATATGAGATTGTAAGTCAAATATACACCAATACAACTTAAAAAAAACTAAAAACAAACAAACAAAAAATCCCAATAGGATGGAGGCCTATCTGAAGCTCCAAATGTCCAAAGATGGATTAATTTCAGCAACAAAGTAATTAGTAAATGATCTAGTATTGTATTATAACCCAAAGTATACAATTAATATAGGCCATAGTGATATAAACAAATGATTAAATAAAAAATGAGGGGAGAAGATCAAGAACTTCCTTACACAATTTTAAGTAATATATGTAGATATTCTCCCATTTTTGAGAGTAAGCCATATTTCACGACACATTTCTACGGAATAGATTATGGAATGGAAAAACAAATTTTACAGTGGAGAAACTTTGTGAAATACACTTTAACCAGTTGAAGAAGGTTATCACTAGCAACGTCAATGGCAATAGCATGGAACCCCTGGTATGATGTGGTAAGAAGTGTACTTCACCTCTGGTATTCTTAATTAGCATGAGAAAAGTATTAGACAAATCCAAATTGGGGAATGTTCTACAAAACTCCTGATTAGTACTCATCCAACTGTCAAGGTCATGAAACACAAAGACAATGAAACTGTGGCAAAATAGAAGAGACCCAAGGAGATTTGACAACTAATGCAACAAAGTATTCTGAATTAGATTCTGGAAGAGAAAATTACACTAATAGAAAAACTGGTAAAATCTAAATAAAATCTAAAGTTAAGTAAACAAGTTCCCATTGTGGCGCAGTGGTTAACGAATCCGACTAGGAACCATGAGGTTGCGGGTTCGATCCCTGGCCTTGCTCAGTGGGTTAAGGATCCAGCGTTGCCGTGAGCTGTGGTGTAGGTCACAGACGCGGCTCGGATCCTGCGTTGCTGTGGCTGTGGTGTAGGCCGGCCGCTAATAGCTCCAATTAGACCCCTAGCCTGGGAACCTCCACATGCCGCGGGTGCAGC
>PVHT020000034.1:14315663-14342732 GCA_004024745.2 Catagonus wagneri | reverse complement strand
AATAAAGTTAAGTAAACAGCAAGAGACTAGTGTTAGTTTCTTAGTTTTGACAAATGTGCCAGAGTAATATAAGGTAACATTAAAGAAAACCAAAATTAGGTGAGGCTTTAGGGAAACTCCTTGAAGTATCTCTGTAACTCTTCTGTAAATCAAATATTATACTATAATGAAAAGTTTACTTTAAAAAAAATTATGAGTTGGGAGGTGGGATCAAGGAGGTGGAGGATTAGGACATGGGGTTCACCTTCTCCCACAAACACAGTAAAAAAAAAAAAAAAAACAACTACTACATGTAGAATGATTTACACAGAACATATACTGGAAACTGGCCGAATACATCAGACCTCGGAAAAGGTCAAGAAGCCCTCCACATAACTGGGTAGAACAAAAGTTGAAAAAGAAAGAGAGAAAAGAAGAGAAAAAAAAGGAATCAGGACAGGACCAGCAATCCTGAGAGGACGCTCTGAAAAAGGAAAGAAATCTGCATTTTGGGAGGCCACCTAACTTATGGGGAGATCAGCCAGGATGGAGAGGGAACCTCAAAGCCTCAGAGCAAAGCGCAGCAGCCAGTCTGAATTGGGATAAAGAAGAGAGAGTCTCACAGATGATCAGTACCACCACCCCAGGCAGCCAGAGACACTTGGGTGGGAGCTGGGCACTGAGACTCCGGCTACAGAGGTCAGTTCTGGGGGAAGGACTAGGGTTGGTTGTGTGGAAACAGCACAAGGGAGCCAGGGAGCCAGGGAGCCATGCATCTGTGCACACAGGCTATCAGGCAGCAGGGCATCCCTTCAACAGGCTACCTAGACAGATGCAAACCACCTCAGCCATCTCAGAAAACTCGGGTGGACACAGCCTGGCACCAACTTAAGGTCCCGTAAGCAGCCACTACCTGAGGACGTATTCACCCTAGGGGTCGCAACAGAGCGCCTTGAAACCAAGCAACACCCATTGCCTTCACCTTCCTGGGAATCTACACACCCCACAGTTGGAGCTGCCTAGGGCTCCGGGTGCTGCCCCCACCTCCCTGAGGTCACTGCCACTGCCAAGGGCCCAGAAACCAGGTGCTGCCTTCCAGCACTGCCAATTTCCCATACTCCCTCGAAGCACACACAGGCCATAAATATTCACAACCACTACCAAGGGGATAATGTCCTGCACACACCAAGTAAAGAGATAGTAAGCAACCAAACCAAAAGCACACCTCATGCCAAAAATACAGTAAGCTCTCACAGTCTACCCAGGGACATTCCCACCTATGAATAGCTCCCCAAGACTAAAATAGATAATTGTTTTCTCTAAGCTCAGAGTAAGAAAAAGATAAACAAAATGAAGTAGCGCAGGAACAACTTCCAGTTAAAAGAACAGGAAAATACCCCTGAAGGAGTATTCAATGAAACAGACTTCTGCAGTCTAACAGACAAGGAGTTCAAAAAAGCAGGTAATGAAAATGCTGAAGGAATTAAAAATGGCTATCAATCGTAATGCAGATTACTTTAAAGAGAAACTAGAAACTATAAGGAAGAGCCAGGAAATTTTAGAAAATTCATTTACCAAGACAAAAGCTGAGCTAAAGGCATTAAACAGCAGAGTGAATAACGCTGAGGAAGAAATAAGTGAATTGGAAAAGAGAATAATGGATATCACCCAATCAGGACAGCAGACAAAAAGACAAATTGAAAAAAAAATGAAAGCAATATAAGAGATCTTTGCTATAATATAAAGCAGGTCAATCTATGCATAACATGAGATTCCAGAAGGAGAAGTAAAAGAAAAGGGATTGAAAATATATTTGAAGGAGTTATGATTAAAAACTTTCCAAATCTAAAGGAAACAGATATAAAGATACAGGAAGCACAGAAGGCCCCAAACAAGTTAACCCCCAAATAGTCCTATGCCAAGAAATAGTATAATAAAAACGGCAAAGTGAAAGATGAGGGGATTCTAAAGGAAACAAGAGAAAAACAAAGAGTTAATTATAAGAGAACCCTCCCACAAGGCTATGAGCTGATTTTTCTAGAGAAACATTATAGGACAGAAGAGAGTAGCAAGCTATAGCCAAAGTTCTAACAGGGAAAAATCTGCAACCTGGAATACTCTTCTCAGCCATATATTCATTTAAAAAATAAAGGAGTATTAAAGAATTTCTCAGATAAACATAAACCAAAAATAATTCAGAAAACTAAACCTGCCCTAAAAGAAATATTGAAAGGTCTCCTCTACATAGAAAAGAAATAAGAAGATACAGGATGTAAGAAATCACAATTGCTAAATAATCACTTAAATAAGCCTGCATGGAGATCTAAAAAGAAAAAAAAACTATTTGTAAAAGTGATGATAAACACAAAGAACAGCAAAAGTATAAACTGAAGATGCAAAAAAGGACATCAAAATCATAACATGTGGGAAGGGAAAGTAAGAAAATCTATTTTTTTTTTTTTAGACTATCAGGCTAAGGCAAACAGATATATGAAGGAGTTAACATACTTGAAAAACAGGGCAACCACAAATCAAACCCAAACAAAACATTCACAAAAACTAAAAAGAAGGGGACATAAGCATAAAATGAAAGGAAATCACCCAACCAAAAATAGAAAAAGAAAGGAACAAAGGTGAAACACAGAATCAAATGGAAAACAAGGTTTAAAATGGCATTAAATAAGTTTATCAGTAATTACCATAAAATGTCAATGGATTGAATGCTCCAATCAAAAAAAAAAAAAAGACATAGAGTGGAAGACTGGATTGAAAAAAACAAAAAGCAAGAGCCTACAATATGCTGTCTACAAGATTAGCACTTTCGGCAAAGGACATGTATCAACTGAAACTGGGGGGATAGCAAATGTTATTTCATGCCAATGGAAATAACAGGAAAGTGGGAGTTGCAGTACTCATATTAGGCAAAATAGACTTAAAGGTCATAAAGGAAGACAAAGAAGTACACTATTTAATGATAAAAGATCCATTCAAGAGAATATTATATTCATCAATATATATACCCCTAAAATAGGAACACCCAAATACATAACACAAATACTAACAGACATAAAAGGAGAAGTTGATAGGAATATATTAATAGTAGAAGACTTTAATGCCCACTCACATCAATGAACAGATCCCCTACACAGAAAATTAATAAGGCAACAGAAATCTCAAATGATATAATAGAACAGTTATACTTAACTCATAATTTCAGGACATTACATCAAAAAGAAACAAAATACTCATTTTTTCCAAGTGCACATGGAACATTTTCTAGGACTGATCGCATACTGAGGTACAAAATTAACCTCAACAAATTTAAGGGTATATAAATTATTTCAAGCATCTTCTCTGATCACAATGGCATGAAACTAGAAATCAATGACAGGAAAAGAAATGAGAAAAAACTGGCTACACAGACACTAAACAACATGCTATTAAAAAATTAATGAGTCACTGAGGAAATCAAAAGGAAATTTAAAAAATGCCTTGGAGTTCCCATCATGGTGCAGCAGAAATGAATCCAACTAGGAACCATGAGGTTGTGGGTTTGATCCCTGGCCTTGCTCAGAAGTTAAGGATCTGGCATTGCCATTAGCTGTGGTCTAGGTGGTAGATGTGGCTGGGATCTGACATTGCTGTGGCTGTGGTGTAGGCCAGTAGCTTCAGCTCCAGTTTGACCCTAGCCTGGGAACTTCCATATGACTTAGGTGTGGCCCTAAAAAGACAAAAAAAAAAAAAAAAATGCCTTGAGACAAATGACAATGAAAACATAATCATACAAAATCTATGGGATACTGCAAAAGCAGTTCTTAGAGGGAAGTTAACAGTGATACAGGCTCTCCGAAAAAAATAAAATAAAATAAAATAAAATATACCTACTCTCTAAAAGAATAAGAAAAAGAACAAAACCTAAAATAAGCAAAAGGAAGGAAATAAGAGAGATCAGATATGAAATCAATAAAACAGTGATAAAAAACAGTAGAAAAAAACCCAATAAAACCAAGAGTTGGTTCTTCAAAAGAGTAAACAAAATTGAAAAACCTCTGGCCACACTCACAACCCAAAATAAGAAATAAAAAAGGAAAAATCTCAACAGATACTATAGAAATACAAAAAGAGAGAATATTATGAACAATTATATGCCAATAAATTTGAAAACCTAGAAAAAATGGACAACCTTCTAGAAACATACAGTGCTCCAAAACTGAATTATGAAGAAATAGATGATTGAACAGTCTGAATACTAGCACTGAAATTGAATATGTAATTAAAAAAAAAAAAAAAACGAAAGTCCAGGACCAGATGGATTCACAGGCTAATTCCACCAAACATACAAAGAAGAACTTATACCCATCCTTCTTAAACTCTTCCAAAAGGTTAAAGAAGAAAGATCACTCCCAAGACATTTTATGAAGCCGCCATCACCCTAACACCAAAACCAGACAAAGACACCACCACCAAAAAAAAGTTATAGGCCAATATCTTTGATGAATATAGTTGCAAAAATTCTCAAAATATTTAGCAAATCAAACCCAACAACATGCAAAAAAGATATATCACAACCAAATGGGATTCATCCCAAGTTCAAAAGGATGGTTCCACATACACAAATCAATCAGTATCATACACCACTTTAGCAAAAGAAAAGTCAAAAACCACATGATCATCTCAATAAATGCAGAAAAAGCATTTGACAAAAATCCAACATCCTTTTGTTATAAAAACTCTTACCAAAGTGGGTATACAGAGGAACATATCTCAACATAATAAAATCCATTTATGACAAGCCCACAATCAACATAATATTCAGAGAAAAGCTGAATGACTTCCCACTAAAATCTGGAACAAGACAAGTATGTCCACTCTTACCACTTTTATTCAACATAGTATTGGAAGTCCTAGCCACAGCCATCAGACAAAAATAAATAAATAAATAAATAAATAAATAAATGGTATCCAAATTGGAAAAGAAGAGGTAAAACTGTCACTGCGTAGATGACATGATACTATATATAGAAAATCTTAAGGACTCCACACAAAAACTACGTGAAATTTAGCAAAGTAGCAGGATACAAATTAACATTCAGAAATCAGTTGCCTTTCTGTATACTAACAGTGAAATATTAGAAAAGGAACATAAAAAGTAAGTTTTAAAATCACATCCCCCAAAAATAAAATACCTAGTAATAAAGCTCACCAAGAACATAAAAGACACTTATGCCGAGAACTATAAAACACTAATGAAGGAGATTGAAATGGATTCAAAGAAAGGGAAAGACATACCATGCTCCTGGATTGGAAGAATTAATATTGTTAAGATGGCCATACTACCCAACACAATCATAGATTCAATGTGACCCCTATCAAACTACACATTACATTGTTCACAGAACTAGAAAAAATAATCCAAAAATTCATGTGGAACTGTAAAAGATTTAGAATTGCCAAAGCAATCTTGAGGGGGAAAAAAAAGAGCAAAGGCGTAACTCTTCCAGACTTCAGACAACATTAAAAAGCTACAGTAATCAAGAAAGTGTGGTATTGGTACAAAAAAATAAACATTTGATCAATAGAAAAGAATAGAGAGCCCAGAAATAAACCCAGACACCTATGGTCAATTAATCTTCAACAAAGGAGCAAGATTATAAAATGGGAAAAAGTCTCTTCAGCAAGTGGTGCTGGGAATACTGGACAGCTGCTTGTAAGTCAATGAAACTAGGATACACCCTCACACCATGCTCAAAAATAAACTCAAAATAGCTTAAAGACTTAAACCTAAGATAGGACACCGTAAAGCTAGGAGATGACATAGGTAAAACATTCTCTGACATCCACTGTATGAATGTTTTTCTAGATCAGTGCCCCAAGCAAATAGAAATAAAAACAAAAATAAACCAGAGGGACCTAATCAAAATTACAAGTGTTTGTGGAAAGATTTACAAAGGAAACCATAAAAAAAATATGGAAAGGAAACCATAAAAAATACAAGTGAGAGAATGCTGCAAAAGATGCAACTGACAAGGGCTTAATCTGCAAAATATTCAAACAAATCTTACAACTCAACAACAACAACAAAAACAGTCAAAAAAATGTGCAGAAGACCTAAACAGACATTTCTCTAATGAAGACATGTGGAGGAGTTCCCTTTGTGGTTCAGTGGGTTACGAACCTGATTAGTATCCATGAGAATACAGATTTGATCCCTGGCCTCGCTCAGTGGGTAAGGATCCAGCATTGCCCTGAGCTGCAGTGGAGGCTGCAGATATGGCTCAGATCCTGTGTTGCTTTGGCTGTGGTGTAGGCTGGCAGCTGCAGCTCCAGTTTGAACCCCCTAGCCTGGGAACTTCCATTTGCCACACATGTGGCAATAAAAAAGCAAAAAATAAATAATATAAAATAAAGAAGAAATATGGATAGCCAGTAGGCATGAAAAAATGCTCAAAATCCCTAATTATTAGAGAAATAAAAAACAGAACTACAATAATTACCACCAGTAGTTCCTTAACCCACTGAGCAAGGTCAGAGATGCAACCTGCATCCTCATGGATACTAGTCAGATTCGTTTCGGCTGAGCCACGATAGGAACTCCTACATACAAGTCATACAAGTGATCAAAAGGTATATAAACAATGTTCCACATCACTAATTATCAGAGAAGTCATGTGGAATCTAGAAAAAAAAGAAAGGAGTTACCGTCGTGGCTCAGCAGAAATGATTCTGACTAGTATCCATGAGGAAGCAGGTTCGATCCCGGGTCTCACTCAGTGGGTTAAGGATCCAGCGCTGCCGTGAGCTGTGGTGCAGGTGGCAGATTCAGCTTGGTTCTGGTGTTGCTGTGGCTGTGGAGTAGGCCAGAGGCTACAGCTCCAATTGGACCCATAACCTGGGAATCTCCATATGCCACAGGTACGACCATAAAACCACACACACACAAAAAAGTTACCACCTCACACTGATCAGAATGGCCATCATTAATTAGCCTACAAATAACAAATGCTGGAGAGGGTGTGGAGAAAGGGGAACCCTTCTACACTCTTGGGGGGGGAATGCAAATTAGTACAACCACTATGGAAAACAGTACGGATGTTCCTCAGAAAACTGAATATAGAACTACCATATGATTCAGCAATCACAACTCCTGGGCATATATCCAGATAAAATTATAATTCAAAAAGATACATGCACCTGTAGTGTTCAGTGCAGCACTACTCACTGTAGCCAAGACATGGAAACAACATCGACAGATGAATGGATTAAGAAGCTGTGGTACAGGAGTTCCCGTTGTGGCTCAGTGGATAATAAATCCAACTAGGAACCATGAGGTTGCGGGTTCAATCCCTGGCCTTGCTCAGTGGGTTGAGGATCCGGTGTTGCTGTGAACTGTGGTGTAGGTTGCAGACTCAGCTTGGATCCAGCATTGCTGTGGCTGTGGCATAGGCCAGCGGCTATATCTCCAATTGGACCCCAGCCTGGAAACCTCCACATGCCGAGACTGTGGCCCTAAAATGACAAAAAAAAAGACAAAGAAGAAGAAGAAGAGGAAGAAGAAGCAGCAGCAGCAGCAGCAGCTGTGGTATGTATTTACAATGGACTCCTACTCAGCCATAAAATGAACTAAATAATGCCATATGCAGCAACATTGATGGAAGCAGAGATTCTCATACTAAGTGAAGTAAGTCAGAAAGAGAAAGATCAACACTATGTGATATCACTTATATGCAGAATCCAAAATATGGCACAAATGAACCCATCTACAAAGCTGAACTTATAGAAAACAGACCTGTGGTGGCCAAGGGGGTGTAGAGAGGGAGTGGGATGGACTGGAAGTTTGGGGTGAGTAAACGCTAAGTACTACATTTAGAATGATAAGCAATGAGGTCCTACTGTATAACACAGGGAACTATATCCAATCTCTTGGGATAGACCATGATGGATGATTAGATAAGAAAGGGAATGTATATGCATGTGTATGACCAGGTCACTTTGCTGTACAGCAGAAATCGGCACAACATTAAAATCAACTGTATTTTAATTAAAAATTTTGCTAAAAATAAGTTGAATCACTAAGTTTACAAAAATTTTAAAAATTATGAGCTGGTTTCCTAACACCTTTATATGTTAGGAAGACCAATGAATTTTCAAAATTATCACTATGATGGCATGGATTTAACAGTGATGTGTTATAATATAATGCAAGCATTCTTCCTTTTTATATATAAATTTTACCATTTTTAGCCAATGGGAAGATCTTGCAGTTGGCAGCTGATTCTCTTGATATGAACTCAGTAATTATAATGGTTTCCTTTTTTTTTCTGACACAATGTTCCAAGTGCATTTTGTACAATTCCTTCCGCAGACTTGGAATGAATCATTTCCTTAGTCTTAAAATGTCTTTTAGTAGGGGATAGTATTAGATACCACCACAAATTGTATACAAGTCATGTTGATTTTTAATAGGCTGGTCATTATTTCTAAACCTTTAGTGCATAGAGATAGAAAATACATATTTCATTGAAAATTAAAATAAATCATTAATCCATACTGAAACTTTCAATTCAAATTCAAAACTACTGAGTTTTTTTTACTTATCCTCTTTGACCTTAAACATATTTCACCTTTCTCTAATGCTTTTTTTCAACAACACCAGCATAGTAATTCCTTGGCTTTATGCAACAATATATACACAACTTTCTCAGAACAACAATATCAATTCTAGCATCAATAATATAATTAATGAAGACAGTGTAAGTTTTTTGCAATTATTTTTGTCTTTAGGAGATATCCCACTAGAAAGGATGTCAGAATTAAGATAAATTAAGATAATGCGACTCTGAGTAGCTATGGAAGTTTTACTGCTTTTTCCTCCTCACCCTAATTTTCTGTCCCTAGAGGAAATACTCCTTCGTTTGGATAAATGCTAGTGTACATATACTTGTCTCTACCTTCCTTTCCCTCACATAATATATCCTTGTGATCACTCCATGGTGGTAGACAGAGGCAATTCTCTTTCACTGAACAGCACTGCAATGTTTAGATATACCACTGCTTATAACGTAGTCTCATCTCAAAGAACACTTGAATTATTTTCTGTTTTGTTATGATAAATATTAATACATAACTTATAAATTCAACTTTTACAGTTATGTTAGTGTATATTTAGGATAGAAATCTAAAAGTATGATTTCAGGTAAATTCTACTGTTGATAGCTTTATTCACACATCATTTTTTTTTAACCTAGACCATTTCTTCGGCTTCCAAATTTCTCTTCCTGCCTCTAGCCTCATATATTTACTACACATATCAAGATTTTGGCCCTAAAATGCAAATCTGACCATTTTACCCCTTCGCTGATAGCCTTTCATGATTTTTCTGTTTCTCAGAGATGCAACCAAGACTGCTGAGTCAGTTAATAACTATCCTTGGCTTTGCTTTCCAACCTCACTTCCAGTATTTCTTCCAATACAACCTTAAGTCCAGTTACACCAAACTTTTAGTAGTTTATAGAAAGGCATATGCCTGACAATGTCTTGACCCATCCTTTCACTTGATCCATAATACATATCCATAAAAATTCAATTCAAACTCTTTCTTTGTGAGTTCTTGGATTCCCTCAAAATCGGAATTAGAATTCCTATTTTGCCTACATGGGACTCCGCGCCTCCCTCTCTTGGAAACCTGATCATACTTTTGATAACTCTTTATTAATAAGAATTGCCTATGATGTGCCAGAACTGTGCTGAAGGTTTACATATATTCTATCAGAATAGAAAAGTTAAGTAACGTATCTAAGGTAATGTGGCCAAGAAGCCTGGGGCCTAAACTATGAATCTATTTAGTTTACTCTAAAACCCTGAGGTCTGTGAAGTAGACAAACCGTACTGCATTTCTAAATACTGTGGATTCCTCCAGTATACTTTTTAGCTTCCAGACCCCTTATTGCCCTTTCAACTCATTAGCTCAGCAGGTTTCGATGACAGCACAATCTCTGAAATCAGATCTGAGTTTTACCTTTAGCTCTTGGTTTTATCAGTTACTAAGAATATAAACGCATAAGAATTGTAACTTTTAGATGAGCTTCCTAATCAATTTAATGATACTTAAATTTTTCTGCAGATCAAATGATATACGTAAGGCCTTAGCACAACAGTGAGAGTTCAAAAATATTAGGAACCTTCCAGTAATAGCCAGGATTTTGTTTTGTTCACCTTTATGTCTCAAGCACTCAGACAGTAAACACACATCATAGGTGCCATATATATAACTATTTGTGAATGCTTTGAGGAAAGGCCTGTTTCCCAACAAACTTGCCCTTTCTTCTATGTTCCTTTTCTTATGGAAGGTATCACCAACTTGCTGATTACTGCAGCTTCTTTTTAGAACATTCAGGTTTCAAACTTGAGGTTACTCTCAATATTAACTCCTAAACATGCACCATTCTCCCATGACTCGCCACCCAGTGATGAGTGTGCCCCACCAGTTTTATCTCAGCAATAATTCTATTTCCATTGTCTTGTTTCTTTTCTACTGTCCCACTCTACATCTTTGTCCCACCTCACTCGATTTTCTGAAAGGGCAGTCTACAGACTTATAAACCAGTCTCAGCTCCTGCCTTTCTTGATTTATGTCTCCAAACAACCTCACTATCACCAATATTCCCTTTCTAAAAGTGGCATACCTAATAATAGCATTACCCTATCAAAAATACAGGCACACACACACACACACACACACACACACACACACACACACACATACCAGACACCTCCTCACAGAATAAGGTTTAAATATCCCAAACAATTCATTAAATATGCTCCATTAATGGCCCAAACATGACTTTCTGTTCTTATCATCCTCTACATCCCCAAGTTTGTACCCTCAAAGAGCATAAGGCCCTTAGACTCCATTTTTCTACTTAGAAAGCTATACTTATCTCTCTATATCTATGTCTTCTCATTGAAAATTCTCTGCAAAGCCTTCCCTGATACACTCCATGAACTATTTCTAATCTGCTCCTTGGCCATGATTCATCAACACTGTTTGATCACATTCTACCACATCATGTGAGCGTTTTGACTAGGAGCTGTGGCATGTTCACCTGTGGAATCCCTAGAGTACCAGGGCCTTTCCTATAGTAGAACTGCCCAAATGCTAGCTGAATTGACATCATAGGATCAGAGATTTGGGTAACTATAAGAATTTTAGAAGTCTTCTGATATCTTCATTTAATATATTAATACACTGAAAGTCAGAAAACTGGAATATTTACTCAGAATAATGCAAAAGCAATAAAATAAAACATATTTGTCTTTGGTTTTCTCAGCTAGTAATAATCCTTTGAATTTTTTATAGTGATATAGCAGGATCTTTTACCTCTGCCTTTACAAATGCTCAAGTAATTGTTTTCTACATGTAAATTCATATTTGGGATAATAGGTTATATACCACAAGTCATATTTATAAAATGGTTTGGAGAACCAGAAACTCAGGATTAAAAATGCAAGTGTTAGCTGTACATTACTAGCCACATTTTAATTCTTCACTGCTTTGTCTTCAGCATTACTGATTATCATTTATTTACAAATGCACAACTTCTGGCACAGCCTCCTCTTGCCTTCCTTCCTAGCTAACTTCAAAACTCTTTCCACTTTTATGCATCTTAAAGACAGGCGTGACCTGCAGATATATCTATAAGTATATCCACATGGACATACATATGGATAGAGAGATACATAGAGGTATTCTACAAAGAAAGATAATTTAGATTCATAAAAGTAAACTGGATAGTTTAACTGAAATATAAAAAATTCAAAAAGAGGATTACTATTTTGGAAAAATATAGTTGCATAATCTGTGATCATATTAGCCAAAGTGTCATTATGATGGTTAGATTAAAAACACAAAAACAAAAAACTTGTCCTGCATCTATACTTATGGTGGCATTATTTCATATAAAAGTTCAAATCTTTTGATTTTTAAGAAGAATAAAAGTTAATGATTGCCTCTATGCATTAGGGAGAACTTCAACAGTTGCCCAACTCAGTAAGGAATGTAATGATTTGGTGGGTTTTGAAATTTTAAGTTAAATTCATCTTGAATTTTATGTGGCCTATTTTATTATCTTATCAGAGAAACAGAAAAATCTTATTTCAGCCTTGGTTTTTACACTGACAGAAAAGACAAAAAGGAAAACATTTTTAATCTCACTTGACTTGTAATACTAAAGCTTTGTAAACTAAAATGACAGATGTATGATTTGTGACATTCAATTACTCACAATTAAGCTTGTCATAACACTCTTATAACAGAAAAGTGGAAAAGTAACAACAAAAAAGAGCTGTGATTGTAAAAGTAAAATTCAGAATTTAGAAAAGCACTCTGAAGAAAAACACTCTGAAGTTTTAGCAGGGACTACTAAATGTCATCCTCAAACTCCAAATAGAGGTGATTGCTGATATGTAACAAAAGGAGACTTGAAGGAGTAAAGGGAGTACATATGTCAGAAAAAGTATTTACCAGATAGGGGCCCTTGTAGGAACTCCACTTTGATCAATTCTTTCACTTCATTTCCCAAAGGTTACATCTGATAAACATAGGTACTTGCAATATTCTTTTGTAAAATGTAATGGAAAACAGTACTTTAGCTGTAGAAGACACTAACATATTAAATGAAGGTAACATACAATAAGATTTCTAAAATTTCTTACAGTTAAGCTTCAAGGATAATATTGCCTTCTAACAATCCTCAGAAGCTTGGCTTTAACTGATTTAACCCAACTTTCTAGGCTCTAAAATAATAGGCTCCAACCAATGGCAACCAAAAAAACTAAAGATTTAAAACACTTCATCTCACAGTAATGGAATGAGGGTATTGGACCTCCTGTCTAAAGCAGGAGATCTCAAACCATACAGAGGAAATCAGAAAACTATCATTCATTGCTACCACAGCCACTGTCTCTGGGTGTGGTACAGACTCCAAGCCAGGTGAAATCAAGTCTTAAAGGTAATTGTTGGAGAGGCAATGACACTATAGCTCTAAAATTTCTAGGCAAGTTCATTTTTCCTCTACCCACTCAAACAACTATTGACATAACCAGTGCAGTGCTTATGTATTCCTGGAGTGACATGGAGTAGAATGAGTATTCTGGAGCCCCAGTTAAGAAAAGACCTGCATGAAAAAACCCATTTTTCTAGTAGGCACAAATACGCACGTGTGCCCACTACACCAAGCACTGTCTTTTGCATCCTCCATCAGCCTCTGACCTTTGGCCCTTCTATCGCTGGAGTGAGCCCAGCACAGAGGAAAAGTGTTACCTGAAAGGCGACTGGAAAGAAAGGACTCCTCAATTACTTTTTCTGTTATACAGTTCAAGCAGTTCTTATTCCTCGTCCCATACCTTTCAGAGAACAAACATAGAAACCCCTTTTAGTTTTCATTTCTCAGTCTTTTCCCACCCTGTTCATTAATCTATTTTGTTATTTAAATTAACGCTTTCTTCCTTCCTTGCTTTCCTAGAATGTTTCAACTTCTGTAGGTCTCTTCTCCAGCCTTACCTCCACCAATTCTTTCCTCCTTGATCCTAGCCTCTTAGACCTGCCTGCGGCTGCCCTTTGCGCCTTTTCTCATTCCTGAGCCCATTCACCTCATCCATTCCCGTCTCGGGCTCTCCAGATTCCCAGGCTGTTTGCTGGTGAGAAATCTTTGCTGCAGCGAGGACCGGAGTCCCCTGCGCGCAGCCCAGTGGCAGAAGAGGGCGAGGCTGAGAGAAAGGCAGGGCTGGAGAGGGAGACAGCCTGCCCTCCCCGAGAGCCTGCAAGAATGCGGCAGGGGGCCGGGGACAGGGGGAAGTACTAACTCCCCCAGGCCCTAATCCGGGCTTGAGGAAACGGCCCGCGGCTGAATTTCTTGCCAAGTGTAGCCGAAAGGCAGAGGAGCCTGGCAAGCAAGGAGAAGGACGCTGGGGGTTGCCCATCCCCAGAGGAGGACCCTCAGCGAACGCGGGAAGAGGATAGGCGGGAGTCTCTGAGTGGTGAAAAGGGAAAACCTGTGTCCAGATTCGCTCTGGAGCGTCGGAGAGACTGAGGCGCTCGGGTGAGCTCTCAAGGGGTGAAGCCGGCGGTGCCGTGGGCGAGGGGCGCGCGGAAGAGGTGCTGCGCGCTCGTGTAAGGGACGCAATGGGGGTGAGGGGGCGCGAGGTTCCGGGGTTTA
Source organism: Catagonus wagneri (assembly GCA_004024745.2). Classification (NCBI taxonomy): domain Eukaryota; kingdom Metazoa; phylum Chordata; class Mammalia; order Artiodactyla; family Tayassuidae; genus Catagonus; species Catagonus wagneri. The sequence goes on along the minus strand of PVHT020000034.1, from coordinate 14,328,540 downwards.
GGGGCTGGCGGCGGGCGGGAGCGGCGGAGCGCTGGCGGCGGCGGCCGCGGCGCCGGCGTTTGTGTGTATGTGAGAAAAGCGAGGGCAGAGCGCGAGTGCGAGTGAGGCACAGATAGAGCGCATGTCTCATCCCTGCGAGCAGCCACTAGCCGCTCCACCACCATCTTTTGCATGTGCAACATTTGCAGCCGGACAGAAAAACCTCTCCCAGGGCTATGGAGACTGCGGAAAAAATCTGGCAGCTCGGGATGGATTGCTAAAGGGAACTAGTCATAATCCTGAACCACCCAAATCTCTCTCCCCCCTTTTTCTTTTCTTTTTTTTTTTTTTTTTGGTTGTTTTTAATTTTAGCGCCATAGTCTTCAATGTCTCTCTGAACAGCATTTAGGAAGAGTGCGAGAGAAAGAGCGCGCGCCAAGGAGAGGAGAAAAGAAGATGAGGATTATTTGCAGACAGATTGTCTTGCTATTTTCTGGATTTTGGGGACTCGCCATGGGAGCCTTTCCGAGCAGCGTGCAAATAGGTAAGCAGTGTTCGGGTGGGGTATGTCTGTGGATGGTGGTAGCAGATATCCTAAAGTGAGTTAAATTAGTTGCTGATAGGCAATTTAGGGGAACCTTCTGGGGCTTTCCCCTCTGCTTCTCTCTTCCTTTCTCCCCTTAATGAAAAGACTGCTTCTCTGGTGCAGGTTCATTTGGAACAGCACAGAGCTGCCCACCCATTCGTCCTCAGTCCATACTCCACTAATTTCCACCTTTGGCTCAGCTCGCTTAAGTAGGACTGGAATAAGTTTGGGAAAAGAAAAAAAGAAAAAACACCTCTGTGGATTTGACTGCATTTCATCTCATATTTTTCATTTTCTTCTTAGAGATTGAAGGGATATCGAGTTTGTTAAATAAAAAAAAAAAAACAAAACAAAACAAACCCCCCCACACACACACACACTTCCCGTGCTGTACACAGCAGCTTTCTTGCTATTTTAGAAAGATACTGGGCAAAAAAGCCTTTACACCGGAACCCCCTTGCCTTATGCTTGCTGCCAGTTAACCAATTCCAAAGTTACATCCTTTCACGGAACCTTTTCTCCTTTTGTTTTCCTCTTTAATCTTTCTGCCCTTAATCCTCTCTCTGGACTCTATTTCCAGGGACCCCATCCACCCTAGGTTCTTCTTACTATTCTCTCCTGTCTTTTAATGGGACGCAGCTATTGAATTTCTTCCAGCTGAGCTCAGCCTCCGACTGCATCATTTCTCATGGATAGTGCACAAAACGATTCTAATTAGGCTGAGTCCAAGAGCTGCATTAAAACAAAGTTCAGGTCTCCTTTCTGATTTCCCGGTAATCTGCACATCATCACATCCCTTCATTTCTGTATTTTAATGTAAATTCTCTTTCTCCATCTATGAAATGCCCGGAGCTGGCTGATGTAGCAGTGTGCTGGGAATCATGGGGAGGGCAAGAGAGAGAAAGGAAAACACACTAAATGGTCTGTCTCAGAGGTCACTGTGATCATGACAAATTGGGACAGAAAAAAGCTGAGCAGTCCTAAAGACTAAAACACTAAGCATACACCTTAAGGACAAAGGTCAGTCTCCCAAGATGTGGCGGTGGGGATAGCTCCTCATTAATTGATGTGCTGGTGAATAGCAAGTGGATTTGACTGTGCTTGGGGTGGGTATAATAACACTTCCAAGAGGAAGCATTGAATGTGCTTTTCCTGCTGTTTGCAATAGGTGGTCTCTTCATCCGAAACACAGATCAGGAATACACTGCTTTTCGATTAGCAATTTTTCTTCATAACACCAGCCCCAATGCGTCAGAAGCTCCTTTTAATTTGGTACCTCATGTGGACAACATAGAGACAGCCAACAGTTTTGCTGTGACAAATGCTTGTAAGTAAAACTTAAGTTGTGGCTAAATGAGAAGAAAGTTAAAATGGGGCAATATAGTCCCTTTCCTCAGTATTATTTTTGTTGTTGTTGTTGTTGTTGTTGTTATTATTATTATTATTTTAGAAAGACATTCAAAATCTCCACAATGGCTGACTACAGAGCAAATCAGAGTTTGAAAAAAGATTTAGTCTCTGGAATATTTAGCTGGTTTCTTTCTCTTCCTCTCACCTTCATTCCTTCCTTCCTTCTTTTTTCTTGAAATTAATTGGAGTTCCTTTCTCCTTTAACATTTCAGTATTATTTCTACAACCTGAATGTCAAGTCAGTGAGAACTGCACTCAAATCTATTTTTTGATTTGTATTCCTTTGGTTTTTGTTTGGTTTTTACTAAGTGCATGTCTTGCTTTTAAAGAAGGCACATGCTCTCTTTCACTGGTAAAGGGAGTGGAAGGTTTGCTAACAGTGAGAAAGAGAGGGGAGCGGTGGTGTGGAGGATATATATTCAAGTCGGTTGGTTGACGCTGCAGATGATCTGGTGATGTCACTTGAGGCTGCCCTGCTCTTATATTCTGGGTTGTAAATGTCTCTTGCTGTCAGGTAATGCATATATCCTGTGGCTATAACTCCACGAATCCTTATCTTGGTGGCAAATCATGTTAGTCTCCAATCCACCTGAATTCTTCAAACCAACCCAGCTGGATCTATTTTCCCTACACAATAAGGTTGAGAATGGATGATCTCACCTAATGCTATAATTAAACAGTTGTACAGAGCTCCCCAGCCAAAATACTATAGAACTAAAACAATATAAAAATATAATCAATTATGTATTATTAATTTAAAAATCACTAAAATTGTTCATTCAATAGAGCATTTAGATTCATTTTCACTCTGGAGGGAAATGCTTCAAATATCTCATTTTTACACACTAGTGTACTACTGCTTAAAATTTATGTGTTAAAATAATAGTTATAGATTATGTAAGATATTTAAGAATAGTTTCTATGTAAAATTTTGTACAGCAGTGATAAAGTGTTCCATCTGTACTGTATAATATTTTTATTATATCAAGTAGAACATATTTTAATTTTGAAAGTCCTCTTTGAGTGCAAGAAAGTGTACAAACAAGTGAAATTGAAAACAAAGAGTTTTTATGTTAGGAGGATATCTATTTCATTAATTATTTTAATTCCTATATATTTGCTATTAGTTCACCTAGCAAATACTATGATCATTTTTTCTTAATTTGTGGAATCTAATTATTATTTTATTTTAGAACTTGGTTTCATAAGGAGGTTAAAACATTTGATGTTTTTTTATAAAACTCAATTTTATTAATTGACAGAATGCTTTAGTTACTGTGAGCACTAATTAAAAGAATCTTTTGTTATATTTAATAATAAAATCAATATTCATTATAATGATATTTCTATCAAGACAGAGTTATTTTTAAGCAGAAGTGCACATTGTATTAGAGTTAGTTTGTGGGTAGTCATTTTTGAAAATGTCTTCAGTTATTAATTTTTGTTCCAAGTTTTGGAAGAGATGTCCACAAGTCACATAGTCCCAGGTATAAAATATTCTGCTTAGTATATTGAAAATTATCGGTTTATTTAAGTATTTTTCTTATATCTCTCTTGAGATTCTGTCAAGAAAAGTATTTCTAAATTTAAAAATAATTCATGATTGAAATATATCTGAAGGTACTTTGTCTACAGTAAATTACTGCTTAAATATTTATTTTTATTATTAAATTTTGAAAGACTTTCTTAAAAGTGGAGCTATATTAATTTTTACAAATTAAGTTCTTAAGTATTCTAAAGTTTGTGTTATGACTTTGAGCTATATAAGCTACAAAGTGCTAAATCTTTCTTCCTCCATATGATTTGTTAATCTCATTCAGGATAATTTTAATTAATATTATATAATTTATGTAATAAAATATTATATAAAATAGTGTTCCTGGTAAAGAACCCATAAACATGAGAAATTGATAAGAAGTGTACACCAAATGAAAAAGTAGAAAAAGGTATAAAATATAGGCAATATGCTATTCTTTAACATGTTAGAATTGAGGAAATTGAGGGCTAAGTAAAGCAAGTCTGTTTATTCTAAGTGTAGTGCAATGTTAATTATATCATGTTTTTCATAATCACATATAATTGATTTTGTGTACATGTTTAAATATTTTAAAAAACATAATTTGTACATAAAGAAAAACATTTTATAGTGAAGAAAAGGATTTTTTTTTTGACAAATGAGTATGCTAAATGTCTTTAAGGCAAATCTAAGCAGAACTTGGGGGAAAAAATCAATGGTCAGAGAGTGTGGATCAGGTGATTGGTGTTTGTTAAGTGGACTGACCAAGAGCATGTATACGCGTGATTTTCCAGTCTAATTAAAGGTGAAACGTAAGCAATAAGTATGAGGCAACCTCATATATCAAGCTCCATGCCTTTGGGTACAAAAGGATAAAAATAGTATTCTGGAGAATTAACATGGAATTTATTCCTCACAATGATACAAACTGGATCTTTAAATTTTTTCATGTTGGATTAAATATAAAGGTATAGTATGTGTCCTGTTAGGTTTATTTATTTTTATGTTTTAAAATTACTTTATTGAGGTATAGTTGATTTACAATGTGCCAATTTTTGCAGTGATTCAGTTATACCTATATACATCCTTTTTCATTTTGGTTTATCATAGGACATTGAATACAGTTCTCTGTGCTCTACAGTAGGACCTTATTTATCCCCCACATGTATAGTAGCTTACATCTGCTAACCTTAGCTTCCCACTCCATCCCTCTCCCAACCCCCTTCTGCTAGGTTTCTTTTTAACTATCATTTTTCTGCAGTGGATCCTTGTAAAACTGCAGGATTAAGTGTTTTTGTGAATAAGGGTCACTAAACAGGATATGTTTATTTTATAGAATGTATACTTAAGGGCAAAAAAGGCAGATTAAGGAATAAAGAGTACTGTTGGTTATCTATTGGACAGATGTAATTTAATGTTGGTCTTACTGCCTCAAAATTAATTTGGCTCTCTTAGAATACTTTGGGCAATCTAAACATTCTCTGTGTGAACTTTACATACTACATAAGTATAAATCCAATTAAATTAAATTTTCACTTTTGGCTTAAATCCCAAGTTGCTCAGTGGGGGGTGCAGATAATTTGGGTTTATGTTTTATTTTTTTACAATATTTGTGTAATATTAAATAAAAATATTTTTCTCTTTTTAAACGATTCACATTGTTGAAAAATCGTACTTTGCTAAGTCTGAAACTGAAATTATAAGGAATACAAATAATTTAAAATTTGACATATTTCAGTAGCAAACTATATGTATAATAAATAGACCAAGTAGTGAAATTTCAAAACGTAAATTAAATATTTCTTTGTTCTAATCTGTCCAAAGTATGGGGTCTGGCAAAATAGATATTTATAAAATAAATTCAATATGGACAATGTTCTTTAAGAAAATATACAGTTGCCCCAAAATAGCTATTCTTGCAAACAAACATTCTAGTTAAGTTGGTTATGTTCTTTGAAAACACTTAAGACAACCTGAAAGCTGGCTGTGCTTATGATTTTCCAACAGTTAATTAACAAAGATATTTTGGGTTGGAGGATGATGTATGTTAAATTTGACTAGAAATAATAACCAAAATGCTGTCGTATTCTACCTCCAATTTTCTAAAAGATAAAAATAGAGACATTGCAGTGATTAATTTAGTCCAGTTATGTTAGAAATCCTGTAAAAGAATCAGTCCTTTAATAAAGCAGTCCCTTTACAGTATAATCCACAAATGTTCAGTTCCTGCAATGATTATTTTAAATTTTGGATGGGCAGTAGGAAATACATAATGAAATAGATCAGGTACTCAGGTATTGTTACTTTGGTGAAATAAGAAAATTTTGTGGAACATTACCAACTTTTTTAACTTGGACAGGAAAGATCAATTGGTTAATATTTTTGTTTTCTTTTTTTTTTTTTTAAATAATGTGTTTACCTTACTCTCCTTTTCTATCTAAAAATCCCCTCTGCAGTGGTTTGAAACAGAATGGACTGGAAAGGTGTAAAACAATAAAAATTAGAATGGATATTATACCCTAGAAATGATGAAAAAAAGTTGTTCTTTTTTAAAGTTAAATATTCTGTTTGTGATGGGTTTAGTTATCAATTACAAATATTCAAGTTGAGTGCTACTTGTAAAAGTAGATTATTTGTAAAATATACCTATTTAGTTAATCTAAATACATTGAAAATTTAACACTACATCCAATAGGTTTTGTAGGCATTTTTCGCTTATGTAGTAGATACTCATTTCAAACCTGTTGAATTTAAGGGCACGGAATAGTACGAACTTTTGGCTCTCTTTCAACACGTGTAAATATTGCACATTTTCCTTTTCAGGGACGTGAAATCCTAAAAAGACATTCTAAGAGTTTATATTGCCTTGACATAATAATCTTAAAAAATGCTAAAAATAAAATTTTGATGGTTTGACATGCAAAGTTGTTAATAGAAGTATGTTGGAATTAAATACTATTTGACTTTTGATTTTTTTTTTAGGAAAATGAGTGATGTGACTTTTTTTTTTTTTTTTTGTCTTTTTGCCTTTATCTAGAGCCGCACCCGCGGCATATGGAGGTTCCCAGGCTTGGGGTCTAACAGGAGCTGTAGCTGCCAGCCTTCACCACAGCCAAAGCAACGCAGGATCCAAGCCATGTCTGCAACCTACACCACAGCTCATGGCAACGCCGGATCCTTAACCCACTGAGCAAGGCCAGCGATCGAACCCGCAACCTCATGGTTCTTAGTCGGATTCGTTAACCACTGAGCCACGAAGGGAACTCCTGATGTGACTTTTGTGACTATCATTAGGTTTCCTTATTTTAAATTGATAGCAAAATTCTGTGTTGATTTGAAATACTTCTTTAGTTTTATAAAATTCTTTCTCTCTTTTTCTTAATTTTCCATCATGAGATTGTTGACAAAATTTAGTCATATTCCTCTGGTTTGCCCCTTTCTTAAATTTTATACAGTTTGGATTGATGTATTTCAAAATTGTCGTGGGACTGAGCTTCATAAAACCATTTGAAAAACTCCATAATATTTTTCTTTTGTATTCTTCCAAGTGCTATTACCATAGAGGAACATTTTTACCCTCTGGCATTGGGAAATATGCATATATCTTATTTACAGAATTTCATTATAGTTCAGGAATTAAAAATGAAGAATGAATACCGTATACCTTACATTTCATTACAACATAGAGTGTTAAAACTGCTTTTGTATGCATGATTTTATTTGACCTTGAACTAGTCTTAGAGTGAGACTGAGAAGATAGTCATTATTTTGCAGTTTTGCAAGCTTTGGCTCAAAAAAGTCACTTGACTTGCCAAAGACCATGAAGCTAATAAGCTGGCCCTCTGGGCGTTGAACCAGGTCTTCTAACTCCTATCCTAATCAGGATACCATAGGACGGTAATAGGATACCGTAAGGTGTGAAAAATACTCTATATTAAGATTATCTTGAATTAAGAAAGAAAAAAGAATTGTCATTTTTTTCCCAATATCAACATTTTGAAGAAAATAAGACATGACATTTCTGGGCAGTATATTCATTAATCAGATGACATTGAGTGATAGAGCAAAGACTGAAGTCATACTGTATAATTAATGTGTCCATTCCTTCACTAGATTAGGTAATAAATATATCCATTCATTCAACATATTTATCAAGGGCAACTGTATTTAAGACACTATGCTAGAAATGAGGATACAAGAATTTGTAAGTTAGTTGCTGCCCTCAAGGAGGGCTATTAATTCAGTGAGAAAGATATACAAGCCAATATAGTAAGAAAAGTATTATGACAAAGAAACAGAGTGCTATGACAGCGATTAACACAGGAATGAACATCAGACTTGGCATGGTGTCTGTGCTAGGGGACATAGCACCTAACCTGGCCCATGGCTCCAGTTGAGTTGTTTGAAAAATAGAGAGGAAGGAAGGCAGTTTTGGCCAAAGGAGCCTCAAATGACAAGGCACCAAGGTGTGAAAGGACCAGGTGTGATTGACCTACTGAACATGGTTTAATCTGACTTTAGTACTGAATATGAGGGGAACGAGAGGTGTTGTGAGGATGAAGCTTTGTAGATCCACAGAGGATCTTGTAGCTGTTTTAAGGAGATTCTTCTAAATAAAAAAGGGGACCCATTAGTAATTTAAAAGTAACGGTGACACAATCAGATTTATATTTTACAAAGACCAGGATGATTTCAAGAAGGAGAATGTGTTGAAGGGGACCAAAAGGGAAGAAAAAGATCAGTTAGTTGAGTCTTAAAGTAAAACAATGTAGGATGATGAGTGCTTGAATAAGAGTAGAAGCACTAAGGAGAGAGAAAAGTATGTAGATCCAAGAATACAGGACTGTTGACAGAATTTAGTGATGAATTGAATGTCTGTGTGGCAGTGTGGAAAGAAAGTCTGATGAGAATTAAAGATGATTTCTTCAATTTCTGGTCTGGACAAATGATTAGATAATAGTACCTTCAACTAGGAAGAGACACAGAGAAAGGAGCAGATTTGAATGGAGAATATGAATTTAGTGTGGATATACTGATTTTTAGGAGTTTAGGAGACATCCAAATGCAGGAAAGAATTGGACTTGTGAGTCAGAAGCTCTTGGGCTCCGTCTGAACTGAAGAGAGACATTTGATAATGGCTGAAGCCATGGACATGGGCGAAATCATCCAGAGAGAGCAAAGGCACTGAAAAGACTGCTGAGGACAAAATCCCAGGAAATACCAATACTCGAGAGACAGGAAGAGGAAAGGATCCTGAAGGAAGTTAGGTCAGAGAGTTCAGAGAAAAATGCAGCAATTTCACGGGAGGCAAGAGGTGGGAAGTATTTCAAGTAAATGGTGATCAACCTTGTCAGTAGCTATAGAATTTAAATGAAGAGTTTCAAGGATAATTGATCTTTAACGTGTTCCTTCTCTTTTCTTTAGAGTGTTCTTTTGTATTTTGACCTGAAAAAAATAGCCTTTATTAATTCCACATGGATTATATTAATATGCTTATATATATTGGCCTAGGATATTCTTACCTTTTATTTAAAAGTAGGGAGAGTCTTTTTTGCACTTTCAAACCACATGGATTTGAATGTGCAAGCTGATAGTGGGTAAGTCACTTAACACTTCTGAGCCTCAGTTTTTTTATCTATTAACATAAAAATTACGAATTTTATAAGTATTCGAAAAAAGGCAGAAAAGATTCATCATATAGTTATAACTCATATTTAGTTGTATTACATTTTATGTGTCCTGTAGAACTTTATTTCTGAACCAAAAATGTTAACATTTCAAGAGTTTGTTTATATTTTCTGTTTATATTTTTAAAAAATAATTTGTTTTAAATAAATACATTTTGTTTATATTTCATAGGAAATTTTTAACCTCTTACTAAGTTGTTAATTGAGCCAGAACGGGAACTCCTAATTTTAATCTATAGAAGTCTAAATGCATATTCATGAAAACTAGTTCTAAGTCCTAGGAGAAGGGGGAATTCTGTCTGGGATCTCTGGACCATTTGAAGAGACAATTGGTCCATGGATGGATTAAAGAGATTGATGAATTCTCCTAATTGTATGCAAAATCATGTGTTCTTGAGCACGGTGTGTGTGTGTGTGTGTGTTTACGGAAAGACAGTCTAAACTTTTGAACAGCTTCTCAGTGAATTCCAGTTATACACATAAAAAAAAGGCATACAGCCCTATTGCAGCCGTGAAGGAGATACACATAAATTAGATAAACAGCACTTCATTCCCTATGTTCTTCATCTCAGAAGCCATTTGGATTTTATCCTTGAAACTAACCAGGAATTTCTCCATAAACTCCATCTCTAGTAGCTTCTTCCTTTGCATAGGAAATAACCACTGTGTCCTAGCTGGAAAAGTGTTTGGCTTGGTCACCTGCCTCTTGAACTATCGTCATATTATTTTTATTCCTTCTCTTACTATTTAAAGTTCTACAGTTTCCACATCAGCTCTTTCTGCTTTTATCACAGTTTAACTTGTCCCTTAACCATCACCAATCCTGCAACAGTGTTCTTGACGGTCATCAGGGACTTATAGTGCATTCCATTGTTCCTTAGGTCCTCATTGTCTTTTAATGGTTTGCAGCATTTGACATGGCTGATAACTCCTTGTTCCTTGAAACTCATTTCTTCTCTGATAATAATAATAATTGCTACTAAAACAGGTGTTGATTATGTGCCGAGGGTCTGTGTTAGTTACCTCAATTCTTACAAAACTCTAGGAAGCAGGTGTCATTATTAATATCATTTTATATGTGGAGAAACTGAACATTTATAGTTAGAAAGTTTGCCTAACCACTAAGTATCCAGGGCATCTGATTCTAAAGTCACTTTTGCCTGCCATGCACACTGTAATATTTTGGTTAGTACAGTATTCACAGCTAGCCATCACTGTGTGACAGTAGCTAGCTAACTCTTAATTTAAATAGGAGGATATATTTCTCAAGGTTACTTTTTTTCTTAAACAATTTTCATTTACCCCAGTGAATATGCACTTTATTTTACATTGGACATGGATTTTTCTATGTTATTTGTAATGCAACATAAAAATTTGAGAGTTCTAAATGATGATGCTCTCATTACTTTGTATTGCCAAATTCATGTTGTAAGTACCACTGGTGTAAGAATGATTAAATGAGTCTTTATATGTTACACAAACAGCGTTGAATACTTCACTTTTTATAGAAATGTTATTTGATTTCAGAATAACTACAGCTATTTGAAACATACTTTCCTGAATGCTTTACTTTGAGATTTGCTTAGCTGTCAGGCATTTTCTTTGAGATTTTCCTTTATATGTTTTTTGATTCCAATAAACATCGTGAAGACTGTCTTTAAGAACAACACCCTAGGTCAGAATTGCGGCAGTATTCATAGCATCATTGTTTGCCTCCAACCTAATAATTAACTACTAGTATCATCAATGACAAGTGCAATGTTTTCTCAGAAATAAAAGGTAAAAATTGACATTTAATACTTTAAGAGCACTGTATCTCTCCAGATTACACCATATAATATAATTACACCATATAATATAATCATGTTTGCTTACCTTTGTTGCTTATGTGCTTATTATAAATAAGCAGTTTTTCATTAATAACTTTAAATGCACTAGGCGCTGTGTTCTTTCCATTTTTTATATTTTTCTACTTATTAAAACTTACATGTACTTATGAAAAGTTCAAATAATTTAGAAATATTAAAAATCGAAAATATTTTACAATCTCACCACTTAGAGATAATCACAGATTATCTAAGATACTAATTTAAGATACTAATATATATCTAAATAAAATTATATTATACTCTATACCTATATTTTATTAATGTTTGATTTCATTTATTATAAGAAAGTTTTCTGCTTACATATAAGAGCTATTTTATTTTCTTTATTGCCACATAATGTCATTGTGCAAAGTTACTGTGATAAATATACTCAGTACCCTCTGGATCAACATTTAGGTTATTTCCACATTTTTTGTATTACAAATAGAATAGCAATAGAGCTATTTGAGTACCTACATGAATGTTCCTGTAGGATTAATTCCTGGGAATGAAATTACTATATCGAATAATGTGAACTTTTCTTTTTGTACATATTGTCAATATCTTCTCCTCAAAAGTGAAATATTATTTATATTTACAGCCACCGAAATGTAATTGTTTCTCTAAAACCTGCTAACACTAGCCATTATCAGTCTCTTGAATGTTCACTTCAAAACATAACATGACATTGTCATCTAATTGCTTATTTAATTTGTATATTTTTGATTAATAATAAGGCTGAGAATATCTTTCTGTATTTATAAGACCAAGTTTCTATGTGAACTGTTGTTCTTTGCCAATGTTTTCTTCTTTATTTGAAAGAACGTTTTCCATACTATAGAAATTAACTCTTTGTCACATATGTTGCACATTATTTTCTACTGTGCCTTTGGCTTCCTGCTTCCTTTATGATGCCTGTTATCATACAGACATTTTAAATTTTTATGTAGTCGAATCTGTGAGTCATTTTTCTTTATGGCTTTTGGGTTTCAAGCTCTGCTTATAAAGGTATTCCTATCTTTAAAACTATGAAATATTATCCTACATTTTTCTAGCATCCTTTTTTTTTTAAAGGCCGCACATGTGGCATATGGAAGTTCCCAGGCTAGGGGTCCAATCAGAGCTTCAGGGAGCCATAACCACAACAGCGCAGGATCCGAGCCACGTCTGCAACCTATACCACAGTTCAGGGCAGCACTATTTAACCCACTGGGTGAGGCAAGGGATAGAACCGTCATCCTCATGGTTGGTAGTTGGCTTCATTACCACTGAACCACAATGGGAACTCCACTAGTATATCTTCATGGATTTATTATTTTTTTAATTTATTTTTTTAACTTAATAAATTTTATTTCAATTATAGGTGTACAAAAATCATCACAAGTCAATTTTATAGATTTTGTGTCCCAAATTCACAGTGCATCCCCCCACCCCGCAGATTGTCTTATTTGAAAAACCAAGGTTTTCCAAAGTCTGTGAGTCATTGTCTGTTCTGCAAAGAAGTTCATTGTGTCTTTTTAGTTTACACATGTAAGCAGTAGCATTGGGTGTTGCTGTCTAATTGTCTGACTGGTTTCACTTCGCATAATTTCTAGGTCCATCCATGTTGCTATAAATGTTGGTACTTCGTTACTTTTAATGGCTGAGTAATATTCCATTGTGTGTGTGTACCATATCTTCCCTATCCACTCCTCTGTCGATGGGCATTTAGGTTGTTTCCATGACCTGGCTATTGCATAGAGTGCTGCAATGAACACTGGAGTACATGTGTCTTTTCGAGTCATGGTTTCCTCTGGATAGATGCCCAGGAGTGGGATTGCTGGATCAAATG
>PVHT020000034.1:14296679-14308936 GCA_004024745.2 Catagonus wagneri | reverse complement strand
AATGAGAGCCTTGCAGGGTAAAGCAATCTTGGTTGGAAGTTTTTCCCTTTCATCACATTAAGTATATCATGCCACTCCCTGCTGGCCTGCAGAGTTTCAGCTGAAAAATCTGCTGATGACCTTCTTGGGGTTCCCTTGTATGTCATTTGTTTCTTTTCCCTAGCTGCTTTCAAAATTTTTCTTTGTCTTTAATTTTGGTCATTTTGATTAATATATGTCTCGGGGTGCTCCTTCTTGGGTTTATTTTATGTGGTACTTGTTGTGCTTCCTGGATTTGAGTGAGTGGTTCCTTTCCCATATTAGTGAAGGTTTCCGGTATTGTCTCTTTGAATATTTTTTCTGTCCCCTTCTCTCTTTCTTCCCTCTCTGGTACCCCTATAAAACAGATGTTGGTGCGTTTAACATTATCCCAGAGTTCTCTGAGACTCGGCTCATTTCCTTTCAATCTTTTATCTCTTTTCTCTTTTGCATTAGTGATTTCCACCAATCTGTCCTCCACGTACTGATTCGTTCTTCTGCCTCCTGGATTCTACTGTTGGCTGCTTCTAATGAATTTGATTTGTTATTGTATTTTGCATCTCTTCTTGTTTAATTTTTATTTCTTGTATTTCTTTGCTCAGTGTTTCATGTAAATTATCAATTTTTGCCTCCAGTTTATTTCCAATGCCTTGCATCATCTTCAGCATCAACAGTCTAAAGTCTTTTTCTGGGAGGCTGGTAATGTCCTCATCACTGAGCTGTTTTTCTAGGGTTTTCTCTTTCTCCCTTATCTGAGTTATAGTTTTCTGTCTTTTCATTTCTATAGGTTTTTGGTGTGGTGAGCTTTGTGTAGACAATAGAGTTGTAGCCTCCCTTAGTTCTGGTGTTTGCCTCTCCTGTGGCTAAAGCTGGTATGGAGGGGTCTTGCTGTAGGCTTCCTGATGGGAGGATCTGATGCCTGCCCACTGGTAGGTGGGATTGATTCTTACCCCTCTGATGGGTGGGGCTTTGTCTCTGGATGAGATTAGAGGCTGGCTGTGTTCCTGAGGGATCTTTAGGCAGCCTGTTTACTGATGGGTGGGGTTGAAATCCCACCTGGATTATTGTTTGACCTGGGACTTCTCAGCGCTGATGGGAGGGACCAGATTTTTCCAGAAATGGCCACCTCCAGAGAAATGCAGGCTGATGAGTGTTCCCAAGAGCTTCACCTCCAATGCTCTCCCCCACAACAAGCCACAGTCACCCCTGTTTTCCCAGGAGATCCTCCAAGATTTGCAGTCAGGTTCCACCCGCATTCCGATGGAGATTTTGCTTTGCCCTGGGACCCAGTACACGTGAAAGTCTGTATGTGCCTTTCAAGAATGGGGTCTCTGTTTCCACCAGTCCTGTGGAGCTCCTGCACATAAGCCCACTGGCCTTCAATGCCAGATGCTCCAGGGGCTCTTTCTCCCTGTGCCAGATCCCCAGGTGTGGGGTTTTGACGTGAGGCTCAGAACTCTCAGTCCTGTAGCTGAGTCTCTGTGATTGTTACTTTCCCTTTTGTGGGGCTTCCCACTCGGGAGGTATGGGGTTGCTTCTATCGTGTAATCGCCCCTCCTACCTCTTGATGTGGTCTCCTCTTTGTCTTCTGGAGCAGAATATCTGTTTTGGAAGTTTACAGTCCATTTGGTTGAACGTTGCTCAGCATTTGGTTGTAGTTTTGCTGTTTTTCGGGGGAGAAGTTGAGCTCCAGTCCTTCTATTCTGCCATCTTAATCCAATCTTTAGCTGATCTACTGATCCATCTGAAGTCTTTGGGATACTGAGTACAACTTCCGAATTTCAGGACGAAGAGCTGCGCTGCTGCCAGTTCTCTAGGACGCCGCCGCATACTGCTCTCTTCATGGATTTGAATTTTATATTTATAACACTAACTCTTCTGGGAATTTCTTTTCATATGTGTGTTAGGAATTGGTCTTAATTTTTTTTCTGCCCTACTTATTTGAATAAGTTGTTCTTTTACAACTGATACATTTGTGCAAATCTCCTGTGATCATGGCAGTATTTAAACTTGAGCAGAAGTTCTGCATTTTATCTCTTCCCAAGCTCTTCTATTTGCCATTCTTCAATTGCCTTTTCTTAGTCCCTAGTGGTCATGTTGCTAGTTTTGATATTTTTAAAAGCTCTTTTCTTGCTCCTTCTATAACCTTCTCGTTTTTCCCCCCATCACTTACCTTCTGATTAAGTCCTCTTTCTTCTGTCTCCAAAGTACATTACAAATATTTCCACTTTTCTCTATTTCAATCCCACCATTCTAGTCAAAGTCAATGAAAGTTTTCTAATAATAAATCTTTTGCTTCTACACTTTACCTCTCCCATCCACTTCACATACTGGAGCCTGTAGTTCCTTTCGGAATTGAATTCAAAGACTGTTTATTCATTACTTAAAACCTTCCATTGGCTTTTCATTCTCTTAGAGTAAAACTGAAACTCTTCAACATGCTCTGATTCTATGTATGATCTGACCCTTGCCCATCTATTTGCCTTCTTCACCATTTTGGAGTCTTCTTTTTGCTTCCTAAACATGCTTTAATCACTTCTTTCTTTTCTCTATGCCTTTGTTCTTTCCATCCCCCCCCCCCTTTTTTGAAATCCTCCAAACCAGTTATTTGCTTGAGCAGCTTTTTCTGAATCTTTAGGACTCAGGTCAAAGTCATCACTTAAGCAAAGCCTTCCTTGTCAACCTCTCCCACCCCCAATCTGCAGTTACTCTATATTGCATTGCCAACCTGATGATACTCTATGCTTTTATCACATTCTGTAATTATTATTTTTCTTTAGTTATTTATCATTTATATTTCCTGCTAGAGTACAGACTCCCAGAGCCAAAAGCTTTGTCTGCCTTGTTAAACATATATCCTCATAGCTTCACGGAATACCTGGTACAAAGCAAGAATCACTAAATATCTTTGAATAGAATGAACAAAATATGATGAGTTTTCTCTTCACTTATCTTTGGGGCATCCTTAGGATAGCTAAGATTTTTCATGTGAATCAATTCATTTGATTTTCTTAGAGAAAATCAAGCAGAGTATATAAAGACTAAATGAGGTAGTAGATCCAAAATAAATGTCATGTATTTTCTTTATCTTAAGCATATTTTTTCTCAGATTCCATTGGATTCAACTGATGAAATGGGCTAAGTAAGGCAGAAAATAAGTCCCACAGGGAAAAAAAGTGGAACTATTAATGCAAATTGATGTATATTGTGCTGGCTAGATAGCACTTTGATAAATTTAAATCTAGCAGGAGAAAATTTCTAGGTTCTTATAACGTGTGGTGTCAGCTGACCGGAGAATTTGAAAATGCTGATACAATCTACTTTCAAAGTAGGAGAAAGCCCATATGGAAAGCCCAGGTGCACTAGTAAGCATACTCAGGAGAATCATCTGTTCAGACATTGACTGCTTTCTTAGCAATTCTTAAAGTTTTATATGAAACTAGGAAACTAGAAGACCTGTGAAAAAAGGAAGCTGGAGTCAAACATGCCATGAAAATCTGTCAATTCTTAGCTATCCACATTGCGCCTTCTACAGTAAATATCACAAATTGCCAATTTCTTTAATCCTTTATCTCTTCTTCTTATGAAATTAGTTTCCCTTTTTGCTGAAATTAAATTACTTAATTTTAAACTATGTATATAATCTTACCTCAGCAAATTTGAGAGTCATTTCATTACTCTGATCCAAACATTTAGAATCAAGAGAAATTTTTTTTCTGTGAAAAATATTCATGCTTTCTTTCTTCTTAATAGAAAACATGTAAGTCAAAATGTTTCCCTTTTTGCTCTGATAACCAAGGAGCTCAGTTTCCTATTAACTGAACATTGATTCCCATTTAAAATATTTACTTTAGTTTTAGGTTTTGATTTTTCTAAAATTATGTATATAATATAATATGGCATATATGATATAAACATTATGTTTTACTTTAATATACCTCATAAGACTATGTACATCGTTTTGGGAATGAAGCACAAAGGTACAATGGCTATAAATAAGCCTCGATGATATACTTTTCTTTTTCTTTTTTCTTTTTTTTTTGTCTTTTTGTCTTTTTGCCTTATCTAAGGCTGCATCCGCGGCATATGGAAGTTCCAGGCTAGGGGTCTAATTGGAGTTGTAGCTGTCGGCCTACAGCACAGCCACAGCAACACAGGATCCAAGCCATTTCTGCGACCTGCAACACAGCTCACAGCAACACCAGATCCTTAACCCACTGAGCAAGGCCAGGGATAAAACCTGCAACCTCATGTTTCCTAGTCAGATTCGTTAACCACTGAGCCATGATGGGAACTCCTGATATACTTTTCAACACAGATGTTGGTCAGCTTTTGCTTGAATACTTGAATTTCATGTATAGTACTACCTGTATTTTGTATATTTGAAAGATGATAGGTAGATAGATAGATAGATAGATAGATAGATAGATAGATAGAAAGAAAGACAGACAGACAGACAGACAGGTAGATGATAGATAGATATGATCTGTCAACTCTTTTAGACGGCTGGTTCCTTGAGGAAGAGGATGATACCTTGTTAGTACCTCTATTCTGAGGGTCTTTCACCATGTCTGGAACAGTAATGTTTCATACTTAATAAATATCTGTGGAATGATTGTGAAAAGAGGCAAAAGAGGAGAGGAACACATTTCTTGGCTGGGTATTATAACACCTAATTCTTAGCCAGAATCGAATAACATAACACAAATCACCTTAATTTTCTATAATTCAGAAAACATCTCACAAGTCTTCACATTTTTGAAAACATATCACAAGTCTCCTTGGTGCTTTCCCAAGCTAAATAACATTTGCTTATATAAAATGGTTTCTAAATCCTTTAACATCCCAGTTCTGGCATTCTGAATATCTCCCATAATTATCATAATTTTATTAAAATATATTGACTTGAATTAATCCCATCCTCCTGTCATAATCAGTCCAGAGTTAAACCATATTTTTGACACTCATGATCATGCTCTGACATGGTCTGTCCAGGTGAGAATATTGATTCCAATTATTTAGGCATTATAAATTATAGGGCAAGATTATTCGAGCTTTAGTCAGTTACATCACTTTGTTCTTGTTAAATTCATGGTCAATTAAAACTTAACACCTTGCTTCTTTTTCACATGAATTACTGCAAATCAGCCTCTTCATAAGAGCATTTTTTTTTAAATTCAAAATGAAAGACTTTACATTTACACTCTTAAATTTCAACTTCTTTGGAAACATCAAGACCATCTTGAGTCTTGATCAGTTAGCTATAAGCTATTTTAAATTTCATGTGACTCTTTTTCATATGATTATCATTATTGAAGGTTAAAATTAAATACAGACTGTGATACAGGATAGATGTAGGATGACACCAGGACATGAACTCCTTGGGTATGGGTAGTCAGTTAAATGTGAATTCTCAAAAAATAATTTATTTGATCAGATTTCTCCATGTTATTTATAAAGATTATCATTTCACTGCACTTGTACTTTTTTTTAAACATTAAAAAACATAGAGAATTTAAAAAAGAATTTTCAATCACTCAAGATGGCTGGGGCATTTAAAATTGATACAGTTTTGAAAATCAATATTTTTACAGTTTATCAAAAACATTAACAATTGTGAATCATTTGAATTTCATGAATACAATAAAAACTCATCATGAAAATACTCATTAAAGCATTAGTTAGCAATATTTAGTTGAAGGAATGGTTAAATTAAAGTCCAACCAGACTGTTGAAGGGAGACTGTCATTCATGACAGCCTCTATCTGTCTTGTCCCAATAGTTTGGAGTTCAAGAGTGTTTTTCTATGCATATGGAGACTCTTTATATGTTTGCTTTATATTGTTTTGTTTTCTTACCAAAAAAACAGTGTCATAATAGGAAAGAAAATATGTTCTAGTAGATGTAAAAAAAATGTCCTTAAAATGCATTAATGATTAATCGGGTTGGTAGAACTATTTGAATTTTTTTTTTTTAAAGCATCAGGTGTTTAGCGGGCATAGATCTTTCACACCAGTCTTGACTAATAGCTAGGTAAAGATAGGTGCATTATTTGTCCTGGAGATAGTGAACTTAAAGGTTCTGTACAGATAATGTGGAAGTCCTAGTCAGTGAATGATACAGGAAGTCACTGTTGTTGATTTTGCCCAACCTCTTCTCTAGTCCCTTCCTCTCACCTCTCATTCTCCCAAGCACAGAAGGTATTGGGGATGATTCATAAATTATGTGATAATCCACTTGGGTTTGAAAGATGCATGAGATTTTGCCATTCTTTAAAGAGAGAGAAAAATATTTCAGACAAAAGAGCATCCTAAGAGAAAGGGTAAAGGTATACAGATGACTATGAGGAGCAGAAATATGGCAGGAAAATAAAGTGGAAGTTTGAGAGGGAGGGTGAAGATGGGACTGCATGGGCAAGGAGGAGCCTTCAAATTGCCTTATAAACTAGGATAAAAAGTTTGGTTTTTATTCTGAGCCAGATGACGAGTCATTTTAAGCAGTTTATAGCATGATTATGTTTGTGTTTTAGGAAAAATTCTAGCACCACTGTTCATCATTCGTGTATATAGCTAAATGTGGTTTCTTTTCCATACCAAATACACTAAGAAATCACTTCCTAGACAAGAAATTCTATCTTGCTACTTCAGTTGCTGTTTGTAGAACCCATTATTGTGTGTAATTCTGCTCACTGTTTTCCATCAAGAACTGTTACTTTCAGAAAAAAACAGCAAAACAACGGAGTCGATTATCTCAACCATGTATCCTTAGATTACAAACCAGGTCTTTTATGATAATAGGCAGGTTGGGAGAGTCGGTATCTGTGGGAGGAAAGGTATAAACAAACAAGCATCATTTATAATGTGTACAAAAGCAGTTAAGTCTCTTTACAGGTTGGCATAGATGCTGATAGAACACTGAATATTCCATTCCATTTCTCGCTTTTTTAAGTTATTGATCTTGGTAGAAGTTTGTTGTTTAATTCAGTTGGTACAGATAAGCATCTACACTAAAATTGTGACTTGTCACTTAACCACATAATTCAGAATATTCAGAATTGGTTTTAAAAAAAAGTGAGTTGAACTATTGTAAGACTAGAATGCTAGTTATATATATATATATGTATTTCTCACTGTATATATGTACAGCCACCACATCCAAATGAGTATGTATCTATATACACACACATGCACACACATTCACACACAGAGCTTATTACCAAAGGAAAAAAAAATACTGTGAACCAATAGCATGTATAAGTTTCAAGATACGGTTTTTTCCTTGCCTTCAAAATAATGCATTATGAACTTTCATGTACATATTTTTGCCCAATACTACTTATAAATTTATTTTTGAAAATAAATACACAACAAATGTACTTCAGAATGACTTTGTAAATAACTATATTATTATATATATACTAGATGTGTGTAGCATATACATCAGAATCTGTTGTGTACATACATGCCTTTAGAATTTGATTCTTGTTATTTTCACAGTTTTTTTAATGATTGTATATTATGTAAACATAAGTAGCTGTGAAAATAAACCTCATTTTACAGAAGTGATAAAGTCACAGATTAGAAACCAAATGTGAAAATGTTATCAAGAAGGAAATCTTGCTAAGTTAAAAAAAAAATTTGAAAATAGCAACATCTTTACCTCTCCCACACTTTATTTTATTTCAGTGTGATTTCCATGTAGTGATAGTAATACTCTAGTGCTTTCATTATGTCGTTAGACTACAACCAATGTGCTGTATAATTCTCAGAATAGTATATAACTATTAAGAATATAGAGACTTTTAACATATGGGAAATACAAAAGATAGAATGGCAGTGAAAAAAAGACTTCATAAGAAAAAGAAAAAATTTTCATAAGAACCATATATTATGAGATTGAAAAATACCATACCAAAATTTTGGTAGTGGTAATTTTTATTTAGTGGTACTATGCACAATTCTCCTATTTAATTTTCATATTTATGAATTTTTTAAATGTTTGCAAAGAGCACACATTTATACTTTCCTGACTAATAAATATGTAAATAAAAGAAAATGTAGTGACTATATCACCAAGTATTGTGTTTATGTTGCTCTGTCCAAATGGGACAGAAAATCTAGGGAGATCTGTAGACATTTAAGCCAATATCAGATTTGGTGATCAGAATATCATGTCCACTTAGCAGTTGCTAGGTTTCTTTGCTTGCACAATTCTGTTATTTTAAAATGAAAATATCAACTTGAATTAATTAAAAGTTTTGAATTAAGTTTTTATGTTTACTTACTTTAAGGGCCAAAAGAACAGTTGGTGATTACAAGTATTTTTCTTTGCCAGTTAAATATATAACTTACCAAGTCTAATTGCATATATTATTTTCAGTTCTGTAGAAAGGACAGTAGCTCCATGAGTGTGTTGATGGCTCTTAGATATCTGCTCACTTTGTCGGGGTAGTCATTTTTTGACCGCCAAAGGCTGGTTTAGGCTCCACTTTGCTGCAATCCCTATGGCATCCTGAGCTTGTCTTGCTACACTGCATTATCATTTAACTGCACCTTCTCCCTCTGGAATGTGAACTCTTGGATGACTGAGATGCCGTTGTATTTGTGAATGAACACCTAGTGCTTGGCTCATGTCACAATAAATTAATACCTACTGACTTAATGGATATGAAAATGGAGGGATTTGCGAGTTGACAATTAGATATTTGTGTTTTAAATCAACTTTTGAGCATCCAGTTAAGAATTGTGGCGGAGTCTATGTTAATGACTGTTGAGACTATAAAAATATGAAAATAATTCTTTACTGACTTCATAGAAGGATATGAAAGATTGTAAAGATTATTACAATTATTCTAATTGTATAAACATAGTACCTTCAGGATTTAAAGAATAAGAGTTCTATAAGTAGAGTGTCCACATGAGAAGGGACAGTCTTAGAAGTTGCCCTCCCTCTGAGTTTGTATGTCTCATGAGGATTGTTTCACTTGAATTATTGATACTTCCAGGATGCCTGCCCATGGACAAGGATATCACAGCTCTCCATTTAAAATTCTGATCTAAGCATCAATGGTTTGTTCTCTTATTTCTTCCCCAAACTTTGTGTTTTACACAATGTCTTTAAAATTTTTAAACCCATTGAAATCCTTACACTTCCACCTGGTTTCCAAGATAGTTTTTGTGTGTCTTAGTGTGCCAAACAGTTTCCATTCTGGGGACACAAGCCTCTTTGCTTCTAAGCATACAATCTGGTGATGACCACTGAAAATTTCAATGCAGAGTGAGAAATACTATGATTACACTGGAGAGGAGACAGGTGGCCCTGTCTGCGTTAGTGCTTTTATAGTGTACTTTAAAAGGCATGTTTTTTTCTTTTCTTTTTTCATGGGGAAGAGGACAGTTCAACTGTCTCTCATATGGCCAGGATAATAGAAAAAATAAAAGGGCTCTACATTATCCACACTAATTTGATAAATGATGTAAGACTGGATCGATTTACTTAGATGCCAGAATTTATATGGAAAGAATAAAACCAAATTCTTTGTCAACCCTGGGCTAGACTCAAGACCTATGAATCCAAACAATCTTGTTGCCTCAGAGACATCAAAATGTTTACACTTTTATATTCTGTATTCCTTAACCATCTGTAGTTGTTTGCTACCAAGTTATTCTGCCCCCATTAATATACAGCTCTTTTTTTTTTTTTTTGGCTTTTTAGGGCCACACCTGAAGCATATATGCAACTTTTTAAGTGTTTAATTGTCGCTTTAGTCACTTGCATATTCATTGGATGACTGTCTTGCTTTCTTCATCTTGCCACATATTTTATTGAAAAGAAATATTAGATGTGATATTGGACTATAAAAATCTTGTTGTCTTTTGGAAAGGTAGAAACAATCAATGTGAAATGAGGGACTAAGAAGGTGTTGAATTAGAATATGTGTATTGTATAATAATCACCGAAGAAGGTATATCAGAAGAAGCCAGACTCTATAAACATACACTTTAATAAAGAGTAATCTAATATTGTTGTAAAAGGAATGAGGAGGGACGAGAAAGACATAAAAGAGGGATGAACTAAGTAAGCAAGCTTGCTGATCTTGAAAAGCGGTGGGACAGCACATGAAAGCATCTCATTGGATCCAAGTAGAGTTTCAGTGAGGGGAAGATGCTAGGGGAGGCCATTGCAAATTTGAGACTTTAAAGGTCAAGAAAGGAATCTTTAACAGGGAACATCTTAAAGTTTGGGCAGGGGACTAGTTTATGAAAAGTGGAACTCAAGGACCATTGTTCTAACATGAGTGTGCAGGATCAACCAGAGAGAAAAGAAGGCAGATATAAATAAGAACATAAAATGAACCAAAGCCACGTCTCACTCATCTCCTATCACCCCTCATTGTTCTAGGTTCCCTTCAATCTGTAGTTTTAACTGCCTTCTCATCCATCTTACCTCCTCATCAGAATCTACTCCAGACATGTCTGTTTACTTATATTTTCACTTTCTAGCCTCAGCTCTTTCTCACGTATACTCAGTTCCAAAGACAATAAGTACCACTGCTTTAAATGTCTTTCCATTTTCTTTGCATGTTTAAAAACTCTTACCTTCTTTGAATCCAGGCCCTTGTGACGGAAGAAAGCATAGACTCTGGAGTTAGATATGAATTCTGTTCCCGTCATTGTCACTCACTAGCTATGCGAGTTTTTGACAAGCTAATCAACTTATTTGAGTTTCAAGAATCTAAATTATAAATTAAGGGGAAAATTACTTTATTTTTAATTGGAAACCTAAAACACTATGCATTAAATTACATCACATGAAGTGTTCAGGTACTGTCCTCTGAGGATTAGTGTAACTATAGTACTCACTAAAATAATAATATGTATCATTCACTCAACCTCATGTGAACAAGTTAAAACACAGACATTTATAATGGGTGATGGAGGTGGAGGGGAAGATGTCTCCAGGATTATGACTTAAAAGATGGAGGGTGTTACTATTAAGTAGGGTATGGAAAAAAGATGGAATTAAAGCCCTAGAGCAATTCGTTTTAGAGCTGATTCATTTAGAAATTTCTGTCTGCAGGAGGAGTTCTTTAGGCAGTTGAGTATTTAAGTAGCTGTAGAAAGATCTGGGATGAAGATACGGGTTTCAGAGTTATCTGCACATAGGTGACAGTTAAAAATGAACCAGAAGGAAATTTCTGGAATATATCCAGTTAGCCTTTTTTTTTTTTTAAAGGGGGTTTCTGAGGAAGATCAATTCCTTAAGAAGGATAACAAATTTTCTTGATTGGTCCACAAGACTGAAAAATTAATTTGTTTCCAATTTGGAAATTAGATTGTATATAAAATTTTGGATTTATGACTTCTCTGGAAAATTACAGAATCCTTATTTCAGTGTATCAGAATTTCCTAATGGCAGTAATTATCTGGAGCTTGAAAAATGGCACCACCTAAATAAAGTCTATTCTTTCAAACTAGGTCTTCGAAACCCAGATTCCAGCTTCCCATCTATACCTTGCAGGCATTTGCCTTTATGGCCCCTGAGGAAAAGAATAAATAAACAAGAGCAGTTTCTCAGAAGTTACAGAGAATATACAACCCTGGCATATACCTTAGATAGGCTTGGGAAGTAAAACTGAATATCTGTGATTAAGGAGGGACTTCTGAGCTTTAAGATTATTTACCAAGGCAACCTTGTAGTGTTTAGAACGAATCAGGATGTAAACATAAAAGCTCCTTGAAGGTTGTTACCCCACAATGTTCTATGTCATATTTTATATACTATGAGAAATAGTATATAGTAGTTCCCGCCGTGGCATAGTGGAAATGAATCTGACTAGGAACCATGAGGTTGTGGGTTCGATCCCTGGCCTCGCTCAGTGGGTTAAGGATCTGGCGTTGCTGTGAGCTGTGGTGTAGGTTGCAGACACGGCTCTGACCTGGTATTTTTGTGGTTGTGGCATAGGCTGGCAGCTGTAGTTCCGATTACACCCCTAGCCTGGGAACCTCCATATGCCGTGGGTGCGGCCGGCCCTAAAAAGAAAAAAAAAATAGTAGTTCTGTAGTGCATGCACCAATATTTTACTAAATGATTTCAGGTTGTGTCATTTTGGGCTGAGATTTCAAAAGCATAACTATGATAATAATACCTCACACATATATAGTACTTCATAGTGTTTCAAAAATGAACCATTTTGGAGTTCCCGTCGTGGCTCAGTGGTTAACGAATCCGACTAGGAA
>PVHT020000034.1:14279261-14295679 GCA_004024745.2 Catagonus wagneri | reverse complement strand
TTTTTGGCTTTATCTAGAGCCGCACCTGCGGCATATGGAGGTTCCCAGGCTAGGGGTCTAACAGGAGCTGTAGCCGCCGGTCTTCACCACAGCCACAGCAACGCGGGATCCGAGCCACGTCTGCAACCTACACCACAGCTCATGGCAACGCCGGATCCTTAACCCACTGAGCAAGGTCAGGGATTGAACCCGCAACCTCACGGTTCTTAGTCGGATTCATTAACCACTGAGCCACGAAGGGAACTCCTACTTGTTTCAACTATTCTCCATAAACTCAAATCCTTAAAAAGAAATAGCATATATACATTAGTGCATGTACTCAAGGTGGTTTAGAAACAGGAAGGTATAGAAGACTGTCTCTGCAGCGTGACCTGGAATGCTGCCAGAAGACCTGAGAGCTAAGTATTCCACATTTACCCAGGGGGGTCTCTGCCTCACATCTCAGTTACTGCGCATGTATGCAACTCTAAACACTGGCTCTTAATTATCATCGACTATATTTAGAATCCACTAAGTGTGAATCAGATAGTTTTGGAATACAAACTGAGCAGCTTCCACTACAAAGAAAGTTAAAGAGAAATGCCTTCTTCCTTTCCAGCAATTGCTTTGTTAGATGATTCCCCACATGGAATGTCTAACAGTGTAAAATTTTTGGGTTTATTAAAAGTAGAGAATATTCATGAAATACGCACTTTAAGGTAATTGTGAACAAAGTTTGCAGACATGTAAATAGTATAATTTTCTGTTTTTTAAAAAAATAATTTCCTGCACTCTTCATTTTACCTAACCTCAAGAAAACTTTGCCATTTTCCATTTTATTAAAAATCAGGCCTTTGAAATTTCAAAGTGACTCCCAGTAGTTATGCTGTGAGCCACACAGGAAGTATACAGTAGAAAGTTGACAGAACACTGTAAACCAACTATAATATAAAAAATAAAAATCATTATAAAAATTAAAAACAAAAAAAAGAGCACCATAAAATGAGAAAAAAAAATTTCAGTGACTTTTTATTCAGAGTCTCATTTAACTTTCCTTTCCCACCTGACCCATATATCAAATCAAAACATCATATATTTTCATGTTTTTCCTTTCTTTGTAGGTGCAATAAATAACCTCTAAGTTATCAGAGCTAACATAGAAAAAATCGCCCCCTCCATTTCCCTAGTGTTCCCAGGTTTTGGAAGTCCATGGTCTGAAGTCTAGCTTCATTTAGTGCACACCATATGGTGATGGTTCCCCGCTGCTGTGACAATGTCATTGTAAACATATGCTTTGGAAAAAGGATGCTTATTTAATCCATGAACTCTTTGTAAAGAGAAGTCTTAAAATGATGACATGGGATGACAGTGTCTCTCAACAATGAATCATTTCAAATTATCTACAGAAGGAGAGGCACTCAGTTCTAACTGCACTTGGCTGGAATTGAATCAGCACGTTATCTGTCATGACAATCAAATCATCCAGTTCCCCTAAGTCTGATGTGTTTGAATTTTACCACACAATCATTGATTTCTGGACTTCTCAGTTGTTAATAAAACAATGACCTCAGCATGTATAACTCAAAACAATGGTGGGGTTTTTTGGCATCTAAAATATTAAATATAGAAACAAAGAAGATTTTAGAACATTTATAAGATTAAAACTCTATGAAATGCTGTTTAACTTTGCTGTTTGTACTGCACATTATTGTTGAGAATATAATCAGTTGTTTGAAAATACTTCCCATGAGGTTATATGATCTTAACGGTGTGAGGTATGAACAGCTTTGTTGCCTTTAACACTAGAAATAGAAATATATAACTAATTGTAATGCATTTCATTATATTAACAATAGAATTCTATGGCTGTCATCTTTTAAAAAGTCCTTTTGCTTACGAGAGCATTATGTAAAATCTTATTGTAATATCATTACCATTTTAAAAGTAATACATTTAAATTAGACTGAATTTCTCCAAAGAATAGAATCTCTGGATTTTGTTATACTATATCATATGCATCATTTAAGAAAAAAATTGCATTTGTTAAAACAATTATTTATAATTATTTTCTTATTTATAAATTTACTTATCCAATGCATCACACCATACCAGGTACTACCGAGGATTCAAAAAAAAAGCTTGACCTCATGAAGTTTAAAGTCTAGAAGGAAAAATAAGACCTGTAAATAGATGACCATCATATAAACTAAGCAGTGGTAAATACCATATGTGCTCTGCAGTTTCTCAGGACAAAAAAATTTAAGCCAAGAAAATATGATATAGTGTCTAGAAAGTAGGCAGATTATTAGTAATTCTTATTTTAGAGTAATTATAGCATATTGTTATTCTAGAAGGTACTTGTAATAAAGGGAAACTTGAATATGAAGGTTTTTTTTAAAGCTAACCCAAATAACAATAATCATGAAAGGAGAATACGATTCACCAATGGAATTCTAGTTCCAATTAACATAGATATCTGAGATCCTTAATTCTTATAATTTTTGATACCAGTACATCATGTAACTTTGAACTAATTTTGCTGTCACCTGATAGATGGTGTTCTTTGCTTTTCCTGAAAGAACTAAAGTAGCTCTTATGCAGAATTTTTATGCAGGAGTGAAGTTTTGAAGTACTTCCCCTAAAGAAATCCTGAATTTGAAACACTAATGGAAGCTGGGCAATATTGATGTTGATGATTAATGTAAAACCAAAGCAGCAGAGAGATTATGCTGATATGAACAGAGAGATATGTGAAAGAGAAACTTCAGAAACACTGTGTTAACTAGAGGCTACCAAGCTGTGATGCATCCACAAACAGTACCCAATAAGCACAATGTATATGCAGTCACCTTGAATCTGCTGAACATCTGTTGCTCTAAATCTTATTATTTTATTAGATAAGTAATACATAAATTCATTTTAAACAAATGCACTAAACACACAGTAGTGATGTTATCAAATAGGTTTTCTCTTCAGGAATCTGCACCTTAGTACTTCTTTTCTCCATACTTGATGACTACACAATATTTGTAACCCCTTTTAAATAATATCTTCTATTATTTAGCCTTTATTTTTGGTTTAAAAAACTCACCATTTCCATTTACCCTAATATTTCAAAGTCTTTTTTTAAATTTTTTATAACAATTTTATTTCAATTACAGGTGTACAAAGATCATCGCAAGTCAATTTGACAGATTTTGTGTCCCAAACCCACAGTGCACCCCCCAAAGGTTTTCCAAAATCTGTGAGTCATTGTCTGTTCTTCAAAGACATTCATTGTGTATCTTTAGTTTCCACATGTAAGGGGTAGCATTGGGTGTTGCTGTCTAATTGTCTGACAGGATTCACTTCGCATGAAAATTTCTACATCCATCCATGTTGCTATAAATGTTGTTATTTTGTTCCTTTTAATGGGTGAGTAATATTCCATTGTGTATGTGCCATATCTTCCCCATCCACTCCTCTGTAGATAGGCATTTAGGTTGTTTCCATGACCTGGCTTCTTCCCTCTCTAGCTGCTTTAGATGTAAAGTTAGGTTGTTTATTTGAGCTTTTTCTTGTTTCCTGAGGTAGGCTTCTATTGCTATATACTTTCCCCTTAGAACTGCTTTTGCTGCATCCCAGAGGTTTTGGAGTGTCCTGTCTTTGTTGTCATTTGCTTCTAAGTATTTTTTAATTTCCTCTTTGATTTCTTCAGTGATCCATTGGTTGTTTAGTAGCGTGTTGTTTAGTCTCCACGTGTTTGCATTTTTTGCCATTTTTTTCTTATTGATTTCCAGTCGTATAGCATTGTGGTCAGAGAAGATGCTTGATATGATTTCAATTTTCTTAAAGTTACTGAGGCTTGATTTGTAGCCCAGGATGTGATCAATCTTAGAGAATATTCCGTGCGCACTTGAGAAGAATGTGTATTCTGTTGCTTTTAGATGGAATGTACCATAAATATCTATTAAGCCCATCTGATCTAATGCTTCATTCAGGGCCTGTGTTTCCTGATTGATTTTCTGTCTGGATGACCTGTCTCTTACTGTAAGTAGGGTGTTAAAGTCCCTCACTATGATGGTGTTATTGTTGATTTCTCCTTTTAAGGTTGTTAGCAGTTGCCTTATATATTGTGGTGATCCTATGTTGGGTGCATAGATATTTAAAATTGTTATATATTCTTCTTGGATTGATCCTTTGATGATTATGTAGTGCCCTTCCTTGTCTCTTAAAATGTTCTTCATCTTAAAGTCTGTTTCGTCTGATATGAGTATTACTACTCCGGCTTTCTTTTGATTCCCGTTTGCATGGAATATTTTCTTCCATCCTCTCACTTTCAATGTGTATGTGTGTCTAGAAGTGAAGTGGGTCTCTTGAAGACAGCATATATATGGGTCTTGTTTTTGTATCCATTTGGCTAGTCTATGTCTTTTGGTTGGGGCATTCAGTCCATTAACATTTAAGGTAATTATTAACATATATGTTCTTATTGCCGTTGTGTTAACTGTTTGGCATTTTTGTTCCTCTTTTTTTACCCTGAAGTTTTGATATAGGAGTCTATATACAAATGAGATTGTTTTATGTTGTTGGTTTCTGAACTGCACGTGTGTCTCCAGTGACCTGCATTTGTGCTTTCTTGTCATGATTTCTGATTTTGGTAGTATAATTGTGCATGGATGATTTAGTATCTTTACTGTATATATGCCTTTCCTGGTGGGCTTGTCATTTGTGGTGTTTTTGTTTCTGGTGGTGGCCTTTTCTTTTCTGCCTAGAGAAGTTCCTTTAAGATTTGTCGTAAAGCTAGTTTAGTGTTGCAGAAATCTCTTAGCTTTTGCTTATCTGTAAAGGTTTTGATCTCTCCTTCAAATCTCAATGAGAGCCTTGCAGAGTAAAGCAATCTTGGTTGGGAGTTTTTCCCTTTCATCACATTAAGTATATCATGCCACTCCCTTCTGGCCTGCAGGGTTTCAGCTGAAAAATCTGCTTATGACCTTCTTGGGGTTCCCTTGTCTGTCATTTGTTTCTTTTCCCTCGCTGCTTTCAAAATTTTCTCTGTCTTTAATTTTGGTCATTTTGATTAATATGTGTCTTGCGGTGCTCCTTCTTGGGTTTATTTTATATGGTACTCGTTGCAGTTCCTGAATTTGAGTGAGTGGTTCCTTTCCCATATTAGGGAAGTTTTCGGCTATTATCTCTTCAAATATTTTTTCTGTCCCCTTCTCTCTCTCTTGTCCCTCTGGCACCCCTATAATACGGATGTTGGTGTGTTTAACATTATCCCAGAGTTCTCTGAGTCTCAGCTCATTTCCTTTCAATCTTTTATCTCTTTTCTCTTCTGCAGTAGTGATTTCCACTAATCTGCCCTCCACCTCACTGATTCCTTCTTCTGCCTCCTGTATTCTACTGTTGGCTGCTTCTAATGAATTTTTGATTTGTTATTGTATTTTGCATCTACTCTTGTTTAATTTTTACATCTTGTATTTCTTTGCTCAGTGTTTCCTGTAAATTATCAGTCTTTGCCTCCAGTTTATTTCCAAGGCCTTGCATCATCTTCAGCATCAACAGTCTAAAGTCTCTTTCTGGAAGGCTGATAATCTCCTCATCACTGAGATGTTTTCCTGGGTTTTCTCTTTCTCCCTTATCTGAGTTATAGTTTTCTGTCTTTTCATTTTTATAGGTTTTTGGTGTGGTGACCTTTTTGCCAACAATAGAGTTGTAGCCTCTCTTAGTTCTGGCGTTTGCCTCCCCTGTGGCTAAAGTTGGTATGGAAGGGGCTTGCTGTAGGCTTTCTGATGGGAGGGACTGATGCCTGCCCACTGTTAGGTGGGGTTGATTCCTATCCCTCTGGTGGGTGGGGCTTTGTCTCTGGATGGGATTAGAGGCTGGCTGTGTGCCTGAGGGGTCTTTAGGCAGCCTGTTTCCTGGTGGGTGGGGCTGTGATCCCACCTGGATTATTGTTTGGCCTGGGGCTTCTCAGCGCTGATGGGAGGGACCAGATTTTCCCAGAAATGGCCCCCTCCAGAGAAATGCAGGCTGATGAATGTTCCCGAGAGCTTCACCTCCAATGCCCTCCCCCACAACAAGCCACAGTCACCCGTGTTTTCCCAGGAGATCCTCCAAGAATTGCAGTCAGGTTCCACCCGGATTCCTCTGGAGACTTTGCTTTGCCCTGGGACCCAGTACACGTGAAAGTCTGTATGTGCCTTTCAAGAATGGGGTCTCTGTTTCTCCCAGTCCTATGGAGCTCCTGCACACAAGCCACACTGGCCTTCAATGCCAGATGCTCCAGGGGCTCTTTCTCCCTGTTCAGATCCCCAGGCGTGGAGATTTGATGTGGGGCTCAGAACTCTCAGTCCTGTAGCTGAGTCTCTGTGATACAGTTACTTTCCAGTCAGTGGGGCTTCCCACTCAGGAGGTATAGGGTTGCTTCTATCGCGTAATCTCCCCTCCTACGTCTTCATGTGGTCTCCTCTTTGTCTTCTGGAGTAGAATATCTTTTTTGGAAGTTTACAGTCCATTTGGTTGAAGGCTGCTTGGCATTTGGTTTTAGTTTTTTTGTAGAGAAGTTGAGCTCCAGTCCTTCTATTCTGCCATCTTAATCCAATCTCCTCAAAATCTCTTTTTGACCTCAGATTTTCACAAGTTAGCCTCCATTGGAAAACTTATGGTGCACTACCACTTTCACTTTATCTCTAATCCTTCCTTGAGCGGAGTGGTTTATTTTTTTGAATTTATTTGAACTCACTTCTCTTTTTGTGTGACCTTCCCAATATATCATTCGTTCTTCATTTTTCTTCCCCATAATCTTTTGCTTCTCTTCTATAGTGGAGTTTTCCACATATCCTTTTCTATTGTATATTCTAGATCTCAAATTAGTGTGTACATGTGTTAATCAGAATATTTACATGAACACTCAATATTTTACTCTCATAATCAACATTTTCCCTTAAAACAATCAAGCAACAGAGAGAGCAAACATATCATCATAAATAAAGCAGGAAATAAATGTTATCTCCTTCTTACCTGCAAAGGAAATACTTACATATACACATTAATAAGTATACTGATTAGCTTTTTTACTTTATTGAAGTATTGTTACTTACCTACATCATTGTGTTAGTTCCATATGTACAACATACTGATTGAATATTTATGTACATTGCAAAATGATCATAATAATTCTAGCAGCCATTTGTCACCATACGAAGATATTATATTATTGACTGTATTCTCCAGGCTGCACATTTCATCCCTATCACTCATTTATTTTTGTAACTGGAAGATTTTATCTTTAGTCTTACTCACTTATTTCACTCTCTCCCCTACCTCTACCCCCTCTTCTTTTGGCAACCACCTATTTATTCTTTATGTCAACGAGTTTTCCTCTGTTTTATTATGCATTTCCCATTATTTTGTATTTTAGATTCCACATTTAAGTTAAATCATATGGTGTTTGTCTTTCTCTGTCTGACTTACTTCACTTGGAATAATACCATCTATGTCCATTCATGTTGTGAAAAATGGCAAGATTCCAGTATTTTTATGTCTGAATAATCTTCTTTTCCTAGATTAATTGACCATGGTTGCTTGTATTTATTTTTGATGACTGTGGCTTTGTAGCTTGAAATCAGGGAGCATAATTCCTCTAGCTTTATTCTTTTTTCTCAAGATGATTTTGCTATTTTGGGTCTTTTGGAGTTCCGTATAAACTTTTATATTATTTGTTCTAATTCTGTGAAAAATGTCATAGTATTTTGATACAATTAAATCTGTAGATTGCTTTGGTTATTTTGGGAATTTTAATAATATTATTTCTTCCAACAGTGAATTCATGTTGTCTTTCCATTTATTTGTGTCATCTTTAATTTTCTTCATCAGTGTTTCATAGGTTTCAAAGTATAGGTCTTTCACCTCCTTGGTTAAGTTTATCCTGAGGTATTTTATTCTTTTTGATGCAATTTTGTTTGCTTTTTCTTTCTGATAGCTCATTACTAGCAACAGATTTCTGTATATTAATCTTGTATCCTGCAAATTTACCTAATTAATTTATGAATTCTAATTATTTTTAGAGAGGGAAAAGGAGAAAACTTGTCTAAGCTTTAATAACCTCTTGAGTAGGTACTGTTATTATTGCCATTTTACACATTTTGGAATAGAGAGCTAACCGATTTGCCCAGGGTGTTACAGCTTATGACAGTCAGGGGTCAGGTTACAGTTCTGGCAGCCTGGCTCTACAGACCATGATCTTCATTATCATGGTCATGCTATAGTGCTTGGCAGGCAAAGTCTAAGTCAATGTGAAAAACATTAAATAGGATAATAAAGATCACTTTCGGCTTAATATAAATTGTCACAATGGAGTTTTCATAAATCTTCAGACACCTAATGTATTATTGATATATAGAAAGCAAAAACTATAAAATAGGTTAGAAAAAAATCAGTATATACATTAGTAATAACAGAACATAATAGACCAGAAAGATAAGAAATAAAGCTATAATGTGTTTAAAGATATAGTTAACAATTTAATTTACCTCAGCAAAATATCTCTGAGACTGTTTCAACATTTTTACTGATAAGGTCTTTGAATACTTCAGTATAGAACTTAAAATTCATTTAGAAAATAATGTTATTAAATGATTTTATCCTATACTTGGCCTTTAATTATATCTTAATAATGTTGTTTATTATTCCATTGGTCTGACAGTTCTTCTATTTGACAGACGAGGTTTAAGACAGAAATCAGGCACTTTGGCTTTTTTTCATTATGTATTAGCATTGGCTTATGAATATGACCTTTTTTCCTTGTCATATAACTAAAAATTGTCTGTGCAAAAGCAGCATGCCTTTTCCTAACAAATTGGCAAAATACAAAATTAAAGATAAAGTTAAGCCTGTGAGATTTCATACGTAGGATTCATCATATGCTTCTGGTGGAAATTTAAATTGGTTTAATTTTTCTGTAAAGCAATTTTAATATTATTTAAGAAGAACTTTTAAGTATTCATAATCTTTGACCTGTAGATTAATAAATATTTCAGCAGCACGGAAATAGATTTCAGCATTATGAATAATATTGAAAAGTTCAAATACAAATTAACTGTATAAATAACAGGGAATAATTCCTGAAATAGTGAATCACCTACTCAGTTGGCTCACCTGAAGACATAAAAAGGATGATAGAGATGAATGACTTCTCCAAGAAAATAGCTATAAGCTATTAAGATAAAAAATCTGAACCCCAAAAACATTCATATTACATATTATCAAATGTCCCCAGCTTAAAATGATTCGACTTAAGATTTTTTGATTTTATGATCGTGCACTCAGTAAAAACTGTGCTCCAAATTTGAATTTTGGTCTTTTCCTGGACTGGCAACATGCCCTGTGTTGCTCTTTTGTGATGCTGGGCAACAGCAGCCATCCTCAGCTCCCAGGCAGCCATGTGATCATGAGGGGAAAGAGCCAATAAACTACAATCATCCTGTACCCACACAATCATTCCATTTGTCATTTTTGGTACAGTATTCAATAAATTACATGAGATATTCAACACTTTGTTATAAAGTAAGCTTTGTGTTAGATGTTATATTAGTAGCCTAATGTGGTGGATTTTAATATATTTAAGGTAGGATAGGCCGCGCTAGGATGTTTGGCAGATGAGGTGCATTTAATGCATTTTGACTCAAGGATATTTTCAGCTGATGATTGGATTGATTTATCTGGATTTAGCCTCTTCAAAAGTGGAGGAAGATCTGTATATAAAGAGAAGACATTTAAAAAAATTGCAAAATACTGAGTCTGAGTGTTGGGAAAATAAATAAATGCTATATTATTATACTGTTCTGCATGTACCGATGTTCCAAAATATAATTTGAAAATGATGGAAATACTCCATTTTATTTATTTATGAAGTCTCACCTATTTGGGGACTTTTTCATTCATAATCTTCATGAGGGAACCATTGGAGAGGACAGGTCTCTCAAGGAGTATTTTCCCAGAAGAGAGGGATGACACTCAGGTAAAATAAGACAGTTTTTCCTGTTTCCATGTAGTGGGAATTACCAGCATTTACACAGCCCTTCAGTCTTCCTGATACTTAAAGTAACCTCCTGAGAATGGAAAATAGGATGCCAATTATGACAACATTCAAGATTTAAATATTTTACTCTGTAACAACCAAGGAGTATGAAAGAATGTTTCCATTATAGAAAAAAACTTAAAAACAACATGGAACTCTTAAACATCCAGAGGAAGAAAAACTTTAGAATATGACCAGGAGTTTCAGCTTTCAGGATACATAACAATCTCTTGGAGAGGGGGTTGGAAAGGCACTTTAAAAAAGTATAAATTCCCAGACTTGGCCTCTGAAATTTTAATTCATTTGGAGCATAGTAGGGCACAGGATCTAGAATTTCTTAGGAGTGTTCTCAGGCTATTTATTCAGAAGGTCCATGAAGTACATTCATTTTAGACTTTCAAATGACAAGCTGGCTTTTAATGTAGAAATCTCAGAAAAGGGGAGTTCACTTTGTGGCTCAGCAGTTAACGATCGTGACTAGGATCCTTGAGAATGTGGGTTCGATACCTGGCCTTGCTCAATGAGTTAAGGATCCCGTGTTGCCGTGAGCTGTAGTGTAGGTCAACCAGCTTGGATCCCGCGTTGCTGTGGCTGTGCAGGAGGCCGGCAGCTGCAGCTCTGATTCGACCCCTAGCCTGGGAACTCCCATATGCTGCGGGTGCTGCCCTTAAAAAAAAAAAGGGAAATTTCAGAAAAGGAAGATGGTATATAAATATTCTCACTAAAAATAGTGTGTGAATAATATAGAAATTATCTTCAATAGGCCCCTCTTCTAGCAAAATCAGATAAAAGAACTGAATTTTCATTTTTTATCCTGAATAGATTTCTTCTTTAAAAACCTGTAGTTTACATTGTAAAACTGAAGCTCAGGAAAACAAGTAACTGACTGTTAAACAAAATGTTTTAAATGGTCTGGAATTTATACAATGATCTATTGTATTACAAAGGAAAATCGGGAGTGTGTCTAGTAAAAGAAAAGAGAAGCTCACTATTCTAGAAAGAAAGATGTGAGATTGAGGGGAGTGATTTCTGTGGGACAGCTGTTGGAGGTCTATGAATCTAGTGTGAGTAAATTCATGCAGAAGGAAATGAGGATCAGAGGGGAAATTATTCACAAATAAAACAACAGGTGGTAGAAATTACTTTGGCTGTGATATTAGGCATTGTCCTCCAAGAAGAAATTTATATGGATATAGGATTCAGGTGTGAAATGAATAGACTTCCTCATGTCTTTGTTGAATTTTTTGGATGAGATTTCAAAGACATGTTTATGGAGAAGTAGCAGAATATAATGAACTCATAATTTCCTCCTTAAATGTGATTTGAAAAGATTGGTTGGTAATTAAAATTCCTGTTGAGTTTGAATTCTAAACTTCCATGTCAAGGTAATAGACTGAATTCACGTTAATCTTTCTTCCAAAACCCTAAAAAATGATACTCAGGTAATTAAAAGGTATCAATCCACATTGATGAAGGCAGTGGGGTAAAGCAATCAGTAGATCCTAAAATGTTCACAGAAACAAAGCCAAAAAGGAGCCAATGAATTTGGCCAGACTCCAAGGAGATTCATAAAATAAACTGGGGAGTTCCATAATATTAGTTCATTCCTCACCTAACCCTCATGTGACAGTGGATTTGGGTTGTTAACCCTTATGTCATATATGCCAATCCCCTAGTTTTGCCTTAATGGAGGAACTGATTGTTACCAATCGAGGCTGAAACTGTCTAATAGTCATTTTGAAGTCTTCCTTATATCTTGGCCATAAGCATTTGATCCAGTTCTGAAAAGTTGGATGTGAAGAAGTCTCAAGACTCTGGGGAAGGTTTTTAATCACTAAAGAGAGTCTCAGAAGAAAAAACCCTTTTTCTTCATCGTATTTGTCATGTCTACCTAGGATACTTGGAATTGCCACAGCTCTTTATGACTAAGGGACAACCTATGAGCCTCTGCTCTAAATAGCATTCTTGAATTTATGAGTTAATCCTGGAATACCTACTTTCATGTATATACATAGATGTTCCACAGTGTTTCAGTCACTTTATTTAACTATTGTGTACTTGAGGCCAAAAGTCTCCTGACAGACAACCTCAAATAAAGCCTCTTAACTGACAGGCTCATACCATGCCCACTAAGTCCCAGTCAATATTTTATGATTAATTCTAAAATATGAACAAATAGCAAGGGTCACCAGATTTTTGAACAAAGGCTATAACATAGGACCGAAAGAATATCAGAAAAATTACCACAGAATAAAAAGAACAATTCAGTAAGAAGAATATAAGTTTAAAACTAAAACCTCTAGTTAATATCATCAGAAAATCTATCATCCCTAGGAACTTCTGTAAGAGACTGAAGTCACAAAAAACTAAATGTAATGTAGTGCGTAGATCCTGTTTAGATTCTGGTTCAAACAACCTTTTGAGGGAAAAATCATTTTAAGTTAAGTAGAAAAATAAGAATATAGGCTGGATATTAAGATGAAATGAAGGGATTAATTGTGTTAGGAAAGATAATGGCATCGTATTAGATGATGAAAATTTAAATACTTTTTAAAAAGCCCATGCTTAATTCTTTGTACAGACTAATGTATGAAAATAATGAAATAACTTATGTCTGGGCTTTGCTTTTAAATACAATCCAGCTGAGGCAGGATAAGCAAAAGAAGGGGAATATATAAGTAGTATGGTAAATTATTGGTAATGATTAAATTTGGGTGATGGGACTGTGTGAGTTAAATAATATTTTTAAAAGCATAGTTAGTCCTGCAGAAAACTTGGTTAAGGAAAGATGAAGAAACCTTTCTATATTATTCAACTTTTTGAAAAACCACTGGTTTCTGTCTGTAAATAACTTGCTAAAACAACCAGTTAATAATCTTATTAAACTAGTGTGACTTAATTAACCCTCTGGAAAAGACAGCAATATTCTGGTCAGTCTTTAGAAATCATTATGGGACCAAGTGATTAAATAAGATAAAATGTCAAAGGATCTTAATGTAATTATTTTTGTGGGTTGAGAAATAAGCTTAACTTTAATCTTTTTAAAAAATATACATTCCAGGAGTGCCTGTCGTGGCGCAGCAGTTAACGAATCTGACCAGGAACCATGAGGTTCTGGGTTCCATCCCTGGCCTTGCTCAGTGGGTTGAGGATCCATTGTTGCTGTGAACTGTGGTGTAGGTCGCAGACCTGTCTCGGATCTGTCGTGGCTGTGGCTGTGGTGTAGACCAGCGGCTAC
This sequence comes from Catagonus wagneri, assembly GCA_004024745.2. Classification (NCBI taxonomy): domain Eukaryota; kingdom Metazoa; phylum Chordata; class Mammalia; order Artiodactyla; family Tayassuidae; genus Catagonus; species Catagonus wagneri. The sequence continues at coordinate 14,282,399 of PVHT020000034.1, read as the reverse complement.
AGCTCCGATTCTACCCCTAGCCTGGGAACCTCCATATGCCTTGAGTGTGGCCCTAAAAGGAAAAGGAAAAAAAAGTGTGTATACACACACACACACACATTCCACAACAGAATCAATTGGGCAATTCTCATTTTGTGTAATGATGACCCCAGGAGCCAAACATTTGATTCCCTTTTAGGACTCCTTGGCTACCATAATATTTTTGATCTGTTCCTTTCTAATGCATCAATATTGCAAATGAATGCTTGCTACAGTAATTTTTAAAAAGATTTTATTACAGTTGATTTACAGTGTTGTCAATTTCTGCTGTACAGCAAAGTGACCCTATTATACATGTATATATATTCTTTTTTCGCATTATTCCCCATCATGTTCCATAACAAGTGATTATATATAGCAAGATCTCATTGCTTATCCATTCCAAATGCAATAGTTCGCATCTGCTAACCACAAACTCCCAGTCCATCCCACTCCCACCCCTTCCCTCTTGGCAACCACAAGTCTGTTCTCCATGTCCATGAGTTTGTTTCTTTTCTGTAGATAGGTTCACTTGTGCCATATATTAGATTCCAGATATAAGTGATATCTTATGGTATTTGTCTTCTCTTTCTGACTTACTTCACTTAGTATGAGAGTCTCTAGTTCTATCCATGTTGCTGCAAATAGCATTATTTTGTTCTTTTTATGGCTGAATAGTATTGCGTTGTATATATGTACCACATCTTAATCCATTCATCTGTGTGGATATTTAGGTTGTTTCCATGTCTTGGTTATTGTGCATAGTGCTGCAATGAACATAGGGGTGTATATATCTTTTTTTTAATGAAAGTTTTGTCTGGATATATGCCCAGGAATAGTATTGCTGAATATATGGTAGTTCTATAATTAGTCTTCTGAGATATCTCCAAACTGTTTTCCACAGGTGTTATACCAATTTACATTCCCACCAACAGTGAAGGAGGGTTCCCTTTTCTCCACACCTTCTCCAGCATTTGTTGTTTGTTTTTGTTTTTGTTTTTTCTTTTCTTTTTTTTTATTTATTATTTTTTTTTACATTATACCCAGCTGTACAGCGTGGTGACAGGGTTACACATCATAAGTGGTTAGACATAGTTCCCAGTGCTATACAGTAGGATCTCCTTGCTTTTCCAACCCAGAGGCAACAATCTACAACTATTAACCCCAGACCCCCCTACCATCCCATTCCCTCCCCCACCATTTTGGCAACCGCAAATCTGTTCTCCAAGTCCTTGATTTTCTTTTCTGCATAAAGGTTAATTTATGCAGTATATTAGATTCCAGATATTAGTGATATCATATGGTATTTGTCTTTCTCCTTCTGACATACTTCACTCAGTATGAGGGTCTCAAATTCCATCCATGTTGCTGCAAATGACATTATTTTATTCTTTTTTATGGCTGAGTAGTATTCCTTTGTGTATATATACCACATCTTCCTAATCCAATCATCTGTCGATGGACGTTTGGGTTGTTTCCATGTCTTGGCTATTGTGAATAGTGCTGCAATGAACATGCGTGTGCAGGTGTATTTTTCAAGGCAAGTTTTGTCCAGGTATATGCCCAAGAGTGGGATTGCTGGGTCATATGGTAGTTCTATGTATAGTTTTCTAAGGTACCTCCATACTGTTTTCCTTAGTGGTTGTACCAGCTTACATTCCCAACAGTGCAGGAGGGTTCCCTTTTCTCCACACCCCCTCCAGCAATTGTTGTTTGTGGACTTATTAATGATGGCCATTCTGACTGGTGTGAGATGGTATCCCATGGTAGCTTTGATTTGCATTTCTCCAATAATCTGTGATGTTGAGCATTTTTTCATGTTCTCGTTGGCCATCTGCATCTCTTCTTTGGGGAACTGTCTACTTAGGTCCTTTGTCCATTTTTCAATGGGGTTGTTTTTTTTGCTGTTGAGCTGCATAAGTCGTTTATATATTTTTGAGATTATGCCCTTGTCAGTTGCATCATTTGACACAATTTTCTCCCATTCTGTAAGTTGTCTTTTAGTTTTCTTTTTAGTTTCCTTTGCTGTGCAAAAGCTTGTCAGCTTGATTAGGTCCCATTGGTTTATCTTTGCTTTTATTTCTGTTGCTTTGGGAGACTGACCTGAGAAAACATTTGTAAGGTTGATGTCAGAGAATGTTTTACCAACGTTTTCTTCCAGGAGTTTAATGGTATCTTGTCTTATATATAAGTTTTTAAGCCATTTAGAGTTTGTTTCTGTGCATGGTGTGAGAGTGTGTTCTAGTTTCATTGATTTGCATGCAGCTGACCAGGTTTCCCAGCAATGCTTACTGAACAGACTGTCTTTTTCCCATTTTATGTTCTTGCCTCCTTTGTCAAATATCAGTTGACTGTAGGCATCTGGGTTTATTTCTGGGTTCTCTATTCTGTTCCATTGGTCTGCATGTCTGTTTTGGTACCAATACCACACTGTCTGGATTACTGTGGCCCTGTGATATTGCCTGAAGTCTGGGAGGGTTATGCCCCTGCTTGGTTTTTGTTGTTTAGAATTGCTTTGGCAATTCTGGGTCTCTTGTGGTTCCATATAAAATTTTAGATTGTTTGTTCTAGTTCTGTGAAGAATGTCTTGGGTAATTTGATAGGGATTGCATTGAATTTGTAGATTGCTTTGGGTAGTATAGCCATTTTTACAATATTTATTTTTCCGTCCCATAAGCAAGGAATATCTTTCCATTTCTTTGTATCTTCTTTGATCTCCTTGATTAATGCTTTGTAGTTTTCTGCATATAGGTCTTTCACCTCCTTGGTCAAGTTTATTCCCAGATATTTGATTTTTGGGGGGTGCTATTTTAAAAGGTAAAGTATTTTAGTATTTTTTTTTAATATTTCATTGTTAGGATACAGAAATGCGATTGATTTCTGAAGATTTACCTTATATCCTGCCACCTTGCTGAATTTGTCTATGAGTTAAGTAATTTTGGGATTGAGTCCTTGGGGTTTTCTATATAAAGTATCATGTCATCTGCATAGAGTGACAGTTTTACCTCTTCTCTTCCTATTTGGATGCCTTTTATTTCTTTTGTTTGTCCGATTGCTGAAGCTAGGACCTCCAATACTATGTTGAATAATAGTGTTGAGTGTGGGCATCCCTGTCTTGTT
>PVHT020000034.1:14236114-14278261 GCA_004024745.2 Catagonus wagneri | reverse complement strand
AGGGGTCTAATCGGAGCTGTGGCCACCGGCCTTCGCCGCAGCCACAGCAACGCAGGATCCGAGCCGCGTCTGCAACCTACACCACAGCTCACGGCAACGCCGGATCGTTAACCCACTGAGCAAGGGCAGGGATCGAACCCGCAACCTCATGGTTCCTAGTCGGATTCGTTAACCACTGCGCCACGACGGGAACTCCGGCGTATGATCTTTTTGATGTTGTTGGATTCAGTTGGCTAAAACTTTGTTGAGAATTTTTGCATCTATATTCATAAAACATATTGGCCTATAGTTCTCTTTTTTCACGGTGTCTTTGTCTGGTTTTGGAATTAAGGTGATGTTGGCATCATAGAAAGTCTTTGGGAGTGTTCCTTCTTCTTCAAACGTTTGGAAAAGTTTAAAGAGAAATGGGTATGAGTTTCTCTTTGTTAATGGTGGCCACTCTGGTGTGAGGTGGTACCTCAGTGTAGTTTTGATTTGCATTTCCGTAATCATTAGTGATGCTGAGCATTTTTTCATGTGCCTGTTAACCATCTGTATGTCTTCTTTGGAAAAATGTCTAATCAGGTCTTCTGCCCATTTTTCAGTTGGGTTGATTGTTTTTTGTTGTTGTTGAGTTGTGTGAGTTTTTTATATATTTTGGAGATTAAGCCTTTGTTGGTTGCATCGTCTGAAACTATTTTCTCCCATTACGTAGGTTGTCTTTTTGGTTTTTTTTAATGGTTTCCTTTGCTGTGCGAAAGCTTGTAAGTTTGATTAGTTCCCACTGCTTTATTTTGTTTTTATTTCTATTGCTTTGGGAGACTCACCTAAGAAAAACCATTTTTATGGTTGATGTATGTCAGAGAATGTTTTGCCTATGTTCTCTTCTAAGAGTTTTATGATGTCTTTTCTTATGTTTAAGTCTTTAAGCCATTTTGAGTTTATTTTTGTGCATGGTGTAAGGGTATGTTCTAGTTTCACTGATTTACATGCAGCTGTCCAGCTTTCCCAGCACTGCTTGCTATTTTATATTCTTTTCCTATTTTATATTCTTGCCTCCTTTGTCAAATATTAATTAACCATGGGTGTCAGGGTTTATTTCTAGGTTCTCTATTCTATTCCATTGGTCTGTATTCCTGTTTTTGATTACTGTAGTTTTGTAATATTGTCTGAAATCTGGGAGAGTTATGTCTCCTGCTTCGTTTTTGTTCCTCAGGATTGCTTTGACAATTCTGGGTCTTTTATGTTTCCAAATTTTTGGGTTGTTTGTTCTAGTTCTGTGAAAAATGTCATGGGTAATTTGGTAGGGATTGCATTGAATCTGTAGATTGCTTTGGGTAGTATGGCCATTTTTACAGTATTAATTTTTCCAACCCAGGAGCATGGAATATCTTTCCATTTCTTTGAATCCTCTTAATTTCCTTGATTAATGTTTTATAGTTCTCAGCATATGTGTCTTTCACCTCTTTGCACAGGTTTAGTCCTAGATATTTAATTTTTTGGAGTGTGATTTTTAAAGATATTGTATTTTTATATTCCTTTTCTAATATTTCATTGTTAGTATACAGAAATGCAACCAATTTCTGAATGTTAATCTTGTATCCTGCTACTTTGCTGTTACATTGATCAGTTCTAGTAATCTTTTGTTTTAGCATTAAATACAGGATCAAACACCAGTAGTGTGAACTTATCAGAAGAGGGAATAAGTAACAAATTTTGTAGTGTGATTTGTAGGTACTTTAAAAAAAGGCTCTTGTGGAGTTCCTGTCTGGCTCAGTGGTTAACAAAACTGACTAGTATACATGAGGACATGGGGCATTGCTGTGAGCTGTGATGTAGGCCACAGATGCGGTGCGAATCTGGCATTGCTGGGGCTATGGCATAGGCCAGCGGCTACAGCTCTGATTTGACCCCTAGCCTAGGAATCTCCATATGCCCTGGGTGCAACCCTAAAAAGACACACGACAAAAAAGAAAAGAAAAGAAAAGCTCTTGGCCTCCTGTAACTCATGAACATTTTCAGAAATGTATTTCTTTAGCCTAAGCAATGAATCATTGAGTATTCTCTTTATACATTTAAGTTGATAAAATATTTTACTTTGAATTATTCATCTGAATACTTTGGGAGTTCTTCAGTGGGACAAAGGGAATAAAAAGATTTGATTATGGAGTAATCGTGATTAACAATTATATGAACTGTCCTGTATGCCAAACATCGTTTTAAGTGCTTTACACATATAAACTTATGAATGCATAAATTACATTGAGATATTTTTATTCTTATTTGAAATAAAGAAAACAGAGCCCTGAAAGTTTCAATAACTTGTACTAATTATACACATGTTAAAGGGCAGAGCCATTTATTGGACCTTCCCATGCTTACTCTCATTCTTGGTTTTTAACCATTACTCTTTATTGGCGTAGCATTGTCCATGGAGAGTGGGTCTAGTTCAAGATCAGGTGGGGTACTGCAAGGAGTTATGACACAATACAAGGCACTGGGAGCTAGAAATCCAAGGAGACCAGAAAATACAAAGTATAAGTGTGAAATGTTTTGTCTGAGTATAATATATAGACAAAGCTATTAATTAAAAACTTGTTTTTATCGAGTCATAATAAATTATATAAGTACTGCTAATTTCTTAATTCTTACTTGAATTCAAAAACTCCCCTTTGAGGAATAATTTATGTCAAAAGACTTCGTAAGCATTTGGACAAAATTAGGAATATGTTAATACATCACATCTATTTGTAAGACACTTCCTACAATTAATTTAACACTGAGAAAGTATTCTGGCAGAAAGAAAGTATACCACACTTGGTCTCCATGCTGTTTAATCAAGGATTATGCTTATTTACATGCAGGTTATGTGACAGATGGATGCTTTTAGCCAAGAAGGATCCTAGTCATAGTTTTTACCTGGACATGGAATAATAACTATGGTTAGTCAAGTGAAACTCAGCTATTTGTCAAAACCAAGTGTCTTTGCACATTATTTCTAAATTTGCTTTATTTTAATGTTTATCTGTAGAGAGGCAAAGAAGGGATATGAATTGTTAAGGCTGTATACTGAAATAACTTGGACCCATGACCTGAGAGTTTTTAAAATATAGATATTAGTGGCAGTATATTAATAACCAATGTTTCTCTCTCTCTCAAGGGACTACAAGTGAAAGAAACCATTTATTTGACTGTAAATCTCAAAGAAGAATTTAGTTAACTTCTATCATTTGTACCTTAATTTTCACTAATCCCTGAAACTATACATACATACATATATATATATATATATATATATATATATTTTTTTTTTTTTTTTTTTTGCCTTTTGTCATTTTAGGGCTGCACCCGTGGCATGTGGAGGTTCCCAGGCTAGGGGTCTAACAGGAGCTGTAGCTGCCAGCCTACGCCACAGCCACAGCAACGCGGGATCCGAGCCGCGTCTGCAACCTACACCACAGCTCACGGCAATGCCAGATCCTTAACCCACTGAGCAAGGCCAGGGATAGAACCCGCAGCCTCATGGTTCCTAGTTGTATTCGTTTCCACTGAGCCATGACGGGAACTCCTGAAACAATATTATTGAATGTTTCTTATATGCCAGGTGCTATGTTAGTGCTAAAACATATTTTCATAAATGTTTGTGGTGTCCTTCCAACTGTCTACTGTCTACAGAAAATTTGCCAGGGGGCAGGGGGCTGACAGAAAAAAAACTATATTTTATCAAAGATTCAGTCATGTAGATATGGGCATGAGTATATTCCTTCATGATTTCTGAATTGACTGGTTTTAAGCAGTTTTCTGGAATACTTAATTTTCTTTTAAAAAATGAGATAATGCATTATATCTAATTGAGGCAGTGTTTGGCATGGATGTTTATTGTATAGTCTTTTTGTTGGTATTATCCAAATAATATAATTAAATTACTGAAGAGAATTACTTAATATCTGATTTGTGTTATTTTACATCATCTTTAAATTAGCTATTCATTAAACAAGAGCTAGGCTGGAGTTCTCTCTGTGGCACAACAGAAGTGTCTCTGGAGAGCAGGGACCTAGGTTCAATCCCCGACCTGGTTTTTAACATCTTAACCTGATTATCTTTATGCCTTATATTAAATATTACATAATTTCTTCTTTTGTTTGCTTTTGCTTCTGAATATCCATTTTGACTTTTAAAAAAATCATGCTTCTTGTTTGGTCATGCTTAAACTGTCTATTTCTTAAGCATCTTCCTGAATGGATTACCTATTATCTTCATTGATTTACTTGTTGGTATCCCCAGCTGTATTCTCTTATCAAACCTGGAGATCAAAGAGTTCTCCTGGATATCAGATATCCAGCGGAATGTCTGCTCACATTAAGGAGATATGTGATTAGTAAACATCCTCTGTTTTGTATATCACATGATCCTATATCATCAGTCTCTAGTCATTCTTAAAGAGCTCCCTTAAGCAGGACCAGAATGTTTTGCAAAATTTTTTCTGCTGACCTGTTTTACATATTTTAAGTAGAAGTCTGTGTTTTTAACCCAATGAAAGGATTATTCAGAGAACACTTTATGGGCTCCCAGGCTATCACTTTGGTCTTCCCTTTAGATTAGAAGGATATAGTAAATATGAGGCATAGTAAAAATTTAAGACAACCTCAAGGAAAAAAATGAGTTGTTAAAAATATTGTTTATTTAGTCAGTTTACTTCTAGATTCTAGGCATGCCCAAGTACCTTAAGATGTATTGTGCCTATATATCCAAGAATAGCATGCACATAAAACCCTACTGTTGCTTCCTTTTATTGATTTGTTTTGAGGTAATCTAATCCCCATGCTCTTTTACTGTAATATTTAAAAGTATATTTTCTGGACATTTAAAGGCTCCTCAGTTGTCTTTGCATAATTCCTTAATTTTAATCAAACAGAGGCTTTAAGGATGAGAGCTATGCGTTATCATATTGACTTTCCAGATGAAAAATGATGTACACAGAAAGGGGGTCTATTTGTCTAAGATAACCAGAGCTAAGGGGCAAATGATCTAGATCAACTTTAAAATTAGTTCTGCTTCTATTAAAGTATTTCAGCTTCTCAGCAGTTAAAACTGTATGCAACAAACATAATTTTGGTGATCACCTTCAATTCTAAATGCCTTTGTGTGTTACATGCAACTGTGAATTTTATAAATCTCTAACAGCCTTAGCGAAAATTTGAAAAGCTGAAGTGATAACTAGAATAACCATTTCTCATGAAGCTACTAGTCATATCGGTACTTGTATCCTAAATAAACAAACATAGGTGGTATCAAAGTGAATTCCTTCTGTATTTGTTTTCTATTTCTGCCATAACAAGTTCCCACAAATTTAGTGGCTTAAAAATAGCAAATTTTGGAGTTCCCATTGTGGCCCATAGGTTAAGGACTTGATGTTATCTCTGTGAGGATGCAGGTTCGATCTCTGCTTTGCTCAGTGCGTTAAGGATTCGGCATTGCTGCAAACTGCAGCATAGGTCACATATGTAGCTCAGATCTGATGTTGCTGTGGCTGTGGCATAGACCACAGCTGCTGTTTGGATTTGACGCCTGGCCCCAGGAACTGCCATATGTCACAGCTGCAGCCCATGAAAAAAAACAGAATTTTTGTGCATATAATTCTGGAGATCAGAAGTTTGGTAGAGCTCTCACGTGGCTAAAACTGAGTGTCAGTAGGGCCTTATCCCTTGCCAGCAGCCTATGTCTACAGTATCAGTTTCCTTACCTTTTCTAGCTTCTAGAGGCCATCTGCATTCCTTGGCTTCTGGTCCCCTTCTTTCAACTAAAAAGCAGCAACAATGCATCTGTTTATGCCTTTCTTCCATAGTCACATCTCCTTCTCTGACCACATCTGGTAAAGGTTCTTTGATTTTATGGGTTCCGTGTGATTATATTAGACCCATAATCTCATCCCCAAGTCTTTAATATTAATAATTTCTGCAAGTTCCCTTTTGCTCTGTAACCTGTATTCACAGATTCCAGGGATCAAACATGGATCCCTTTGAGGAACTATTTTTCTACCTACCATATCTTCTTATCAAAGTAGACAGAGAAAAATGGTTTGGGGAAGGTGAGAGGGAGTTGAAAGGACCGTACAGAGGAAGTAGTCAACAGAAATTTCATTTCTGACACTGATAATAGAGCAAATGAGGTTCAAAATGTGAATTTAAATAACTTTGGAATTAATTGTATGGTCAGTACCATATTAGGGAGAGAAAGTTAGATAATTATTGTAATATCACCTACTCTTAAGGAAATAGCTATTAAAGTTGGTAAAGTTCTGTTCCATTATTACAACTGATTTTTAGGGACTGTGTTAAAAACGTATATGGCAGATTTTACCTACCATGATGCTGACTCGGGAGACCTTTGATGGGGTTTAGAATTTTGCTTTTTAAAAGGTACGTCAGCTGATTCTGATGACTGTGCCCATTTATTACCATGCTTCCAGAAATGCTACTGTAATGTTTATTGCTTTACCACTGGAGTTAGAACAGTTTAATTGCTCTAACCACTGACTCTGGAGAGTATGTATTCTCCCAAACTGACATTTGGTATGAAATAGCACAGTATCGAAAAAAGTTTGGATTCTTAATTAATATTTGTTTAATTAAAGACAAGAGATGACTCAAAACAAGTGACAAGTACATGAGTTATTATTATACTCAAATTTTATTACTGATAAAACTGCTTTTTAAAGTTATCTACATAAAATTATTATCAGATCAATTGAATATAATTTTAAAAGCAAACATTTTTTTTTCCATTATACCCAGCTCACAGCATGGTGACAGGGTTACACATACATATATGGATTCATCACAAGTGGTTAGACATAGTTCCCAGTGCTATTAAATAGCGGAGTATAACTAAAGTTTTTAAATGTAAGTGGATTTTAATGTGTTCCTAGATTTTTTAGTGTAGTGACACTCTGAGAAAGGACTACTTAACTGCCACCTGCACATGCAATCCACTTTGTTACATCTGTATTTGAAGTATAATGTGTTACTTTCCTGAATGATATGTGAAGCATGAAGAATGTGAAAATATGTAGAAATGGAGAAATAGCACTCTAAACATGTATTTTTTCTATCTAATAGTGACATTTTTGACCAGTTTTTTGCAATCATGTTTATGAAACATGTATGTATTTTGATAACCCCTGTATTCCTTTGTGCATTAATATTTTGCCATGCAAGTAAATCAATTTTATAATTAATGTTGACAATACTGGTTTAAGTTTAGCAAAGTAGATGATATGTGAGTGTATGCCACAAGAATTGGATGACTTTTAAATTTATTCAAAGAAGTCAAGTTCACATCTCTATAACTTGACACATACTGATATAGAAACCCGCCCTCTAGGATGATTTTTGTTGAAAGAAGAAAGGTTGGGGTAGATAACTTCTGAAGGTAATAGTAACAGTGTTGTCAAGTGTAGGCTGAATTATAATTCCGTCATGGACAAAACTTAGGAATTTCTATCTGGTGGACCATATGGCTTCAGTATGTCAGGAAATTTGAAATAGGCTGCGTAAGTAGTGACTCCAGTTATTCTAGCATTTCCATTAATATGTGTATTCTTCTTAGGATGAATACACTTATATTATATTATATTATATTATATTATATTATATTATATTATCACAGTTATTACTGTTGGGAAGTGTACATCAAAAGGAAAACATAGTTTATAAGTTTCAAAAAGGAGTATTGTAAGAAGAAAATGGAAGGTTGCTTTGGTATCCCTATCTCTAAATATGAAACAAATTTATATTCCGTGAAAAATAAGATAAATGCTGATTTAGAGAAGAAGCTCAGTTGTAAAATCAAAACCTCTGTAGCACTAGGCCGCCATCTAACAGATGAAAGTATTAACCTTCTTTTAATCCTCAGAGACTTGTAAAGAATTGAAGATATAAGTGCCTATGTAAAAAAGGAAATCTCTGCATGGAGAATGTTTTTAAGGTACTAAAAGGGCTCCTTGGGGGATACGGTCTTAGAGTAGCTGACGGGTAGAGAGAGAGTTCCTGTTCTTTTCAAGATTTTCACTATAGCTGAAACTCAGTAAAGCTAGTCAATTAATGGTACAGGCTTTGGGTTGACTTCTGTTTAAAACTAATTAGATATGAGTTGATGGCAACATAGAAGAAATTCCCATGAATAATTGCTTCCCCCTTGTGCTATCTTTGTGAAAAGCTGTCTGCCACTTATTTGTATGAAAAAATTTTAATGCATGATTTTTGAGACCCAGTGTAATACTTAACAAATCTTCTGCACATTTTTTTTTTCACTGTCTGCTGGAAGCTTTATTTTTTTTCATTGCTTAATGAATTTTATTACAATTATAGGTGTACAAAAATCATCACAAGTCAATGTTATAGATTTTGTGTCCCAAACCCTCAGTGTATCCCCCCACCCCCCAGATTGTCTTATGTGAAAAACCAAAGGTTTTCCAAAGTCTGTGAGTCATTCTCTTGTTCTGCAAGGAAGTTCATTGTGTCTTTTTAGTTTCCACATGTAAGCAGTAGCATTGGGTGTTGCTGTCTAATTGTCTGACTGGTTTCACTTCACATGATAATTTCTAGGTCCATTCATGTTGCTATAAATGTTGTTATTTCATTCCTTTTAATGGCTGAGTAATATTCCATTGTGTGTATGTACGATATCTTCCCTATCCACTCCTCTGTCGATGGGCATTTAGGTTGTTTCCATGACCTGGCTATTGCATAGAGTGCTGCAATGAACACTGGAGTACATTTGTCTTTTCGAGTCATGGTTTCCTCTGGATAGATGCCCAGGAGTGGGATTGATGGATCAAATGGTAATTCTGTTTTGAGTTTTCTGAGGAATCTCCATATTGTTTTCCACAGTGGTTGCACCAATTTGCATTCCCACCAACAGTGTAATAGGGATCCTTTTTCTCCACAACCTTTCCAGCACTTATTGTTTGTAGACTTTTTGATGATGGCCATTCTGGCCGGTGTAAGATGGTACCTCATAGTGGTTTTGATTTGCATTTCTCTAATGAGGAGTGATCTTGAACATCTTTTCATGTGTTTATTCGCCATCTGCATGTCTTCTGTGGAGAATTGTCTGCCTAGATCCTCTGCCCATTTTTTGATGGGGTTGTTTGTTTCTTTGGTATTGAGCTGTAGGGGGTATTTGTAAATTTTGGAGATTAATCCCTTGTCAGTTGATTCATTTGCAAGTATTTTCTCACATTCTGTGTGTTGTCTTTTGGTTTTGTTTAGGGTTTCCTTTGCTGTGCAGAAACTTTGAAGTGTAATTAAGTCCCATTTGTTTATTTCTCTTTTTATTATCCTTACTCTGACAGATGGATCTGAGAAGATGTTGCTATCATTTATGTCAGAGAGTGTTTTGCCTATGTTTTCCTCTAAGAGTTTTATAGTATCTGGTCTTCTATCTAGATCTTTAATCCATTTTGAGTTTATTTTTGTACATGGTGTTAGGAAGAATTCTAGTTTCATTTTTTTACATGTAGCTGTCCAGTTTTCCCAGCACCACTTATTAAAGAGGCTGTCTCTTGTCCAATGTATATTCTTGCCTCCTTTGTCATAGATGAGTTGACTGTAGATGCATGGATTTAATTCTGGGCTTTCTATCCTGTTCCACTGATCTATATTTCTGTCTTTGTGCCAGTACCATACAGTTTTGATGACTGTAGCTTTGTAGTAGAGTCTGAAGTCAGGCAGCCTGATTCCTCCAGCTCCATTTTTCTTTTTCAGGATGGCTTTGGCTATTCTGTTTTTTTGTGTGTGTTTCCAAACAAACTTTAAACTATTTTGTTCTAGTTGTGTGAAAAAGGTCCTTGGTAATTTGATACAGATTGCTGAATGTGTAGATTGCCTTGGGTAGTATAGTCATTTTGATAATATTGATTCTTCCAATCCAAGAGCATGGTATGTCTTTCCACCTTTTAAGTCATCCTTGATTTCTTTCATCAGCGCCTTATAATTTTCAGAGTACAGGTCTTTTATCTCTTTAGGTAGGTTTTTTCCTAAGTATTTGATTCTTTTTGATGTGATGATAAATGGGATTGATTCCCTAATTTCTCATGCATTTGATTTCTGTGTATTAATTTTGTATCCTGCAACTTTGCCAAATTCATGGATGAGCTCTAACAGTTTTCTGGTAGAGTCTTTAGGATTCTCTAGGTACAGTATCATGTCATCTGCAAAAAGTGATAGTTTGACTTCTTCCTTTCCAATTTGGATTCCTTTTATTTCTTTTTCTTCTCTGATTGCTGTGGTTAGGACTTCCAGAACTATGTTGGATAGTAGTGGTGAGAGTGGACATCCCTGTCTTGTTCCTGATCTCAGTGGGAATTCTTTCAGCTTTTCACCATTGAGAATGATGTGAGCTCTGGGTTTGTCATAGATGGCCTTGATTATGTTGAGGTAGGTTCCCCCTATGCCCACTTTCTGAAGGATTTTTATCAGAAATGGGTGTTGGATTTTGTCAAAGGCTTTTTCTGCATCTATGGAGAGAATCATATAGTTTTTATTCTTCAGTTTATTAACGTGGTGTGTTACACTGATTTGTGGATATTGAAGACTCCTTGCATCCCTGGGATAAATCCCACTTGATCATGATGTACAATCCTTTGAATGTATTGTTGGATTCAGTTGGCTAGTATTTTGTTGAGAATTTTTGCATCTATGTTCATCAGTGAGACTGGCCTGTAATTTTCTTTTTTTGTGATATCTTTGTCTGGTTTTGGTATCAGGGTGATGGTTGCCTCATAGAATGAGTATGGGAGTGTCCCTTCCTCTGCAAATTTTTGGAAGAGTTTCAGAAGGATAGGCGTTAGCTCTTCTCTCAATGTTTGATAGAATTCACCTGTGAAGCCATCTGGTCCTGGACTTTTGTTCGTTGGGAGATTTTTAATCACAGTTTCAATTTCAAACTTGTGATTGGTCTATTCACATTTTCTATTTCATCTTGGTTTAGTCTTGGGAGATTGTACTTTTCTAAGAATGTGTCCATTTCTTCTAGGTTTTCCATTTTATTGCCATAGAGTTGCATCTAGTAGTCTCTTATGATCCTTTGTATTTCTGTGATGTCTGTTGTTACTTCTCCTGTTTCATTTCTAATTTTATTGATTTGTGTCCTCTCTCTTTTTTTCTTGATAAGTCTGGCTAAGTGTTGATCAATTTTGTTGATCTTTTCAAAGAACCAGCTTTTAGTTTCATTGATCTTTTCTGTGGTTTTCTTTGTTTCTATTTCATTGATTTCTGCTCTGATCTTTATGATTTCTTTTCTTCTACTAACTTTAGGTCTTGTCAGTTCTTCCCTCACTAGCTGCTTCAGATGTAAAGCTAGGTTGTTTATTTGAGCTTTGTCTCATTTCCTGAGGTAGGCTTGTATTGCTATAAACTTTCCCCTTAGAACTTCTTTTGCTGCATCCCAGAGGTTTTGGAGTGTCATATATTTGTTGTCATTTGCTTCTAGGTATTTTTTAATTTCCTCTTTGATTTCTTCAGTGATCCATTGGTTGTTTAGTCTCCACGTGTGTGTATTTTTTGCCATTTTTTTCTTGTTGATTTCCAGTTGTATAGCATTGTGGTCAGAGAAGATGCTTGAAATGATTTCAATTTTCTTAAATTTACTGAAGCTTGATTTGTAGCCCACGATGTGATCAATCTTAGGGAATGTTCCATGTGCACTTGAGAAGAATGTGTATTCTGTTGCTTTTGGATGGAATGTCCTGTAAATATCTATGAAGTCCATCTAATCTAATGTTTCATGCAGGGCCTGTGTTTCCTTATTGATTTTCTCTCTAAAATGTTTCACTTTTTTATGCACTGCATCTGTTAAACATTGCATAGTGTGCTGTGGCTACCCAGTGAATCAAGTAAAATCCCGTTTTTCAGAGGCTTCATTTCTAGGGGAGGGAAAGAGACAAGTTGACCAAGAAGTGTGCTGACATCGTGTAAATGTAGGCATAGAAGTATGTAAAGAGAACATTGATCACCGAGGGAATTAGTTAAATTTAAATGGCAGGGATGGGAAACGTTTCATAAAAAAGGTGAAATTTAGGAGTTCCCATTGTTGCCTAGCGGAAACAAGTCTAACTAGCATCCATGAGGACACTTGTTCAATCCCTGGCCTTGCTCAGTCTGTTAAGGATCTCGTGTTGCTGTGAGCCATGGTGTTGGTCACAGACATGGCTCGGATCCTGAGTTGCTGTGGCTGTGGTGTAGGTTGGCAGCTGTAGTTATGATTTGACCCCTAGCCTGGGAACTTCCATATGCCACAGGTACAGCCCTTAAAAAAAAAAAAAGGTGAAAATATAAGTGAGTATTGAAAGAGCAAGTGATGCTTTTCCTGGACCCTGAGGGATGAGCTTAATCATCTGGCTCAAGAGAATATCTTTTAATAACCACAGCAATGTTCCAGTACTTCAGTATTGCTAGAGTAAAGAATTCTAGGCCGCAGAAGGAGAGGGAGATGAACATTTCCCTTTGCATATCTGCTATTGAATACTTCGTAATTACATATGAATATAAGTAGATTGCATAGGTCACCTGTTTTTAATAAGAAAAGTTAGTAATTTTCAAAGTTCACCTATAGTAAGTACAAATGTATAAAGCACAAAAGTAGCTCTGTGTAATGTTACTGTCAAATAAAGGTAATGTGAAAAAATCATTTACTTAATTACTTTCATAATTTCCAAATGAGTGACAAACTAGGAATTCAATCTCTTTCTAATTTTTATTTATCTTTAGAATGGTCATAAAATTAACTATTAAGCTATAGAAACCTTAAGGATAAAGTGCCTTTGACCAATCACTCTAACTCTCTGCTGTGTCTTCTGGTGGAGTAAAGAGAAGGGCAAAGTGATAAACACAGTCAAGCAATGTAGTCTTGATGCTTGTAATGTTTACTGAACAAGCAGTTAACAGGGCAAAAATAAGTTGTGTTAGCATTCTCCTCTTTCCCTGAGCCAGGAAACACTTCTAATGATCTGCATGACCAGTTAATAAAGTAGTAACAAATTAAGAAGGTGCCAAAACAGGAAACAGACAATGCAGTAGAACTAGCAATTTTTTCAAAAGGAATTTACAAATTCAAAAAAGGAAGAGTTTACCCAGGTATTCCCTCCCTAAGCAAAACAAATCTACTCAGTAGTCCTTAATAACCTATATTGGTAAAACATGGTGTTGTGTGTGTGTGTGTGTGTGTATGTGTGTGCGCGTGTAACTAATTCACTTCATTGTACAACTGAAACTAACACATGTAAGTCAGTTATACTCCAAATAAAATTTTTTTTGAAAAACAGAGCTTCGAGTTAGAACCTGAGACAGTGCTTTATGTTGTAACTATCTTTTTAAAGTAATTTAGGCCTCCACCTCTCAGATTCCTTCTTGTCTTTCATACCTAGTGTTCCCTAGCATGAGATGCAGCAGTTTCAGTCTAGAAAGAAGATAATATTTGAATTGAGACCTGAATAAAGGGAGGGAAGTAGCCAAGCAAAGATCTTTAGAAAGAATTGTAGGTTCAGAAAACAGCCATTGCAAAAGCCAATCTGGCTAGCACATGTGAAAAATGGAGGTATTCCTAAATGATCAGGTCACAGAAGCAGATAGACTAAGTAAATTTGTAAATCATGATAAGGAATCTGGATTTGTTGCATTGTAGTCATTTATTTGTCTCCATCTTCCTTAAGCATGTTCAGAGACCATGTCCATCTCATCTCCCAGTATATCACTGAACTTCACACTATGCCTGGCACTAAGTAGACACTCAATAAATATTTGTTGGAAAAATGATAGGTGAACATCCTATTTTGTTGGAAATTGGCACTTCCATATATAATTTCTATTCGTGTGCACTTTAAAAATGGTTATAGTATATGTATTTCAAAGCCTGGGAGCAAGCACTAGTTAAGTAAGGATTTAGGTCACTAAGGATAGTAAGAAAGTTCTCTATGAGTAAATATAAAGGTGATACAGGGTCCCAATTATGTAGATGCTTTAAGCCAAATCTCTTTCAGCATTGATTATGATGTTTCCCTCCACACTTAGAAGCATTTCAGAAGATTAAATAGAGTGGTAGGAGTTGAAAATTGTTCTCACTTATCTTATTCACTTTAATTCTATTTTTAATTGGGGAAGCTAATGCTTTTCTATTTCAGTTTTCTGTTCATAATTGTTGCCTAATGAATTCAATATGGTTTTTGGCATGTCATGTAAGCCACACTGAATTTGTATTCTGCATTTATTTAAGCAACTCTCATAACCTGTTGCTGCACAAATAAGCTCTAGGTAGCCAAAATTCACCTCTGAATTTCAGCTTTTGCAATCAATTTCTGAGTGTTTTTCCACAGAAGCCTCTCATTGAAATTGCCATTCAGACTGATGTCAGTGAAGCACATCAAGAAATTATTATTAGATGGGACTCTGAATAAGCCATCCTAGATGATTTTGTCAATTATCTTTAAGCTGAAAGTATATTATTTGAAGAAATAAGTAAAATGAAGGTAATATTTAATCATAGAAGGTACAATATGAGGTTTTGGAGGATTGAGGGGATAAGTAAAGATCGAATTGTAGTTAATTTTCCTACTGAAAGTGATTTCAACCCTGAATCATAAGAATGTCTTAGAGAATATTTTTTTAACAAAAAAGACAAGATTTGGAGATTACACTTAGGAAATTCTGATTTATTTCATGTATTAGTCAGGGTTCCCTAGAGAAATAGAACCAATAGAATGTATATTTATAGGTGTGGAGAGAGTGATTTATGTCAAGGAATTGGCTTACAAGGTCATGGAGGCTGGAAAACCCAAAAACTGCAGGGTGTTTTAGCAGTCTGGAGACCCAAGGAAGAGCCATGTTGCAGTTCAAGTCATAGGCCATCTGCTGACAGAATTTCTTCTTGATTTGGAAAGTCGGTCTTTGTTCTGTTAAGGCCTGAACTGATTGGATGAGGCCCGCTTACATACAGCAGGAGCCATCTGCTTTACTCAAAGTCCACTTATTTAAAGGTTAATGTCATTCAAAGAACACTCACAGAAACATCCAGAATAATGTATGACTAATATCTGGCCTCGTGGTTCAGAAAAGTTGACACACAAAATTAAACATTACAAATCTACCCCATGTCAACTTCGTACCTATGGTCATCTCTTAAACCATACTTAGTCTGTGAATAAAGACAATATCAAAGTCATAATTCTGCCTAAAATGATAAAACTATCCTGCATAAAACTGAAAATGGCTAGCTCTTTCCCAAGGAAAGGATGCAAAGTCCTTGCATGATTCTTACTATTATCCTTGACATCCTGTAACTTAAATATTATGATGTAAAGTTAATAATACTTGAATACTATGGTATAAAGTATATAAATGCATCTTACGTTACATAAGAGGCTAAGAAGGGACAGAAAACAGATTATATATATGTTTGTATATACACATGTGCAAGGAATCCATAACAAAATAAAATATTCGTGACACTTATCGTCCTGGTTTCTATAACTGGTAATGTGGTTACAGCTGGTATTTTACTTCAGCAAGCATCTCTGCTGGTCATGGTTATTGTCTGGAGGGGAGACCTAAAGCTTCATTCCTGAGACATGGATATTTGGATACTGAATATACAACCATTCATGTTTTCTAGGAACACATAACTGAAGACAGATTTATTTTTGACTTTCTTAAGTGCTGTTTCCAAAATATTAAAAAAGAAATATTAATGGTAGAAAAGCATAAATGGACTGGACTATTCCATCCCCTATCCCTCTCCCTGTCAGAATTCCTCAGTGGCCAAAAATAGCACATTTCTTTGAAATCTGTAGTTTTAGCAACAAAGTGCACGCAAAACTACTGTTTAACTCCAGCAAGTTTTATTTGCTTTACAAAATAGTGTTTTTCAATTACTTTCTATCAAGTAAAATGAGCACTTAAAGGAGCATATGCTGCTCTTTTCATTTTACAATTTTATTGACTCTGGCCTTATTGGAGACCAGGATAGAAATGTGTTCAGAAGAGGGTATTTAGGATCTATCTACTTAGCAGTGGGATTTAAGCAGATAGAAAACAGTGCCCTTCTTAGGTAGAGATATAGTCAGCCCTGCTCTTATTTACAATTCCAGCCATGGGCATGACTTAACCCTGTGTGCAAAAAGCAGTCATGATCAGATTTTTGCTGTTTCACACTCTTATCTTAACCCAGCACTGTAGTTGTCCTAGATGATTAATTAAGCAACACCACAATTTAGAGAAGAGCAGAGCTTAGAACTCCAGCACGAATCTCTAAACAACAACAGTTGCCTTTACAGTGATAAATGATTGGACAGCTATTGGAGTTGTCGTTAGCAAAAACCATATGTTTGAACTGATGGTGCATACTCCTGGTGTGAGGAATGACAGAAACTTCACCCATTGTATAAAAATATCCCATAAGGTATCCATTATTTTTGATAAGTCAAATCCTACTCAGAAAAAAAATCTATCCTCTAATAGTGATGGAAACCTTGAAATACCTAACCCATTTATAATAGTGGTAAATCTTAGATTTTTCTAGTCTTAGAGCTCTAAGGAAATACATTGACAAATTAAGGTGAGAACACTTAAGATGGAGTGAAAGTATAAGAAATTTAAAAAAATGTTTTTTCTCTGTGTATATGAAAATGTATATTAATTTTTAAGGACTTTATACAATATTTAATAATAGTTTCTTTTGAGTTTGTATGGCACTTGATATTTTCCAAATGAATCATTGTATATGATGGTTTCTAAAATAATAATTAATGTCAATTATTTTTTCTTTGCTCATACCCAGAATCAATCTACAGCAGCAAATAACTAATGTCTTTGGCACTTTTACTTATTATTTTTAATTTTTTAATTTTTTTGCCACACCTGCAGCATATGAAAATTCCTGGGCCAAAGGCTGAACCCACACCATAGCAGCGACCCAAGCCATAGCAGTGACAATGCCAAATCCTTAACCCACTTTGCCACCAGGGAACTCTTCTTTGGCACTTTAAAAATCTACATTTTGATTGGAAAATGTGTGATAACAGAGAATATTTAATTAAACTTGGAACTAAGCTTAAAACCAAGGCTTCTGAAGGCCAAAGGAATTTTTTGTTTTGTTTCGTTTTTCCCATATAGAACAAGAAACTTCCTTAGGTTTTAATTTTTGACTCAATTTTGCAATATTTCTTCAGAGTATTTATATGTAAAATATTTCATTTCATTTGTTATTCATAGTAGTATTTGCTGCTACTTTCTAATACTTCTCTGCTGTGAATGATAAAATATAAAAATCCTCTTGCATGATTGCCATCATCTTTATCAAATAGTAAAAAATACATTGATATTTGATCATAATTTTGGATGATACAGTGCTGTTCAGTACAATACTATTGTGAAAAAAAAGCAGGGAAGAGAAAAATGTAAGTCTTAAAAGCCTAGTGGAAATAGTGAAAAAGAGGAAAGCAGAAGATATAGAAGAATTGAAAATAAATGCATATTATTGGAGTGAGGAATCAGTCTGCTTTTGTTACTGTCCTTTGTGGACAAGCTTAAATGCTATGAAATATCTGGTTGATGTGGCTAGGACTTCCAAAACTATGTTGACTAAAAGTGGTGAGAATGGGCATCTTGTCTTGTTCCAGATTTTAGCGGGAAGGCTTTCTGCTTTTCTCTGTTGAGTATTATATTGGCTGTGGGTTTGTCATAAATGGGTTTTATTATATTAAGGTATGTTCTCTCTATACCCACTTTGGTAAGAGTTTTTTTTATCATGAATGGATGTTGGATTTTGTCAAATGCTTTTTCTGCATCTATTGAAATAATTGTATTTTTTTTTACTTTGGTTAATGTGGTGTATGACATTGATTGATTTGCATATGTTGAACCATCCTTGTGAACTTGGAATGAATCCCACTTGGTTGTGTTGTATGATCTTTTTATATATTGTTGAATTTGATTGGCTAAAATTTTGTTGAGAACTTTTGCATCTATATTTATCAAAGATGTTGGCCCTTAATTTTCTTTTTAGGTAGTATCTTTGTCTAGTGTTGGTATTGGGATGATGGTGGCTTCATAGAATGTCTTTAGGAGTGTTCCTTTTCCTTCAAACTTTCGGAAAAGTTTAAGAAGAATGGATATCAATTCTTCATTGTATGTTTTGTATCTAGATTTGGTCCCCAAGGATCTTAGAGTGTAGTGAAGCAGGTAACAAATGTAAATCAGTGTCTGTTGTTAGTATTATTATATTGCTTGGCCCTTCTGCATATCAGACTGCTCTGGGTACACTACATACAGAAGGCAGAAAGTGATATTACTGAAGAGATACAAGTGGTAGGGGAGCTTTTGCTGGGGTAGAGATAAGAAAGGCATTGAGAAGAAGAAGAAACCATATTTGCATCTTCAAATATTTGTAGACCTTGGACACATCAAGCAGACTTGGCAATTAATTTCATATGAGAGAGTTAGTAATTAAAGAAGAATCAATTCTAATAAGGTTTCCAAATCTGAATGGCAGTGCTTTCTAGGGAAATAAATGTATCTTGAAGGGTGAGTTCTCTGAGGAATGATGATGACTTCTTTCATAGCTAGGCTGAAGGTGAGAGATGCCAGTGCACATGCAGGGTTGTGATATTGAGAGTGCTCAGAGTTGAGCAGGAGACACTTGATACACTAAGACATTCTCAAAACCCCAGACACTCAGTATCACTAAAATCATCATTTTCTCCTTAAAATGCAGTAATGATTGGCTGATCCTTAATGTTTCTACATATGATTCCAAAATCATCTTTATCAATTTAATTCACTTTTCTTCATTTTCATCATCGAACCAGTAGGTACATTTGTTTTCAAAGAAATGAAGTTTTTAATTAAGAATGATTTCATACGCAGCACTAAGTAAAAAACAAGAAACCATGGCCTTTTGAGGAAATTAGGTAGTCCCCTTAGGTTTGCATCCATGCCAAATTAGTCGCAGTCTGTCTGTCTTTTTCTGTCTCTGTCTCTCAAATATATAGAAACTGACACATTTCAGGGTCTTGAAAAAGAGGAATGAGAGGAGATTCCATTGTGGCTCAGTGGGTTTAGGACTCAACACTGTCTCTGTAAGGATTCGGGTTCAATCCTTGACCTTCTTAGTGGGTTAAGGATCCACTGTTGCCACAAGCTGCAGCACAGGTCACAGACATGGCTCAGATCCGGTATTGCGGTGTCTGTGGTATAGGCTAGAGCTGAAGCTGCATCTCTGATTTGACCCCTGGCTTGGGAACTTCCATGTGCCACAGGTGCAGCTATAAAAAGAAAAAAGAGAGAGAGATGAGAAAAAATGTGATGAAACAAAGTAGAATAGGAAACAAATTCATACTCTCACTAATGTTCATTAAACTACCAATATGTAACAGGATTGTGTTAAGTGCTAGAGATACAAGTTAATGAACTAGAGAGTCACATTCTTATGGTGCTTACAATTTATTTACCATTCCTTCAATACAGTTTCATTGTACACATCTGCCATGAGAAAAATTCTGTTAGGTAGATATTAATATAGAACTAACACATCGTTAACAAAAATAGTGGTGCTAGAAAGAAAAATTCGCATTAGTTGTTTATATCAGAAGGACCTAACCTAGTCTAGGTGATCAAGGAAGGCATTTCTGATAAGGGGACATACAAGCTGATAATTGAAGAATGACTTATCTAGTAGATTAATTGTGGCAAGAATATTCTAAACAGATGAACAGCAGGTGTGAGAGAGTGTCTCAGGTAAGGTAATAGAGGATTATCTAATATTTAGATTTTCTGTTATAAAAGGTATTAATCAATATAAGATTATTTGCTTTTGAAATCAATACGTGTATTTTATGGTGAAATGGTTTAATTATTCATGACTCTGGTTATTTGGGAGAGGTAAAAAAATGTTAAATTGGAGACATTGTAAGTGAACTGATGGAAAAATTATTATATTAGGAGTCAAAACATCTGCTATTATTTAAGAAATGATGAAAAGCCTCAATTGGCTTTCTCTAAACCCTTGCCTGCTCTACAGTGTCAAAATTTGAGGCATTGTGCCCTGTGAGCTGTATACATTCTTCCTGATGCTTTTTGTGGTCCAGAACTTGTATTTCAGTTCTATTACAAAACCACACAATTGTAAATTAACCTGAAAACTGGATAAATTAAACCTGGTCATATACTTCTCCTTCTGTGAACAGACTTTTGAAATTCACAGTCTTTAAACTATTTTGAGTTGTTTTTTATATTGTGTTAGAAAATGCCCTACTTCATTCCTTTACAGGTGGCTGTCCAATTTTCCCAGGACCATTTGTTGAAGAGACTGTTTTTTTTTCCCCATTGTATATTCTTGCCTCCTTTGTCATAGATTAAGCAACCATAAGTGCACAGGTTTTTCTTGGCTCTATATCCTGTTCCGCTGATCTATAGTTCTGTTTTTGTGCCAGTACCATACTGTTTTGATGACTGTATCTTTGTAGTATAGGCTGAAGTTAGGGAGTCTGATTCCTCCAGCTCTACTCTTCTTTCGCAAGATTTCTTTGGCTACTCAGGGACTTTGGTGTTTCCATACAAATTTTAAAATTACTTGTTACAGTTCTGTGAAAAATGTTATTGAAATTTTGGTAGAGATTGATTGAATCTGTAGATTGCCTTGGGTAGTATAGTCATTTTGACAATATTGATTCTTCCAATCCAAGAGCATCGTACATCTTTGGTTTCTTTCATCAGTGTCTTATAGTTTTCAGAGTACAGGTTTTCAGAGTACAGGTCTTTTGTCTCTGTAGATAGATTTATTCCTAGATACTTTATTCTTTTTGATGAAATGGTAAATGAGATGTTTTTCCTAATTTTTCTTCCTAACCTTTTACTGTTAGTATGTAGAAGTGCAGTTGATTTTTGTGTATTAACTTGGCATCCTGCAACTACATGACATTCACTGATAAGCTAAAACAGTTTTCTGGTAGCATCTTTAGAATTTTTTAGGTGTAGTATCATGTCATCTGCAAACAGTGATAGTTAAAACTTCTTCTTTTCCAGTTTGGATTCCTTTTATTTCTTTTTATTCTCTGATTGTCATGGCTAGGACTTCCAAAATGATGTTGAATAACAGTGGTAAAAGTAGACTTCCTTGTCTCGTTCCTAATCTTAGTGGAAATGCTTTCAGTTTTTCACCATTGAGAGTGAAGTGAAGTATGAGTTTATCATATATGGCTTTTATTATGTTGAGATTGTTTCCTCTATGCCCCCTTTATGGAGAGTTTTTATTAGAAATGAGGGCTGAATTTTGTCAGAAGCTTTTGCTGTATCTGTTGAGATAATCATATGGTTTTTATTTTTCAGTTTGTTGATGTACTGATTGATTTGCAGATATTGAAGAATCCTTTTATCTCTGGGATAAATCCCACTTGATCATGATGTATGATCCTTTTAATATATAATTAGATTGGTTTGCTAACATTTTGTTGAGGATTTTTATGTCTATGCTCATCAGTGATATTGGCCTATAATTTTCCTTTTTTCTGTGTGTGTGGGATCTTTTTCTGGTTTTAGTATCAGGGTGATGGTGGCCTATGGAATGGGCTTGAGAGTTTTCTTTCCACTGCATTTTTTTGGAAGAGTTTTAGAAGAATAGGTGTTAATTCTTCTCTGAATGTCTGATAGAATTCTCTGTGGAGCCATCAGGTCCTGGACTTTTCTTTTTTGGAAGTTTTTAGGTCACATTTTCAATTTCAATACTTGTGATTGTTATGTTTATATTTTCTATTTCTTCCTGGTTCAGTCTTGGTAGGTTGTGCCATTGTAAGAACCTGTTCATTTATTCTAGGTTTTCCATTTTATTGGCATGTATTTGTTTTCAGACGTCTCTTATTATCCTTTGTATTTCTCCAGTGTCAGCTGTAACTTCTCCTTTTTCATTTCTAATTTTATTAATTTGAACCCTCTCCCTTTTTTTCTTGATGAGTCTGACTAAAAGTTTATCAATTCTGTTGATCTTTTCAAAGAAACAACTTTTGGTTTAATTGATAAGTCTCTATTATTTTCTTTGTCTCTATTTAAATGATTTCTATTCTGATCTTCATGATTTCTTTCCTTCTGCTAATTTTGGGCTTTGTCTCTTTTTCCTTCTCTAGATATTTAGGCGTAAGTTTAGGTTGTTTATTTGAGCTTTTTCTTGTTTCCTTAGGTAAGACTGTATTGCCATAAAGTCTCTCTCAGAACTGCTTTTGCTATGTCCTATAGGTTTTGGATTCTTGTATCTTCATTGTCATTTGTCTTAGGGACCTTTTCCTCTTGTATTTCTGCAGTGATCTGTTGTATGTTTAGTAGCATATTGTTTAGTTTCAAGGAGTTTGCGGTTTTTTGTTATTTTTTTCTTTGTAATTGATGTCTAGTCTCAGCATTTCAGTTTTTTTTTTTTTTTAATTCACCAAGGTTTGATCTGTGGCCTAAGATGTGATCTATCCTGTAGAATATTCCATGTGCACTTGAGAAGAATATATATTCTGCTGCTTTGAGATAGCATGTTCTATAAATATCAGTTAAGTCTATCTGGTCTAGGGTGTCATTTAAGCCTATGTTTCCATGTTGCTTTTCTGTCTGGAGCCTCTGTCTGATAGGTTTACTTTAATAGAGTTAGGGAAGAATAGGATTTAAGTAGGGCTATTAACATGGAAAGGATATTCCTAAAATAAGAATTCAAAATGAAAGGATTGGTGGTGAACATAAAGCTTATTACACGGCATCCTGACAACTTCTGTGATCAAACTGTTTAAATAACACAGAAATGGAAGAATTTTAAATTTAAAAAAAATGTGTGTATGCCTTATCCCAGATTTTTGAGAATATTCATCCACCCACCATGGATAGTCATTTTCTTGCTAAGGCTGGAGATCAATCAAGTTACCTTTTCTAGAGATTTTTAAAAAATCACATCCCAGATATGTCATTTTTTTTTAATTTAATGTTATTGGAGTATAGTTGTTTACAGTGTAGTATTAGTGTCAGGTATACAGCAAAGTCCATCATGCCATTTGTAGCAACATGAATAGACCTAGAGATTATTGAAGTAAGTCAAACATACAAAGACAACTATCATATGATATCACTTATGTGTGGAATCTAATAAAAATGATATAAAATAACCACTCATATTTAATAAAGGCAGTGTTACTAAAGAATCACTGTAACTCAAGGTTAAATATTTAAACTATGTGAGTTAATCAATTTGCCTATCAGTCTTTTCTTTCTCTTTCTCTGTGTGAATATGTCTTTTATATTGTTTTTATTTCCTTACTTTTAAAATGAGAAAATTGAACTTATAGGAACCTGAGATTTACATGGAGATTAGTCAGAACTGGGCTTTTATGGCAGTTTGTAAGTATATATGTTTATGTGTGTGTGTGTGTGTGTGTGTGTATGTGTGTGTACATGTGGGGAAGGAATCGTTGTTACCACTTTATTATATAAAGATAACCAATTATATCAATTTTCTTTAAAATTAGGAATGTTTAAAAATCTTGAACTAAAGAAGAGAAACTTTTCCATAGTAAAGCATGCCTTCGGCTTAAGTTATACTTCACTTGAACAGCCAAAGGCTTAGAGTAGAGAAGAAGCAACGTAGAAGCCCTGAGAATAAGCAAGTTTAGGTGCTTCCTGCAATTTGTACTGACTCAGAAGGAAATAATCGTGGCAATAAGGCAGAAAAGAGGAAAATCACCTACTCCTGGTTGAGGGTTTTGTTTTTTTGTTTGTTTGATTGGTTGGTTTTTAGGGCCGCACCCATGGCA
Organism: Catagonus wagneri; assembly: GCA_004024745.2. Classification (NCBI taxonomy): domain Eukaryota; kingdom Metazoa; phylum Chordata; class Mammalia; order Artiodactyla; family Tayassuidae; genus Catagonus; species Catagonus wagneri. The sequence continues at coordinate 14,254,458 of PVHT020000034.1, read as the reverse complement.
TATGGAAATTCCCAGGCTAGGGCTTGAATCTGAGCCACAGCCACAGCAATGCAGGATTCAAGCCACGTCTGCGACCTATATACCACAGCTTACAGCAGCGCCAGAAGCTAGCCCACTGACTGAAGCCAGGGATTGAACCTGCGTCTTCATGGATTCTAGTCAAATTCATTGCTACACCACAATGGGAACTCCCAGTGGTTTTTATTTTGGTAGTTACTTGGTTGGTTAGTTAATTGTTTGGCTAGTTAATTAGTTCTTTAAGACTAGCATGTTGGAATGTGCATGCAGATATGTTTCCTTGGCATAGACTTTTATAAGTTACAGCAGCCAAGTTAGATTGATATTTGCCTGCTGAAGGTGACAAGATTGAGCAATCAAAAGAAAAAAATGTAAGCTTCCAGATAGTGCTGTTTAAATATAGAAAAGGGAGGAAATAAAAACAATACAGAATAAGAAATATCTTAGAAAGAAATAGTGGTCTATTTGTAGAATTTAGCCAGAAGGAGAAATCAAATTTTCTTATGAAAATCAAACATGAACTCTATAAATATTCATTAACTGCGAATAAATACTTTGGTTATAAAATTTAGTTTTAAATAACTGAGCATCAGTTTCCGCATCTGTAAAATGACAATAATGATAGCACTTACATCATAGGACTATTTCGATGATGAAATTAACTATTTTATTGAAGGGTATTTTAAAATGCTATCACATAATATTAAATAATAGACGTATAAATAAATAGTGCTGGTTTATAAAACCATATATCTAAGAGGATATCTAAAAATCAGCAAAAACTGCAGTACAAGTTAACCCCATGGTGCTGACCTGTTTGAAAGGTACATGAGCCCCAAGATGTATAGAATGTAGGGATTGCATAAATTTGATGGTGTTGTGATGTTGATGATGACAAAGATGGTGATGATGATGAAAAACAGAATAATAATCACTATCCGTTTAAGTATTTTCCATGGATTATATGTACTAGAAACATTGCTTTAGAAACGTTTCATACATAATACTGATTACTTTTTGAAAAGTTGTTGCTTATTGAGTGATTTCTAGGTGCAAAGCACTATTGTAAATATTATAATTAGGAACACTAAGACTCCAGTGGAGCCTCTGACCTCAAATCACCCAGAGCTATTGGAGAGAGAAGATAGGAACTGTAACAAATTAAATATCAATGAAATGTTTGCTGTTGCTCCAAACTTCTCTAGCTTCTTTTCTTTCATTGGAGAGTAGTACTGTGTTAAAATGTAAATAACCAGTAGGATCAATTAAGGAACAAAAAAAATACATGTTTTCTTTGAAACCCAAATCAAAAGGATAGAATATCATATACCCATTTAACTGGTAAACTCAAAATAGCCATTTGTCTCACTGTGCTTTTACATAAATTTTGGTAGTTCATTTTTTAAACTTTAAATGCAGAAGATACTTGGAATATCTGAAGAAGATATGCAAGTCTGAACTGTAATTATCCAAAAATACAATGATCTCATCTATAACATGTCAATTGGGTGACTTTTCCTTTAGTAATGTGATGATTTAATTACTAAACTAATTTATAGTATTCATTATTTCACCTAAATTATGCAGTTTTGAGGATTGCTGAAATATAAATGGACATGAAACATACAAAAGAAAATTACAGCATTTTTTGGTGTATGTTGTGCTTCTTGGAAAAACAAGCATGTGCTAGACTCTGGATTCACAGTATTTTACTGTTAAGTAGCCTGTTCATCTGCCAGAGATGAAAAGTAGGGAGTTGAAAGTTTCAGTTATATTCATAACACTTTATGTTATTTATATTAATAGGTTGTACTTTTAATATTTTCAATTACCTACTGATTAAAAGTCATAAGTAAATAAAATAAAAGATCATAGTCAAATCATAACTTGGAAAAAACAGATTAAAATATAATGTCTGCTATTTTTTGCAAACTGAAGTCTTTGTGCTTATTGTGAAAATAATTCTTATCTATGACTCTATTCTGCATCTGACTAATATGCAGTTTATCACGAAACTGGCAAATGGCATCTGGCCAAGGGAAAAGGAAAACATTGTTGGGATTTAGGTTAGGATTTCTAAAATTAGTTATAAAAAACTAAATTGATGTCTTTTATTTTAAAAGAAGGGTAGTTTCTAAGATATTTGTAGAGCAAATATCTATATTTTTTAAAACTCTAGAATTTAAAAAAGAGAGAATGTAAATATTCTCAGAGACATTTTGTTCCTAATGGCCAGAGGAAATCCACCATTTCTTCTTGTGGGTACACAGTGCAGGTATTCTTTTTAGCATGTTATTATACTTTTTTTAAATAACTGTTGGCTTACCTGTTTGTTTAGTGTTAACGCTTACACAGTGCATTTTATATTTTATCCTTTTATTCTTTTTGTATTTTATATTTTATTCTTTCCTTCCCCCTTTGATCCTTTCCCTTCCTCTCTCCAGAAGCATGGTCTTGCAGTCTATCTAATCCAGACTTCTCATCTCGTTTCTAGCTGCTGTGCATACTCTGTTGTGTATTCACTATTTTTTACCCATCCTTTTTTCCAGTGGTAGACTCCCAGTTTTCCTCTAACTCTAAGCTAGGCCACTGTCTGAATGCAGTGCCCTACAATATAAGAATCTAACTAAAATTTAACTGCCTATGGAAACAACTTTACTCAAAGTAATATTTATTTAGGGACAACTATATGCCAGATTCTTTGAGGTGCTAACAGTACAGCAGTTAACAAAACAGAAATCCTCTCTCCTAAAGTTTATGTTGCATATTTTGCCTAGAAGAGTCAAACTCTAAGTGAACTTTTCTTTGTGTCACCTGTTTGTTTCTGAGCTCAATTTAGAGCACTTTTAAAAATTATAAAGCATTTTTAAGTTCTAGCACTCATTTACTTTGAAAACTTCTTTTATTTTGATGTTACATCAGCTAAATGAATAAAACACAGGAATTATATTGACCATGCCCTAAACTGAATGTTAATTAAATACTAGATGTGTGTGTGTGTATGCTCATAATGTGTGTGTGTGTATAGCATTTCTTTTAGGGATTTTTTTTTTTTTACTTCTAAGTGTATAACCTTGGGTATATTATTTCACTTCTTTATATGAAGTTTTCTTATATGAAAATGTAAATAATAGTGCTCTTGTGATGATTAGAAATATTGTATGAAAATGGCCAATAACGGGCCATGTACTATGTCACAAAAAGCTAAATGGTTATGGGATCTAGGAATTAAAGTTAACAAAGTAACTTGCGCAAATAAGTAGCAGATCTGAACCCAAGGTCTTGCCTCATCACAACTTTTCACTAAATATTGTGCTCAAACTTGGCCTCTGTCCACTGGTGCCAAATAGAAAGCTATCTTGTTTTGCTTCTCCCACTTTTCTTACTTTTATTTGAAAAGAGTGGTCTTGAAGTTCCCATTGAAGTTCTCAGTGGGTTAAGGACCTGACGTTGCCATAAGTTGCTGCATAGGTTGCAGATGAGACTAAGATCCAGTGTTACCATGACTGTGGCCTAGGCCACACTTGCTGCTCTGATTGGACCCCTGGGCCGGGAACTTCCATATGCTGCAGATGTGGCCACAAAAAAAAAAAAAAAGGAAAGAAAAGAGTGGTTTTTCCTAAACAATTCCAGTTAATGTTTCTTTCTGAACTTGTGTTTGGAGCACAACCTTACAATTCTTTATTCTTTATAGTCGTACTTGTTTTTTGTTTCTAAATGGCTGTTAATTCGACAGGAAATGAGACTTCAGTAGGATTTTTTTTTTTTTGGAGGGGTAGGTTAACTTATTTCTTAACTAGGAGTCATTATTTAAACCTAAAGATTATGGAAACCAAATTCTAGAGTCCTGAAGTATTCAAATTAATTTCACTCAGCTATTAACTTCTAAACACCTGTGAACTGGAAATTGGCACTTGCCATCACTTGCTATCTGCCTCTACACAGATTGAATCATGAGCCACTGAAGTTGCCAACCCACAACAGCCCCTGAGCTGAGCTCAGGGTGGAGATCAGGAGTGAGGCACTCCGTGCTCTGGGAAAACAGACAGAATGGGTCTTTAGCTGGTTAAAATATTTTTAAGAGAATGTTTTATGAGCCCAATTGTTGCGTCTCCTCATATCTAGAAAAACACTGAAATCCTTCATGATAATGTATGCTCCTTGTGACCAGTAGTAACCTTCACGAGACTAGCAGCAAAATTTTGTAAACTGTGTGCATGGCTGCATACACCTCCCCCATCAGCTTTATCACGTGTACAGTGATATTATTTATCCCTGCCTCTTTGAAGCAATTTCAGAGCTCTCTGAAATACCACCTCCTATGCTATTTTTTTTAAAAGTAAAGCATGTCACAGTCACCTGCAAAGGCACCCACCTCCAAGGATGAGCCTGTGAGCCCTGAGGGAACTCAGGAAGGACACAAAGAATACCTGCCATCTAGCATCCGTCAGACTGTAGCCACTTCTAACAGCCAGTACTGAGGAAACTCATGCTCTGAAAATACAGGATACTGGTCCTAGATAGCTGATTTCATACCAAGGAATGATTTCAGTGATCCTGGACCTTTGCATCTTCCCGTAGAAAAGCGCTCAGTTCCTTAACCTGAGATATCTGGTTTTCTGTTATTAGCAGCAATCTTTTGTTTCTTACCTGCCCATTGTTTCAGAAACTCCTATCTATCCTAGCTCCCCTCCTCACCTCCTAGGAGCAATTTTCTCAGAGGTACTTGAGATGGTGCCTCCCAGGCATAAGTCCTCATTTCACACCAAATAAAACTTAACTCTCAATTATCAGATTGTGCCTTTTTTTTTTAAGTCAACACACTTTTAATGTTGACTAGCATTGCATTCTTGTTTCCAAATTTGCATTCTCTTTTTAAAAGTCTTTAGTAGATCCCATTGCCCTCTGAATAACGGGCAAACTCTTTTAAATTAAAAGACTGAATCCTTTGGCATTTCAGTTCTCCTGAAGAAATATTTAGTTCCCTGAAGGTGACAACCTCCCTGACATGTCTGGACTTTTTTATGTGGCAGCCCCTACTGCCTGGTTCATTGATCTCGTACCATCTCCCTTGGGTCTGATTTACCCATACTGGTCAACACAGGAGTTATTTCCTTTTTGAAGTTTCCCCTAAGCCCCAGAGACTTGTTAGGCATTTGACCTAGGTTCATATAGGGCCTCAAATGTGCCTTCGGAATAAGACTTCTCACTGCCTGTTATCATTGCCTATCTTCAGTGCTGGAATATAACCTTGAAGGCAAGAGTGTGTCTTATTTTCATTTGCCTCTAGTCTAGCATAATACCACAGAGGCTAACAAAAAAGCAAGCCCTTGGTAAATATATATTTGATTCAGTGAAACTGTCTTGAATGTGCGAATAAAGTTCTGTTATATGTGGCTTCCTAAATGCATTTACAATGCTTGAAATGAAGTGTCTATTAAAGATGTTTAATATTTAAGAAAAAGAATTATTCAGTAGTTTGCAAGATACCACTTCTTACTAAAATTTCATTAATTTAAATGTTTGCATTTAATAAGGATTTTTAAAGTTTATTTTATTCTGCACAAAATGCAGTATCCGAGAAATATAAGAATAGCATTTTCCTACTAACATTTTATATTCTAAAATAGCTATTATTCATATTTTCTAGCATGCTTATTACTTTATTATTTTCTGGAAAAAAATGAAAACAGGCATTTAGAACACAGTGAGAGACTTTCTGGTAATGTATAAAGCATTTAAGGGTGGTTCTTAACCAATTAAACACAGCATCCTTCGATAAAAGCTATAGGCTCGCTCTCTCTTTCTGTCCAGAAAAAAACGCCTAAATGTACATATGCTTACCAGTTTTGCCTGTGTTCCAAGATTCTTGCATTTCGTTCAAGAAAATTAGGTTAAGAAACCCCAGGCCAAAATCAGCCTGAAAAGAGCATGGCCTCAGCCAGGAAGTGAGGCAAAGATGGAAGGACAGGAGTGTTAAAAATAGTTAAGAAATACGTGCTTCAGAAAAGAAGAATGCACAATGGTATATAAATCTGTGAAATACTCCCTAACTTGAGTGTTCCCTAACAAGATGATTTGAATTAATCGGGCTTATTCTTGCATCTACCCATCCACCCATTCAGTTGGCCAGTGTGCTAGGAAGGGGGGCAACTGTGCAAGAACTGTTATGACTTTAAACTAGGCAGTTCCTCTCTGTTCCTCACATAAACCCGCATATCAATGCTAGAGATAAGGAAAATGAATCCATTTCTTTAGAAGTTTCTACTTACTATGGCACTGATTTTATACCCAGCCATTTTTCATTTATAATTACTATTGATATTATGTGCAAATAAATGAACTTTTTAATGAATTCTAGAACCACAAAATATAATTATGTCAATATTAAATGACTATAGTGAAAAGTACTAATGTGATTTTTCATTATAGTCAATGCAGTAATAATTGTAGTTATGGTTTTAGGCATCGTAATAGTGTCCACAATAGGATGAATATTATTATAGAAATTTAATGGAAAACATCTTTTAATTACCCTGAAATTATTTATGTAGGTAGGGATACCTCAAATTAGAATAGCACTTTTGTGGCTTCAGTCAAGCGTAGGTAGGGTTAGAGGTAATTTTAATTCTCTGTGACATTCATTGAGACTCAGACTGTTTCCCTAGTAACATGGAACTGCTTTGCAGTGAGACACCAGGGGAAGCTTTGATCAAATCAGTGTAGAAGTAATTGTGGCCTCGAGTAAACTGCAGTGGAACCAAGGAAAACTTTTTGACATAATTGTCAGAAAACCAGAAAGAATGTGCACAATCACTTTGGAAATAAAGGCACAGCACTATGTGCATATGATATTGTTATGTCATGATGACACTAGATACTTATGATACACGTGCAGGTGTGGCTGAAAGACCTATATGTGAACAATGGGCCTTTTTACTCTACACATGCTATGATGATTCTTTGGTTTTGCAGTTGCAACTGCTCTTTGCAAAAGCATGTGTTTAAAAGGCATCCATTTAGATGTGAAGCCAGTCCCAACTCTTTGCACAGAAGAGCCACCCAATTTCTGGATATGCCATGGCAGTTTGATCTGTCTGTGCTGCCTATCTACAGCTCTATCATATTGTTTGAGGGTATATACAAAGCTTTTCCCAAGTACTCCTATCTTTCTCTGTACTCTTTGCTAATGCTGAACCCAACAATTATTTTTTAAGGAATATCACTTAAACTCTGGGCATTGGCTTTCTTGTTATTCATTTATCCATTCAGAAAATATTTATTGAAGACCTGTCATGTCCCTATCTCTTTCCATGTGCTACATGTGAAGGTTAGAGAAGGAAGAAGACAAAGACTTTTCCCTGGACACTCTTTTTGACTTCTGCAAACCTGCTATTTGATTTTAAAGATGCCTTGGAAATAAGGTTGATAGAATTACTCAAGAAATAAGCTGTCCTCTCTGGGATAAAATCATATCACATGACAATACTGAAATTCAAACAGGGCCACAACTTTAGGTATTGTCAACCTTGTGTGATGCATGGTTATGGATACAATGACACAAATTTTACAAATACATTGATGTCATCTATTAATCCAGTTTTAATCACTGTTTTGTTTTCCAATTCGTTCTGCCAAAAGTAATACCATAGCTTTTTCTTTATATTGACATCTACTTTCTACCATTTTATCTCCTGTATTAAGGTGTATATTCCTTGGGGCAAAAACCTATTTATCTTTGTCCCCTTTTTTAAACCTCACACAGAACTTAGCGTATATATTGTAGGTGCACATTCCTGTAGTTAAAGTGTTGCCCCTGAGCGACAGGAATGTGTTCTGCTTTGATTCTGCGTAGCCTCTGCAATTGCTGTTCCTTGGCCTGAAATACTCATCCCATGGATATCCATGTGGCTCGCTCCCTTAACCCTTTGCTCAGTTTGAACGTGCTCTCATCAGAGAGGCTCACCATAGCCACCCTACTTAAATTAGAAACTGCATAACTTTCCTATCCCCCCACTGCCCACACTTTCTACTCTCCTTATTCTGATTTATTTGCTCTTAATAGCATTTATCACTAGCTGGCGCATTTGTTTATCATCTGTTTTCAACCACCAAAAGCTCTGTGAAGGTAGGGACTTTGTTCTATTCACTGTTTTATTCCCAGTGCCTGAAACAATGACCAGGACTTAGTGGGACACTCAGTAAATATTTGTTGAATAAATGAGTGAATAAATGTTATAAATCCATGTATATCATGGACTGCCTAAAAAAGCATAGAGATTTGATTTTGTTATATGACACTGGTGATGCATGAAGAGTTCAGATGGATGCCCCTGTAAATGTCCCTCTGGAATGATGACACAGCTCACAGTAGCAAAAAACATTTTTGACAACCACTGACTTGATATGATGCAATTACTACCTAACTGCAGAAAGAGAAGAATGAATCAGCTCGTTTCTAGTATAACATTTGAACCTTAGGTAAATACATTTTTAGAATTCTAGTATATCATCTTCCTCTTCTTTAATTAGTGAGACAATTGCTTTGACAATTGCGGGCCAGTGCCAGGCACATCTTGCTAATCCAGAGTATATCATTCCTATTAGTAGTTTCAGTCCCATGTAGCCCTGTTACTTTCCTCAATATTTAAGCCCCACTGCCGATAAAAGTTCTCAAATCCCATGTGACAGATGCTGGCAGATTTTCAATGAATCTGTCTAATCCTGTATTGAATCTTTATTTTCCTTTTCCTTTATTTGTCAGTAAACATCTATACACTAAGAATAGCTTACATATCCACATGCCCAAGCCAGGAGCTGGAGTATCTTCCCTGTCTCCTCTGCCTTCTTCACCCCCAAATCCAAGCATTAAAAATGGTAGGTCAGCTCTGTCTTGAAACTGCCCTCTTCACTTAATTTCCACTGCCTTTAAATTAGTTTCAGCCACCAGCACTTCTTGTGCATGAGCTCCTTACTCGTTTTCCTGCTTCTGGTCTAGTTTCTCTCCAGTGCATTCTTTTAACAGAATACAAGATGGTCTTTCAAAAATGCAGCTCTATACTGGCTTCTCAAATTTTTTAGCTTGGCATGAAAGGTCATTTATGAATAGACACCTGCCTCATTTTCCAGCTTCCCAACTATTCCCAGTCCCTTTGAGCTCCAGTCATTCTGATTTACCTGCAGAGTCTCTGAAGAAGTTATGCTCTTTCTTGACTGTGTACTTTGCACATGCTATGCCCTCTACTTGGTAAAATTTCTCTCCTATTTTTTTAGTGGAAGTTATTCCCCCCTTACTGTTTCAATTTGGAGACTGTCATATTCAGAGTTTATGAACATGAGACATGTATTTTATCTGTGCGTATTTGTCAGACTGTGATCAAGACTATCATAAGATTTAAAACACATGGTGCTGAAATTGCTTATTACTTTCTTCTTTATGCACCAATCTACTAGTATATCTTCTGTGCTGGACACAATGATTGACACAGTAAATGTTCAGCATCATTTGTTCAATAAGTTCTTAACTGCAATGAAAGTGTATTTATATTCATGGAGATGAAATGTGTCCATATTATATCTTCTTAGAAGTCATTTTTGGAAGTTCACAGATCCTTCAAGAAAATCAAAATTATAATATGTACCAAAATGATTTCAAATTAAAACTTTTCTTTATTTCGAAGCAGAATGTATCCACTACATGTTGACTGAGAATTCAATTCCATTATTGGAGAGAGTATGTGTGTTCATATGAATATGAAACACAGTTTATTTAAAGTATTGGCTATCACTCTCAGCAAGTGCAAAGCAAACATAATTTTTAACATCCTTGAATGCAATTAAATAGTGTGGAGAAATTGATTAAGATTGCACCTTCATTTAGCCTCTTCCATCTGAAGTGTTAATTGTTGGATTTGTTACAGTACCAGAAAATGAATAAGAATAAAGTAATAAGCACAATGCATATTCAAACCTGATTCTGTCAAATGTTAAACTGACTTCTCCTAAAATTACGTGTGTGATTTAAAACTATATTTTTTTATTTTTTGCTGAAAAGTAAATGTTTTATCACAGTAATATATATTAATTTTTTCGAAGACTTCTTTCTTTCTGTCTTTCTTTTCTTTCTTTCTTTCTTTCTTTCTTCTTTTTATGGCTGTACCTGCAGCATATGGAAATTTCTGGGCTAGGGATCAAATCAGAACTGCAGCTGCCTGCTTATGTCACAGCCACTGCAACACCAGATCCAAACCACATCTGCAGCCTATGGCACAGCTTGTGCAACTCCAGATCCTTAACCCACTTAGTGAGGCCAGGGATCAAACCTGCATCCTCCTGGATACTATGTGCAGTTCTTTATTTTTTTTTTGCCTTTTTGTCATTTTATGGCCGCACCCGCGGCATGTGGAGGTTCCCAGGCCAGGGGTCTAATCGGAGCTGTAGCCACTGGCCTGCGCCGCAGCCACAGCAATGCAGGATCCAAGCCGCGTCTGCAACCTACACCACAGCTCACAGCAACGCTGGATCGTTAACCCACTGAGCAAGGGCAGGGATCGAACCCGCAACCTCATGGTTCCTAGTCGGATTCGTTAACCACTGCGCCACGACTGGAACTCCTATGTGCAGTTCTTAACCTGATGAGCCACAACAAGAACTCCCTTAAGACTGTGGCATACGGAAGCTCCCTGGCTAGGGGTCGAATTGGAGCTGCGGCTGCTGACCTATGCCATAGCCACAGCAACACCGTATCAAGCCGCATCTGCAACCTGTACCGCAGTTCACGGCAATGCAGGACCCTTAACCCACTGAGATGGGCCAGGGATCAAACTCTCATCTTCATGAATACTGTTTGGGTTCATTTCTGCTGAGGCACAACAGGAACTCCCCTTAAGAAATTTTTATCCTTATACAGTTTGTCTAGTCATTGAAGAAAAGTTAACTTATAGCTATCAGCAGCTTCAAATACAAACCACAAGTTCCAATTAAATGAAAATAAAATAAAACAATTGAAAATAAAATTCAAGATCCAAGTCATTCAGATGATTCAGGAGTAATACAGGAAAATACAAAGATAAACTAAAAAATATAATTGTAATATATTTTAAACCATATATATAATTATAAAATCAAAAATTAAAATAATAATACTAAAGATAATAGGAAAACCAAAGAATGGGAAACATATAACTAATGGCTGATGGAAATGGAAATGGAAATTAATAAAATAAAATACTTTTTAAAGTATTACCAAAGCACAGAAATGATACTAAATAACGCATATAGTATTTTTAAATTTTTTGTTAAGATATAATCAACATATTATGTAAGTTCAAGGTGTACAATGTGTTTTAATATACTTACATGTTGCAATATAATCACCATCATAGTACCAGTGAAAACCTCTGTCCTATCTCATTATTATAATTTATTTGTTGTGGTGGAAAGAACTAAGATCTCTTAGCAACTTTGATATTTATAATATTGTTTATAATCACTCTTCTGTTCATTTATCCACTTGCAGTTATCCAGTTGCAAGTTCGTATCCTTAAATAACATCTTCCCAATTCTTCTACCTACTAGGCCTTTGTAACCATCATTCTACTTTCTATTTTTATGAATTTTGAGTTTTAAATTCCACATGTAAGTGATATAATGCAGTATTTGTCTTTCTTTGTCTGAATCTCAGTGTAATGCCCTTGAGGTCCATCCATGCTGCTGAAAATGGCAGGACTTCTTTCTTTTTCCTGGTTCAGTAATATTCGTGTGTGTGTGTGTATGTGATATGTGGATACACCACATCTTCTCTATCCACTTATCTCTTGACAGACATTTAGATTCTTGCCATATCTTAGCTATTGTAAATAATGCAGCAAAAACATGGGAGTGCAAATATTCTGTTTTCATTTCCTTTGCAAATATAGGTATGTCTTATCTTACTGTTCACAACTTTGTTGTGCTTCACAGATACTGCTTTTTTTTTTTTTTTTTTTTTTACTAATTGAAGGTTTGTAACAACGTTGTATAGAGCAAGTCTTTCAGCACCATTTTTCCAGCAGCATTTTCTCACTTTGTGTCTCTGTGTCATATTTTGACAATTCTCCCAGTATTTCAAACTTTTCATTATTAGTATGTTTGTTGAGGTGATTTGTGATCTGTCATCTTTGATGTTACTACTATAATTGCTTTGGGGGCACCATGAATTACAGCCATCTAAGGCAATGAACTTGACTGATAAATATTGTTGTATTCTGACTGTGTTACCAGTTGGCCATTACCCCAACAGGCCTCTCTACACATACAAAACAGTGTTGAAATAGGCCAATTAATAATCATTCAGTGGCCTCTACGTATTCATTGAAATACTTAGGTGTGGCCCTAAAGTGTCTCTCACTTTAAATAGAAAGCTAAAGATGATTATGCTTAGTGAGAAAGGCATGTTGAAAGTGAAGACAGGCAGAAGGCTAGGCCTCTTCCACCAAATAGGTAGCTAAGCTATGAATGCAAAGGAAAAATTCTTGAAGAAAATTGAAAGTGCTACTTCAGCAAACACACAAATGAGAAAGCAAAACAGCCTAATTGTTGATACAGAGAAAGTTTTAGTGGTCTATATAGAAGATCAGAAAAAAACCCACAATATTCCCTTGAGCCAAAGCCTAACCCAGAGCAAGGTTCTAACACTCTTTAATTCTGTGAAGGCTGAGAGAGGTGAGGAAGCTGCAGAAGAAAAGTCTGAAGCTCAGTAGGGGTTGGTTCATGAATTTTAAGGACGTAAACCATCTCTATAACGTAAAAGTATGAGGTGAAGCAATAAGTGCTAATGTGGAAGCTGCAGAAGAAAAGTCTGAAGCTCAGTAGGGGTTGGTTCATGAATTTTAAGGACGTAAACCATCTCTATAACGTAAAAGTATGAGGTGAAGCAATAAGTGCTAATGTGGAAGCTGCAGAAAGTTACCCAGAAGATCTAGCTAAAATAATTAATGAAGGTAGCCACACTAAGCAACACATTTTTAATGCAGATGGAACAGTCTTATATTGGAAGGCGATGTCTTCTAAGACTTTCACAGCTAGAGAAAACTTCAGTGCTTCAAAAGACAGACTGACTCTCTTGTTAGAGGCTAATGCAACTATTAACTTTTAATTTGCATACAGTGCTTATTTACCATTCCAAAAATCCTGGGGTCCTTAAGCATTATGCTGAATCTACTCCCCAATGCTTTATAAAGGAATAACAAAGCCTGATGATAGCACATCAATTTTCAACACGGTTTAGGAGTTCCTGTTGTAGCTCAGTGGTAACGAACCCGACTAATATCCATGAGGATGTGGGCTCGATCCCTGGCCTCACTCAGTGGGTTAAGGATCCGGTGTTGCCTTGAACTGTGGTGTAGGTCACAGATGTGCCTCGGATCCTACATTGCTGTGGCTGTGGCATAGACTGACAGCTGCAGCTACAATTCTACCCCAAGCCTGGGAACTTCCATAAGCAGCAGGTGTGGCCCTAAAAAGCCAAAAGAGAAAACATGAAAGAAAGAATAAATAATTTTAATAGTACTGCTTATGAAGAATTTGAGCATGGTTTATGGCCATACCACCCTGAGTGTGCTGGATCTCATCTAGTCTCGGAAGCTAAGCTGAGTTGGGCCTGGTTAGTACTTGGATGGGGAGAATCTGAGGATGGTATACACTGAGTGAAAGACTAATTGGCATAATGCAATTTTAAAGGATGTTAGTTGCTATGAAAAATAAGGTATAGAACAGGAAACCTTCCACGTTCAGAGTTTCATTAGTCATTGTTTGGAATATTATCCATGCCCAGTCAAGCGTGGATAGACCCCTGGCCTGGGAACTTCCTTAGATGACAGGTGCAGCCCTAAAAAAGCAAAACAAAAAACACACATTGTTTACTGATTAGCTTAAGTCCACTGTTGAGATCTAATTCTTTTTTTTTTTTTTTTTTGTCTTTTTGCCTTTTATCTAGAGCCGCACCCACGGCATATGGAGGTTCCCAGGCTAGGGGTCTAACAGGAGCTGTAGCTGCCGGCCTGCGCCACAGCCACAGCAACGCGGGATCCGAGCTGCGTCTGCAACCTACACCACAGCTCATGGCAACGCCGGATCCTTAACCCACTGAGCAAGGCCAGGGATCGAACCTGCAACCTCATGGTTCTTAGATTTGTTAACCACTGAGCCACAACAGGAACTCCGAGATCTAATTCTTAGAAAAAAAAATCCTTTCAAAATATTACTGTTCATCGACAATGCACCTATTGAACCAAGTACAGTGAGATTCATATTGGTTTCATGCCTGCTAACATAACATCCATTCTGCAACTCATTGATCAAGGAGTAATTTTGACTTTCAAGTATTTTTTTTAAGAAGTACATTTCATAAGGCTTTCATTGCACATATCCATCAGAGGAATGACTCCTCTGATGGATATGTGCAAAGTAAATTAAAACCCTTCTGGAAATTTTGGATTCACCATTCTAGATGCCATTGAGAATATTAGTGATTCATGGGAATAAGTCAAAATAACAACTTTAACAGGAGTTTGGAAGAAGTTGGTCCTAACCCTTATGGATGACTTTGAGGGGTTCAAGACTGCAGTAGAGGAAGTAACTGCATATGTGATGGAAATAGCAAGAAAACTAGACTTACAAGTGGCGACTAAAGATGTGAAAGAATGAATTGCTGCAATTTCATGGTAAAACTACTGAGGAGTTGCTTCTCATGGATGAGCAAAAAAAAAAAAGTGGTTTCTTGGGATGGAATCTACTTCTTGTGAAGATTCTGTGAAAATTGTTGAAATGATAACAAAGGATTTAGAATATTATATAAACTTTGTTGATTAAATAACAGGAGAACCTGAGAATATTGACCCCAGTTATGAAAGAAGTTCAGTTGTTGGTAAAATGCTAACAGCACTGCATGCTACAGAGAAAATGTTTGTGAAAGGAATAGTCAGTCTTTGTGGCAAACTGCAATGTTGTTTCATTTTAAGAAAATACCACAGCCTTCCAACTTTCAGCAACCACCACCCTGAATGGTCAGGAGCCATCAACATCAAGGCAAGATCTTCCACCGGCAAAAAGGTTATGACCTCCTGAAGGCTCAGGTGATGGTTAGCACTTCTTAACAATAAAACATTTTTTATTAAGGTATGTACATTTTAATACATAATGCTGTTCACACTTAAGAGAACTACAGTATAACGTAAAAACTTGTATTGTACTCCAAAACCAAAAAAAAAAAAAAAGGAGTTGCTTTGTTATGATATTCACTTTATTGCAAGGGTCTGGAAGAACCAGCAGTATCTCCAAGATTCGCCTGTATATCTAGTGTGGAATTGCTTGACCAAATGGCAGTTCTGTTTAATTTCTTCAGAAAATTCCGCGTTGTTTTTCATAGTGGCTGAACAAGCTACATTCCCATCAACAGTCAGAATCTCCACATCCTTGCCCACACTTGTTATCCTGGTCTACCGATGATAGCCGTTTTAACAAATGTGAGGACAAATCTCATTGTGACTTTAATCTGTGTTTCTCTGATGATTAGTGATGTCAGGCATCTTCCATGTACGTACCTGTTAGCTATTGGGATGTCTTTTTTGGAAAAATGTCTGTTGATTTCCTCTGCTCATTTTTTAAACAGATTTTATCATTGAGTTTTATGAATTCTTTATATATCTTAGATATTAACCATTTATCCAGTGTGGTTTGCACATATTTTCTGCCATTCCATAGGTTACCTTTCATTTTGTTGTTTCTTTTGCTGTGCAGAGGCTTTTTAGTTTAGTGGAGTCCCACTTGTTGATTTTTGTTTCTGTGCTTTTGGTGTCTTCTCTAAAAAAAACTGCCAAGACCAATGTCAAGGAGCAGTTCCCTTTATTTTCTTCTGGGAGTTTGACAGTATCAGGTACTATGTTTAAGTCTTTAATCCACTTCGAATACAGTTTTCAGAGTAGTGTAAGATAGGGATCCAATTTCATCTTTCTTCATGTGGTTACTAAGTTTTTATGATACCAATTATTGAAGAGACTAATTTTCCACAATGAGTATTCTTGGTACTCTTGTCAAATATTAGGTGACTGTTATTGTGGGAGTTTATTGCTCTGTTCTTGATTCTGTTCCATCACTCTATGTGTCTATTTTTGATGGCAGTACTATACAGTTTTAATTAATTACTGTAGCTGTATAGTATAGTATGAGATCAGAAAATGTGATGTCTCCAGCTTTGTTCTTCTTTATCATGATTGCTTTGGCTGTTTGGAGTCTTTTGTGAATACATACAAATTTTCAGGTAGTTTTTTTTTTCTTTCTTTCTCCCGCCCACTCTTTTTTTTATTTTTTATTTTTTATTTTTTTGGTTTTTTTTAGGGCCGCACCCAAGGCATATGGGAATTCCTAGGCTAAGGGTCCAATCGAAGTTATAGCTGCCGGCCTGCATCTCAGCCATGGCAAAGTGAGCTCTGAGCCGTATCAGTGATCAACACCACAGCTCATGGTAAGACCAGATCCTTAAGCCATTGAGTGAGGCCAGAGATCAAACCAGTATCCTCATTGATACTGGTTAACGTTTGTTACCACTGAGACACAGTGGGGACTCCAGGTTGTTCTTTTTCTGTTTCTGTGAAAAATGCCACTGGAATTTTGATAAGGATTGCATTGAATATTTTGATGCTTTCAGTAGTATGGACATTTTAACAATATTAGTTCTTCTGATCCATGAACACAGCCATCTTCCCACTTGTTTCTTTTTCAGTTTCTTTCATCAAAATCATGTAATTTTCACTGTATATATTCCTAAGTATTGTTTTTGATGCTACTATGAATGTGATAGTTTTCTTTATTTACTTTGCAGCTGTTGTTTAAGTATAGTTGTTAGTGTTTCATTGTTAATGTAACTGATTTCTGTATGTTGATTTTATACATGGTAGTGATACATGTATACGTGTTTACTGATAGCCAGGTTCTTTTGTAGGTTACAATCTTAATCTCTGGCTGCTTTTAGAATTCTTTCTTTGACTTTTGACAGTTTTATTGTAATGTATCTTGGAGAAGGTCTTTTTACATTGAGATGATAGGGTGATCTATCAGCCCTATGAACTTGGATATCCAATTCTCTCCAAGGTTTGAGAATTTCTCAGCTATTATTTCTTTAAACAAATTTTCTGTCTCCTTTACCCTCTTTTCTTCTGGATCCTGATTATTCCATTTGTTATTTTGATGGAATCCCATAGATTGAATAGACTTTCTTTGCTCTTTTTTTTCCATTTTCTTTGTTATCTTCTAAATAGATTATTTCAAAATCTGTCTCTAAGTCATTTATTATGTCTTCCATTTGCTCTACTCTACTGCGGATGTTCTCTATTGCATTTTTTTATTCCATTCATTGAATTTTTCAGCTCCAGAATTTCTTTTTAATTCTTTTATATGGTTTCTGCCCTTTTGGTAAATCTTTCATTTTGTTTAATTATTTTTTCATGATTTCATTGAAATATCTTTCCAGATTTTCTTGTAGCTTGTTGACTTTATTAAAAAATATCTATTTTGAGTTCTTTTAAAATTAGATCATGAATTTCCAACTTTGAACTCAGTTACTGGAGATTATTTTTATATTTTGATGATAACATGTTTCCTTGATATTTCATGTTCTTTGTAGTTTTACATTGTTGCTTTCACATTTACCATAGCAGACACCTCCTTAAAACTCTGCTAGTTGCCTTCAGATGGGTTATTCTTTCATTGGTGCTGTTGCCTTTTCCAATATGAGACCCAAAAAAAATATCAGGGGTTTTCTTGCTTTTGTATAGGTGCATTCCATTCTTCTTGCTCCCTCTTGTGGCAGAATTCTTAAGCTTTTATGTCTTCCCTGTTTCTTACAACTCACCAGACTGCTACTGGAAACCTCACTTGTTTCTCAGAAGGTGGCACTGTAACTCAGGATTGTGGTTTCTCCCTTGCCCACAGACTCTGGCCTGTTTTCTGAGTGTACTTCTTGTCTACCAGAGTTCACTCTTCCCTCTGCACTTGGTAACATACACGAGGAGCTGCCTAAGTGTGAGTTTAGCACTTGAGGCATTGGGGATGCCTATGGACCTAGTAAGAAGATCTTAAGGTGAGGTACTCCCAGAGGCTCGCAGGTGGACTTCCTACCAAAGCCTGGAATGCTGACAGCAGAAATGCCCTTTGATACTCTTCTCTGCCTCTTTCTTAATCTCCCTCCTCCCAGTCACGGAGATCCTGCTCAGTACTCTGGGTGCCGCTCGAGAGAAATGGGTTTACTACTTTCTTTTTCCCCTGTAAGAAATGAGGTCACTGCCTGATAG